>JAKRGL010000042.1:224924-476029 GCA_022392935.1 Ophiostoma cf. undulatum | reverse complement strand
GAATAATGAATAATGAATAGCACTAACCACCAACTCTGATCATCAAGGCCCGCGGAGGTAACTCCTAGAGAAATGATACGCGTTCAGCACAGACAGTGCTGGGCGATGACATCGGGGCGACAGTCACAGGCTCACAGACTCAGGCTTACAGACAGGCATACTCTGTAGTAGCACTCGCAGTAATGGCATTGTTTCACATCACACTCTGTTCATCAATAACAGCACACCGTCCTCAAATGCACCACTCCTCGGCAGTGTCATACTTGACTCGGCCACCAGCACTCGGGCAGGGCTCAACACGGACACTCATCCCGTACACGGTCTTTATTCAATGGCGGGCATGGTCACCCACGGCCTGCGCGTGTTCGTGGGGGAGACACCCCTGTCTTGGATCTCCATCTACTATGGTAACGTACTTCGTATGTTCTCAAAATTGGCTGGCTGGAGTAACGGCGTTATATTACTCTTTGGGGATGTCTCCTGTTGTCTGTTTTTGGTTTTCTTTTTTTTTCAATTGCATTTCCATTTTCATTTTCAGTCCCGATATTGTCGACATCCTGCTCAACGGAATTTTGCCTCTTCCTCTTTGCAATGGCACTTTACTTGTTCAGGCCAGCGCCGGTGCTGCGCCTCGTCAACATACGACAGGCCTTGGGTCGTCTGAACTTTAATTCTGCCCGTACTTACGTACCCTTTGAGCCTTTCTTCTAGCCTTTCAATGTGCCTTCTAGACTGGGGTGGGTTGTGCTGACAGAGGCTGCAAGTAGAAGATGACAGGTGGATAAAGTGAGTTGTCACAGTGAGTAACTCGAGGCTGATATCGTTCAAAGAGCAGTCTTGCAATGCAGCAGCCATGCCAGGATATCTTCGTCTATCTACTCCGTATCCTGCAGATAAATCATGCGAATAGCACCATGCAGGTAAACCATCATCAAGGGAAAACAAATAGATCCCGAATATAAAGATAGATAAATAGAAGAAGACGAGAGATGGGCACGCCGGCAGCGGCTATCCTTGCCCTGATTTGCTGATGGCTGCACATCACCATCCCGGTACAGACTCAAGGAAGTGTTTCAATATCATCGCCAATGTGATCTGAGGTTGATTGTCTTCTTTTTCGTCTTGTTCTTTAGCATTCCTCCTTTAATCTTCTTCATTTTAATCTTCTCACGCAAATCCTCCCGGCATCTGATCCAGTAAAATCTGATAACGGCTAATCAAAAGAATCGCCGCAATCACCTCGCCCGCCGGCATCCACGCCCCTAGGGATCAGCTCCGATGTCGACCTCGGCGTCGTCACGCCAAGGAAAATATTGACAAGAATAAGCGAGATGCAGATAATCTGATCAGATAAGTCAATTGCCGAGGTGTGGGATCTTTTTTTATTGAGAACGTTTCCAGAAATCCCTGAAAAATCTGCACTTTGCACATTTTTATTTTGCACATGGCCTGCACCACTTTGCACAGTCGGATGCTATCAGATGCCGCATCTGATAGCATCCGACTTTTCACGTTTACGATCGCTGGTGATATCCACATCGGCAAAGACGGCGAGAAACCGCGTAACTGTGTCTTGGCATCAACACAAGCGAGGAAAAACAAAAGCAGCGAGACAAGAGCGAGGAGTCTTGGCGATGTGCCGACTATGGAGGGTAGAGGTGTTGTACGGAGTACGTGCATGGTAGAAATAGAAGAGCGTGAGGGCAAATAAAGACGAGATCAAGACCAGGTTAGAGAAGACTAAAGAAGAAGAAAGTGTCGGTGAATAAAAGGCATGAAATTGAAAAGGAGAATCGATTATGTTAACAGCCATTGCGAGACGCTTTTGCACTCGACAACCTCTGCTTACAACGGAAAAGAATAAGAAAGGAAAAGGAAAAGGAAAAGACAAAACACAGTAGACAACAGTAAATCCTAAACGAAACCATAGCGGACCTCTCTACCCAGGATACGCATGATGAGCATGATAATCGCGGTCACAATGACGTTTGTACACCTTGGCATAGGAAGCATGGTCGAAAAAGAACATACGATGCTGCCGACGACGGCCGCAATGGAGGATGGCGAGTTCAATATGCTCGGCTGTTGGGTCTACACACTATCATCTGTATTACTATATTAGCAGATATTAAGCGACGGTACCGAGCGGCGTCCTGGAGGCTAGCCAGTAATATCATTCTGGTCTGTATTATTCACTAATTAGTCAGTAGTACGGATTAGTAACACTGAACAGGTACTCCGTAGTTCGTGCTCATGGCAGTCGCAGAGTGTGGAGTAAAGGTGGGCCCGCCATGCCATGGCCTTCCGCTTTAGACTTGTCGGCTTGCTGGACTCGATAGGTGACAGTGGCCAGGATAACTCGGATACAATAGACTCTGCTAGTGGCACTGGACCCTGGTAGCTCTGGGCAGCTGGTGCTAATATGGCTAGTCTGGCCATGTGGCTTACATAGTAGATAGCATAGATAGACTCTACTCCGTAGATAGACAAAGTGCCGTGTATTTATTTGTGGGTGTTTTGGAAGTATTTGTATTTGTGTTGTTTATTCTTTTGTATTTGTGTTTGTTTAATGTACAAAGGAGGGTCAAGGTAGTGGTGTTGACTATATCCGAGCATCAGGTGGTGGTGGTGATGATACCCAAGATGACCCCCAAGATGCATTTAAGAAGACCAGTATCGCAAGGAAACGGGAAACGGGAAGAAGAGAAAGAAACAGAGAAGAGAAGAGACACAATAGACCCAAAATAAACAACAATTAAAAAGAAAGAAAAAAAAAAGCCCAACGAGATATACCGAAAACAAATATAAAAACCTCTCACTGTGCACTCCCCGAGTAGAAATACTGCCCAGAATAAGAACAAATATAAAATATAACACCATGCAGCAAGTAGAAACCAGTGCGGCATCTCACCTGTACGATACGTCGTACTTTGTACAAGGAAGCACGCCAGATGCAGGCCGGACAATTTACCATTTTGCCATTCCCCCTTGAGTCGATCCAGCCATCAGGTACTTTCTCTGACCATACTATGTACATACGAACAGTACATGGAGTACGTGTGCTCTAATATGCATCGATCAATCAGGTGTCCCGGCCCGGCATGCGGCAACAAGGCGGACACGGCAGTAGAGAGGAGATAGTGCGCTAATTCTACTATTGAATATTGGATTAGAATGCCAGACTATGCTCGTACTTTGTAGATACAATGCATAGTGCGATGGAGGCTTGTGTCTTGGCAATACGTGTTCTTTTGATTATTGATAATTTGATTGTTTGGCTTGCTTGTCCATGGCTGGTTGTTGGGCGCCTGGCCGGTCCGGCGTACCGATCGGGGTTTGGAAGAGTGCGAATAATCTGGGATAGATGCGGGAGAAAAGAAGTGCAGCGAAGGATCGCTCTGTAAGCTCTGCAGAGGACTGCTGGCCTTGACCGAAGGCATACTAATATCTTACAAAAGATAGACCAAGTAAGAAATAGGAGCAAGTAAGAAATAGGAAGCGAGACTAACGAAGGCACGAGGACTGGATGCTACTAAATGCTACAGAATACCACGCAATGCTACAGAAGGACGCCTGAAGCTTGCTTCTTTGCTCGCTAGCGCCTTTGCTCTCTTGCTCCTTTGGCTCTCTTGCAGCTTATCTTCTGTCATCCCCCACGAAGACACTTCCTCAGTGGATCGACTATAGAATCACTACTTCGTATAATGCACGAATCAAGTACTCCGTTTCTTGTTCTTCTTGTCATAAATGTACGAGAATCGGGTAGTAGAGTAAGTGGGACGTAGAAAAACGTTGAAGAGAAGACGAGGCAGAGAAGAGCAGAAAGAAGCGCACGGAAAATAAGACGAAAATCAACAAAATCAAATAAATCAAAGACAGCCAGCCCCCTTTTCATACATCCACCTCGCCTGTAGAACGAATAGGAAGCCGGCACCAACACGGTTTTCGTCGATCGTTTCCCTTCTCGGGAACCAGCCGCTCGGTAGGTCGCTTTAGGTCGGTTTTGGCGTCGGTGTTGAGAGTAGTATTAAATCTCTTCCAGAACTCTGTACTCTGTAATAACTACATAACTACATAGTACTGTAAAGATACAATGTATTCGCAAGTTTGAGTGCCGGTATTTGCGCTGATCTTTTGTTGATCCTTTCGTCTTCCTGAATCTTAGATCCGCTGGCTCCGTAGTCCTCTCCTCATGCTTCAGTACTATGTATGTACAGTACATACAAGAAGTACTTCTTCTTGATAATTATTTCCTGCCCGATGTTTGTCGGGCAA
Organism: Ophiostoma cf. undulatum; assembly: GCA_022392935.1. Lineage (NCBI taxonomy): Eukaryota > Fungi > Ascomycota > Sordariomycetes > Ophiostomatales > Ophiostomataceae > Ophiostoma > Ophiostoma cf. undulatum. Next base: position 471,754 of record JAKRGL010000042.1, on the reverse strand, counting down.
TATGGGAGATCTCCTAGTTTATTTATTTTCGACTGAGAGACTTTTGGACGTTGATTTGCGTTAATATAATTGCTAGCATGTAGGACAACGGCTGCGATGCAGCAAGCGTTCCGATGTGGCACATGCAAATTTGGGAGTCCTGTTTTTTGTATCGTATTGAAATATTGAAATATTGAAATATTGAAGTATTAAAATATTAAAATAATAACAAAGGGTCAGGGCTGTAATGCTGAAACAGCAGAAATTTTGATGGCTGCATAAGGATCACATCCCAGCGAGCTCTTGCCTCTCTCTACTCTCCTCTCTCCTCAAATAAATGTGTACACGTCATACCTGTTGGTGATACGTATTGTTGCACAGCAATTAACATCCGAGACATGCCTGCCAGTGCCGTCAGCCTTCAGCTATCACAAGACACAAGACACAAGATAAGAGTTTGTTGCATAACCCCTATTCTATTGCGTCATACGGCATATATTTCGATGCCGGTGTACTTGTATTTTAATATGAAATCTCTACCGATGCACAATTCATGTACTCCGTACATCGTACATGAACACCATCTCCAACGAGAATAGTACGGAGCAGAAGGATTGGGACTCGACGGATATGGGTGTAGGGAAGAGAGTGAATATCAGTTGACTACTCCATAGTCTCGGAGATACTATTACTTGCACAAGAACCCTTAATTGTGAGCTGCAAGACGCAGTATTTATGCAGCAAAGACGACAGCATTCTAGAATGCGCAAAGATTTGCTGTTGATCTCTGCCATCTCTGTCATCTCTGCCCTGCCCATCTCTGCTGATCAGGCAGTCTGCTCCCTCTCTCTGTAGTATTACCGAGTACGGAGTACTAGGCATAAGGTACGTGGGCAGGCTGAGGGTGCTGGCAGCTAGTCTGCTAGTCTGCTACTAGTCTCATCCTCGCTCAACAAGACTACTTTTGTATTTCCCGTATCTCGCCAGTCATACTGGCGCCGTTGTTTCTCGCTAAATAGCTTCCATACTCGGCCTAGTCTGTATTGTGGTTTGTATCCTGGTTTGTACTATGTATTCTGGCTTGTCTTGATTAGTTGCTTTTGATTTTCTTTTGCAAACAATGTAACAGAAAGCAACGTCTGATTGATAGACATGCATTCAACATGCCAATGCAGAGTAAGAATCCAATACGTGTATTCGGACAAGTCAAGGTCAAGTTTGCAAGGTGGTCTGTTGATAGCCAAATAAGCAACAAGAAAGCAACATAAAAGCAACCAAGAAAAGCCGAGCCGTGTCGATTTCCCCGTGCCATCTCAGCACCTGCAGGCTTTGTGCAGCGATTCCGCGGTCCTTGATGTAACGGCATCTTGAGGTAATATATTGTTTATTTACTGTTATTCGATCATCTGCTTTTTTATGATAATAAATAATTATAATAATAACAACGGAGGTGACACTGCTTCCAACTGGCGTAGTTGACGCCACCGAGAAAGATGCATGCAATCCTCGATACGTGCAGTCGTCGAACCATCACGTCGTACCTGTAAATAAGTCCGTACTGGCTGTCATACAGGCATGTGGTGAAAGACAGCCCCAAGGCTATTCAGAACAAGTACCGAAGAAGTGGGCCTTTTACATTGTATTCAGACATTAATGCTCTCAGTACAAATTAGAATCATGCGTCAGTAATGAGTAAGTAAATACACTCGTCAGTAGTACTAGTATTACATACCAGAATGCACATCTACATGGTTCATACTTTCTACAGAGTATAAGTTGTGTCACTGGAGATATGCCATCCGTCAGCCAAGTGCAACCGCTTATTTCTTATTTCTTACTTTTTTTTTTTTAGTTTTTATTCCCCGGTGTAGGACAGACAGGGCGAGACATACGGAGTAGGGTGAGACACATGAGACAGGTTCGATGTAAAATTAACAAAAAGGAATAAAAGGGTAAAAAGAAGGAAATATATAAGAAAGAGGGGGGGGTAGAAAAGAAGAAGGAAAATAGAGAAAAGAAGAAAAATACAACAAAACAAGCTATGCCGCTTGTGCAGTCAAGTACCGTCGATGTAAAGTTTGTGCGTGCAGATTCTGTGTTCATCAATAGTTTTTCTAAGAAAAAAAAATAAAAAATAAAACACATCAAGTCAGGGGCTCGGCGGAATATCTCAACTAAGCTGTAGGCGATAGAGTAATAAAGCCGGGCGGATGTCGGTGGATTCGCTACTGCCCATTACGCCTGCTGGTGAGGTAGCGAGGTGAGGCATCGCTTGCACAAACGGCCTAGCTTCTTGCCAATCCGAAGAAGCGCCATCAAAGGGCCACAGAACCGCCAGTAAACAGAGTACTTATTACTATACGTAGTACAGTTGATACTTGCATACTCCCAGAAGCGCCAGCAATAACAGCAAGAGAGTGAATCTTCAACGTTGCAATAATGGTAGCGTGTAAATATCACATATAATGATGGGCAGGAGACTGGCCGCGAGACAGCAGGAATTTAAGTATCACGTCGCAGAGAAGGAAGGGGCAATAATACAGTTAGATGATGCGCGTTTATAGAAGGCAGACTTTTACTACTCTTTTTTAATGCAGACAATGCATACGGAGTACAGAGAGCGGAGAGCGGAGAGCGGAGCAATGGCCATGATGTGGAATGCTCCTTCTCTGTTTGGCTGAGCGCGCCGTGGGTACCGACGAGCTTTTCTCGAGCAGCTGTGCCAATGTTTTAGTCTCTTGAACAACTTTACCCAATGGGCAAGCGCCCGAAAGAGAGCCAGCATCGGCTGCCGGCACATATTGGCATAGCAGAGGTAGTGAAAAAAAAAAGGAGATTGTGGTGGGAAAGAAAGAGAAAAAAGAAGAAAAAAGAAGAATGAAAGCGAGAGGAATCATGCAACGCTCCTTCCCAAGACGGCCGGCCGGTCAAGCCAACAAGGGCAAGAGCAAGCAGGCAGGCCCACCGGCCCTTCATCTGAAGAAGTACATAGTAAGAAGTAAGAAACAAGAGTGGTTCAAACCGGTTAGATGATTATTTGTATTTATATAAAAGAAAGGATAAAAGAAGAAGAAGAAAAGAAAGAAAAATACAACGAATGTCACCACAACCCGTTTTCCCTCTCTCTTCTCTTTTTCTTTTTTATTCTGCAATCTCTCGTCTTTATCATTGTTCTTCCCAGGGCTTGGGATCGAAACTAGCGAGTACATGCCGAGCCCGTCCCTGATTAGCCGCTATTGCTGGGGTCAATCTCATATAATTACTGTATTATTATGAAAAGTGCAGAGGCTTAACGCCTGCTATTGCCTGCGCCTTCCCATCTGGTCTCTTCGTCCGGCCTATGCTTCTTTTCTCCGTCTAGCCCCAGTCTCCTTCCTCTCTTTTCAGCCAAGGTTGCCTTGGAGGGAAGGCACCCTGGCGTCCAGCGAATAGCAGCGCAAGCCAACCGAGAAACGGCGGCATTGACCAGGCCGATCCCACTGCCAATACTAGTCTCTCCCTAGTATTACAGAGGAAAATACACGTAGTGTCTCTCTCTGTGACGACTACTGACGGACTCTTCCCGACTAGGATGCTCCTGGAACCCCTTTCATCTGAACATCATCAAACAGTCTGCTTTTGAATACGCGGGTAGTGAGGTGGTGTGATAGTGAATGCCAGGCCGGACGGGATGAAACCGAGGTGTCTTACCGAGTAAGATACTATGTAGTTATCAGTACTCTGACCAAGGCGGATATAGCCATCCTTGAGTCGTCAGTCAGTTGGTGGCACTAGTCTGTATGTATGTACTCGCGTACATTGTCACTACCCAATATTATATATGACTTGAATCGTATGGACAGTCAAAGCTCTCGATAGTTCCATGTTCTAAAGAACATACATACCATATGCACAGAGTTGTCTTGGTATTTATTAGCTGATCTGGGAACTGGTCCGGGCTTGGCCAGGGGTGAAATTAATATTGAGATGCTCTAGCTACTCCGTACTCCGTAGAGGCTAGGAGTACCGTGGGCACGGGAGTGACGCAGGCATAAAATGAGCTTATTCTGGTCTCATGCATTAGCAGTGCGAATACTCGTATTCTACTACTATATGTAGGCCAGCAAGTCGGCATGTCAGCACGTCGACACGCTAACACGCTCAACACGGCCAGCATGTGAAGGCCTTGAGAGTGCAACTACGGCTATCGAGGTGTCATCCTACCCAACTGATGTCAAGCCTCCAACGGCCAACGGCTTCAACAACGGCTTCAACAACGACATAGTATAGTAAACAACAGTCTACAGAGTACATCTGCACTCTTACTCCGTACAGTATTCGCAGCTTGGCTCAAACGCCATCTCCTGGCGATCCACCCAGGGGTTGCTAGCAGCCAACAGACGCCAAGGGAGCAGAAAGAGGGGGGGCTAGAGACCACTAGATGGCGACTAGAAAGAAGGCTAGGAGCAAAGAAGAAAGAAGCGTGGCTCGTGGGCACTCATCCTATCTTTCAAATAAGAACTACTGTATGTACATAACGTAGGCACAGTACAGGGGTGAAAACATGGGGTAATCGCCCACGGGCTACCGAGGACACGCCGGCATACGATCAGCACCTGTGGTCTAGGGTGTTGGCTTTCCAAATTCGATACAGCATTACATAATTAATTCATATAGTACAGTTCCGTAGCTCATAATAATAAGAATGAGTAAAAATAGCTCTTGTTCATGACGGCACGGACCAGGTGGCCGAGAGTGAGTGGACGGCTGAGGAGTCGAGGATCTGGGAGATGAGATGAGATAAAATGGTGCATAGCAGGGACAGAGCACATATAGCATCCTTTATCCCGTATTTTATTCACAAATAAGACAAGGTGTGCGTGCTGTGTATTATTATGTGCCGGCGGCTTACAGAGTACGGCATCGCACAACTCTATTTATGCACGTGTTGCGACAGCGGCTGAGTGACTACTGTCCATAGTACAGGGTAATACAGAGCACAGGCAGGCACAAGCAAGTAGTACAGAGTACAGAATACGGAGTACAGAGCCGGAGTGGTTCCCGTGCTCTACAGTGTACTCCATCTACGGAGAAAGCATTCTCGTTGTGCTCCTGCCCCTTTTCGACGACAGGGATTCTCGAAACAGCAGGTCCGTACTACTCACAGTTTGAACAAGAAAAGGAAGGCGCCGCCCTCTACGGAGTACTATGTAGGTCTCCATGTCTTGGTCAAGCTCGTGTCAGCATATGTAGACTACTCTGATACTGTATATCATTTATGGGAATATAAGATACATACGTTGTATTGGTAGTGCCCGCAGAGACCAGGGTACATCGCCTCGGCACGTTGCTGAACGGGCCATGCAAGTACTGTTCCGAGCTTCGAGACCCCATATATTCCGGGATTTATGGGAATTATTACGGATGACTTTTGATTTGATTTCTGCAGCCGGCTTTAACCTGCGGATATGTGAAAAGAAGGGGTAAATAAAAGAAAGACAAGTAAGAAAGACAGCAGAAAGACGGAAGAAAGACGGCAGAAATCCAGGAAAGAAGGAGAAAAAATAAGGGGAAAGAAAAGAAAAAAAAGAAGGAAAAAAAGAAGGAAAAAAAAGAAGAAAAAAAAGAAAAGAAACAAAAAACATCTACCTGAAATTAGGAACGGATAGCAGAGACCGCAAAAAGAAAGAGAAGAGGCAAAGGGTAGTAAGATGAAGAATAGAGAAGAAGAAAGAGAAACACAGAGTGACGAAAGGGTAAGAGTTACAAAAAGAACTTCACTCGTGCAAAGATCGTAAACGGCCCTACCAGTGTACTCCATTGTGACTGCATACTACTGCTACTGGAGACTGCAGAGGAGAGACATCAACAGACAATACTCCGTAGCCTGCGTAGTCAATACTACAGACGCGGGACACATGCCAGGTGCACGCTAGGAGGCTGTAGAGGTCGAGGGATGTACTCCGTACTCGTATGTATCGAGGTACTATTAAGCAGCGGGTTAGTTAGTTACTTACGGCAGGCACAGACTAAGAGTTCTTTCCGTATTACGACGTAGTCCGTGGAGGACCAATGCTTGCAGACCGATCGCCGCCACAGCCCTTGCAACTATTGATTTTCAGTAAAAGAAATCCACTGAAGTAAGATACTTACATAATATTGGCTCAATAATCCCGCGGCTCGGCCAGCACATCGGCAACCACCAAAAATGCAGAGGCCAGAAAAGGCAGGCAAGAGATGCCGCTCAATAGCGTCTACTACTATGTGGCGTTCTCGCTCATCTCATCACGCGCGGCCACGGCCACTGCTGGCCACTACGGCCGCGACTGGCCAATGCCATGCTCCCAGCTGCCGCACACGCGGGCACGCTACGCACATAGTTTGCAGCCTTTGCAGGCCTACAAGGCAGGCAATGCACCTGATTAGCTCCTGCTCTGGCGTTGTGCTGATCATGGACTGCCGGGCATCTGGATCTCCCGGCTGATGTCGCGGCTTGTCACGATCTTACTGGCTGTCGACAAGCGCTGGTGTACTTGGATTGCTTGCTGTCTTTGCTTGTTTCTCTATTTTCTGCATCTACTCTGGTCTACTCTATACTCTCTAGTTTCTTTTATGTCGTCTTTCTTTAAATCGACTTGATACATCATAGTCCATCATGGCTATTCCTCCGGCTGCAGGTCCGGCGTGTTCCTCGTGGAGACCACTCTGACTCGACTTCTACTCTAGCCTGTCTGCTCCGTGCTCATATAGTCCTTAGTAAGATATGACAATGTAAAGTTTGTGCCAATAAACCACGTCTTCACACCCTCAGGTCTCCAGAGTTCGTCTGTTCTATCGACACCCCTTGCCACGCCCCTCCATGCCGACCCCCCCTACATACTCTTCAACACGTTACCTACGGCGTAGTAATAATCAAAAATAATGAATAATAAATGAAAATATTCTCATAGTACCAATCCTTTCACGGATCATGACTATTAGCATAGGGCAGAACTCTTGGACAGAACTCTCTCCTCTTGATTCTCTTCTCTTATTTTCTCAAGTAGCCGTCATAAATCATATAATCTCTCTTAGTATGCTTTTCTCCAGTCTTCCCTAGTCTCATCCACGCATGCGAATGACACTGTTGCCTTTTCTCCTGCTCTGTACCGAGTCTTGCATCCCTGGCCACTCGGTGAGTCTGTTGTTTTCTTTCTTTCCTTTATTATTTATTTATTCTTTAAAATACCAAATCACTCCCTTCTTCAACGCATTCCAATAGCAAGCACAACGACTCGACTCCTGTGAGACAGACTCTGCATATGCCAAACGTTGTGTCTTCCCTTGTTATTTACTAGAAAAGAAAAAAGAAAAAAGAAAAAATTAGTAAAAAGAACCCGCGTGAGTATTGAGATTGCTCCGCGTCTCCATCTTCAATTCAATAGGCACGTAACCCACACTCATTGTGTTTGTATTTGTTGTAGTTCAGATGTATCTGCATGACATTAATTACCACGGCTCTCTTCCTTAATACATCAGGGTTGCAATACCACCTCGCAGATCAACAGTCTTGACTTTGTCTCTTGATTATCCGGGCAACTCGCGGCGGCTCGCGGCGGCTCTTTTATTATTACAGCTGTTATGATTGTTAATGTTCCGTACTTTTTACCTTATTGCTCGTTTTATTCTTTTTCTATTCTTTTTCTGTTTTGTTTTGTTTTCTTTTATGTATATTTATTACCTTTCTAATTTATCTGTATTGTCTGTCGTCGCATCCCACATTGTCTGTTGGAGCTATCTACCCTTCGGACTGGGTCACGGCCGTTTATTTTCTTTTTCTGTTTCTGCTTTTATCTTCTTTTTGCTTTCCTGCTTTTTATTTACTTTCTTTCTTTTCTATCAGAGCTTCAACTCACTCTTCGTCCATCCGTCAGCTCATCTCGTCTATTTTCCCTGCGTCTATTCCGCCGTGTGCTGCCGGTGCTCGCCGCACGCGGATCAGTTCATATCGAGGCGGGCCAGCTGCAAACTCGCTCACTGCCTCGTCCTGCTAAACTATACTGTATTATAACAATAATAAAGACAAGAAGGAAGAAGGGCTCTCAAACCGAGAGAGACGCATTGCTCTGTGAACTGGGCTAATAGCACCTCGAGCCGGACTTGAGTCTGCCACGCTGCCGGCTCTCGGTTACCACAGTTGTAAGATTAGACATCTGAGTGCACATTGAGTAAATCAAAAGATAAACAGACGCTTGTTTTATTGTAAGAGTAAAGTAGTTGATACCACTCTGTAGACAGTTAACAGAAAACAAAACAGGCAAGAGCAAGGGCTGCGCCGCCCAACCACTCAAACGCCATCTTTACCCGGCGGATATCCCCTTTAGCGAGTCCAACGACCACTCTGATATTTCTCCATTTATTGCTCTCTTATTCTATTTATTAATTGTTCTTTTCCAAATACTTTTTTTTTCTTCAGTTTATTGTTCTTTTATTTTCTCTATTTATCGACTGCATCTTTACTTGTACCTCCGACTTGCTCGCTTCGGTCCATGATCTTTTATCTACTCCCGCTTAGATCTGACCTTCTTCTACTTTATCACTCGACGGTCATCCTTATTATTCCCTTCGGCTTCTCCTCTTTCTTTTCTTTTTATTCCCTCCCGTCCCCTCTCTTTAGAGTCTCTTTGTTCGTCCACTGCACTTGTTGTTTTCTCTTCTGTTTTCTGTTCTCTCTTCATCTCTTCATCTCTTCATCTTATTTACTTCGTCCGTCTTCCTCACTGGTGGCTTCACAGATCAACACTCTAGAGAACTCACCCTCAGCTCACCATCCACCCATCTCGAACTCACCATTCACTGACCACAGGCTCGCCACACTCGCCACACTCACCACTCACCACTCAACTCACCACATGCCACTCTCCTGCTCAACCCTTTCACATCGCTTCCAATGGGGTACCTAACTTCCGCCGAGTCTCAGAGCCACCTCCCACAGACACCACCCGACATTACCTCGCACTCTTCTTACTCTGCACCCTCGTCGTACTCTTCGTCTTCAGCACGATACAACCCACACCACCTACCGCCAAAAGACGACGTCCTCTCCTGGCCTCACCCAAAACCGCCCATCTCTCCGCCCATGTCCAGCCATGACCAGCCACCATCTCGCCTTGCCACGCTTCCCTCTCCAGCACGCCCATCATCCAGCGGAAGCGGCAGCAACAGCATCAACGGGAGTGCCAGTGCCAGCGCCAGTGCCAGCATGAGCATGAGCATGTTGGCAGCAACCACGGCATACCCGACTGCCAGCCCGGCCAGCAGTCCTCGTAAACACAATGTCCAGCGCCCGCCCGTCCGCGAGACCCTGCCCTCGCTCAGCAGCATCTTTGGACCCCCGGAAAACATCCGGCCTCTGCACCCTTCGCCGCTGGAACGCCCACGCGGCGACTCCCTGACGCCCACCGGCCCGCCCATGAGCCTGCCCATGGACCAGAGACACTCGCCCTCTTTCAGCTACTTTCCCAAGGTCACCACGCCTCCAGCATCCATGTCCACCCCGTCTTCTTCGCAGCCACTCCACCACCCGCCACGCAGTGTCTACCACCAGGACGACCACTCGCCTCGCCAGGAACCGGCCTCTCGCCAGTGGTCTGACCCACGGTCTAGCTACAGTTCGGCCAGCAGATGGGCCTCACACCAGGATAACACCAGCAGCAACGCCAACGCAGGCAGCAGATCAGAACGGTCGTCCTACTCTGAGCAAAAGCCGTACTATGTAGACTCGCAAAAGTATGCACATGCATCCAGTGCGACAGACGCTCGCGGGCCGGCACCGCCCGACTACCACAGACGCCACCACGAGCAGCCACCATACGCCTCCCACAGAGATCACCACCAGTACTCGCCCCCGCCAGCCATGGGGCCGTCCCGGAGCCCTGTCCGTGGACTGACTGCGGCCATGCCGCCCGTTCCCATGGCCTCCATCCCGGCTTCGGCCTACCCAGAAGGCGCCACCATTCCCAAGGAAGGCATGGGCCCCAAGATCTGGACTGGTGTGGATTTCCTACCCCAATTTATGCGTGCCGCCGAGGTCCCGGGCGAGGGCCTCTGCTACTTTTACGACGACGGCAGCCACTGCAAGGCAACCATTGACGGCGAGAACGTCAACCCTTACTGGGGCGTCACCAAGGCTGGCAAGCCGAGAAAGCGCCTCGCCATTGCCTGCATGACGTGCCGCGAAAAGAAGATCAAGTGCGATCCTGAGTACCCGCGCTGCGTCCAGTGTGAAAAGTTTGGCCGCGTCTGCAGATTCAAAAACGCACCGCGCGGCGGCAACAATATGTCCCCCAGTACAACACCGTCGGAGCCCGCCGGCGGAAAGATGGGCGGCGGACCAGTCTCGCTCATTCGGCCGCCGCCAGAGTCTTTGTCGCCTCGCGCGGGCATGAGAAGACCCTCCAGCCCCGACCGCGGCATGGATGCGGCAAGCTACAAGCGCTCACGGACCGACTACGACCACTACACGACGACAAGCAACAACAGCAGCCGCAGCCGCGGCCGCTCGCCGCCCTACAGCAATGTCTCGTCTACTTCGTCGGCCGATGCGCCGCGGGCCAGCAGCGCACTACCGCCTGCACCCTGGAGCCGCCAAGATGCGCGCTACGCCCGGGACATGCACACGCCATACAGCCAGCAGCCTCATCCTCACCCTCACTCTCAGCCTCAGCCTCAGCCTCAACAGCCATACCAGCGCCACTATGACGACTACCGCCGCTCGCAGCCCTCTTCTCCCCAGCAGGCCGAGCCCGTGCGCACCCTTCTCCCACCTCCCCGCTCCGGACCGGAGCTTCCTCGCATCCACGGCGATTCCATGGGCCGCCCATGGCAGCAAGAAGTGTAGGTTCTTCCTGAATACAGATAAAATAAGTGTTGGTTAAAGACAGCCACTAACATTCGACAGGCGTCACCATGGTCGTGCTTGATTGCTTGATTTTTTGGATCAAACACTGTGCGAAACTTTAACGGCCTCTCTTACGAACTATACGCCCGGCCCAGCCACTTGGGCCTGGGTAACGACCACATACTGGCTTATTGCCTTTTTTACCATTCCATTCGCCTCTTGTTTTGATATGTGTTTTGTTCGTCATTGTTCTTCTTTCTCGTTTTTATATTGTTTTATTTTCTGTTTTATTCTTCTTTCTTGTCAAGCCATGGCCGAAACAGGCTTCATGTATTTGTACTTGTCCTTCTTTCTCTTGTCTTCTTCTATTCTTCTCTTCTCTTTTTATCTCTTACCTGAAGGTATATTTTATGTTGGGTTCTTTGGGTTGCATATGCTAGGCGTTTGGAGAAACACCGCCATGGAGGCCATTTCATTTCTACTCGTTGTATTTCGTTACCTTCAATTTACAGTGGCACAGCCGCCCAGAACAGAGTATCGATGTCTCTTTCTCATTCCCCTTTGCTCTTACAGCGTGTTCCTGTACATGGCATAGCTATTTATCGACCTCCTCGCCATGAACTCCTCGGCCCTCGCCCCCTCAGCGGGCCTCGATGACTGCTACACCTAGCAGTGGCTTGGAGCAACTATATCGCATTATACAATAGACCGACATAAGTCAAGTAACTATTAAACATTTATCTAGCTGAGAACCAAGCAAACGTAGCCAGCCTATTCATCCCAAATCGTGAATCGCCCTGTTACAAAGACGCGGCCGCTCGCCTGTCCACTGCAAACAGCTCGACACTGGCAATCCACTGCGTGTTAGTTCTCTATTCGGAATGTCGTTGATTGCTTAGTCATATTTCTAACGCGCTGTCCAATTAGACGCGGTCAAAGCCCCATTCTACTTTCTCTGTGTGCCCCACTCCACCTACAGCCCTGCACTAGAGAGAGGGTCTACTGCCGCCTAATTTACGCATAATCCGCCGATGCATCCAACTTCGAGAAGCTTGTCGCATTGGCTTTTGCTTTCTTCTTGCTCTCCTATCGCCCTCTCTCGCCGCCGGCCTCCCACACTCCCGCTCTTGCTTTCTGTTTGCATTCTGATCTCCGCCTCACCTACCTCACCTCGACTACTCGTTTTCTCCTCAACCTTCCCCTCGAATACCCTCCCTTCGCTCTTGGGCGCCCCCTACTTGTCCCCCCTTGTTCCCGACAGCTTCCAACTCCTGGATCTAGACTCCCCTCGATCGCACACGCCGCATCTCCGTCGGCCCCTATGGATAGCTGAGGACCCAAGCTACATCAATCCCTCCTGCATCCGGGCTATTTCCTCGACCTCTATACCTCTCTCTCTACCTTTGAACGTAATACCCTCTCAGCCATGTCTTGGCTCACCTCCTTGGCGGGCTATGCCGCACCCCTCTTCCTCGTCTTCTCGCCCATCTTCTCCTACGGCGACCAGATCATGTCCATGAGCCGCAAGAAGTCCAGCGCCGGCTTCTCCATGGACATTCCTCTGATTATGCTCGTGGCCTCCTTTCTCAGGTAAGCTCTTGCCAGCTGCAGCCTCGTCTCTTGTGGGCTCAATCTCGAAACTGACTCTTCAGAATCTTCTACTACCCTGGCGCACACTTCGACAAGGCCCTGCTTGCCCAATCACTCCTCATGGTCATTGTCCAGCTGATCCTGCTCAAGGTGGCCCTCGACCACCGCCCCCCTCCGTCGGCCAAGGGCGGTGAGGCTGCCGTGCCCTTTTCCGGCCTCAAGTCGGCCCATGCTCCTCTGTTCACGCGCCCCTACAACTTTTGGCAGTGGCGGTCGCCCAAGCCGTACTGGCAGTTCCTCCTCTACCTCTTTGTGGCGCTCGTCGTCTTCGAGGTTGTATTCAACCCGTTCCCCGGCTTCTACTCGTCCTACTCGGTCCTTATCGGCTACATTGGCCTGTCCGTCGAGGCCACGCTGCCGCTGCCGCAGATCCGCACCAACTACATCAACCGCTCGTGCCACGGCTTCCGGCCGTCCGTGCTTGTCAACTGGCTGGCCGGCGATGCCATGAAGATGTTCTGGTTCTTTACCGCCACCAGCGAGATCCCACTGGCTTTCAAGCTGTGCGGTCTGTTCCAGGCAGGCTGCGACTCGATCCTGGGCATCCAGTACTACATTTATGGCAACGGCAGTGCCGGCAGCAGCTCGGACGGCCCTGGCATTATGCTCAAGGAGAAGGATGCATTCCTTCCCGTTGGCGGCCGGACAGAATAAGCAAGAGCTTGTGATTGTTAGACAGCTATATCTGCAGCCACTACGTCTACGTGGCTGTACATAAGCTGCCATCTTGGGTATGATCTCTGGAGTATGGGGTTATTGATCTACGATCTTTATGATCTTTTCATGTTGGGATACAATTACTTAATAATCCTCGTTAATGGGCAATATTGCGCGTGTTGGGTAATAATGGCTACAAAAAAAGTAGGCCGGTGCAAAGTATCATAATATACTGTATTTTATAAGTTTTTATTATTAGAGCTCATCATAATTAATGATGTAATGGGAATTGTATAAAAGCCGGCGGAAGCTTTGTGTGATCTGTGTCGCTCCTTCCTTTTCCTTGCATTGCCACGGGGCGGCCCGTAGAGCCCGTAGATTGGATATTAGTGTGCACTAGACCTGGGGAACACGGCTAGCAGAATGTCACTATAAAGGGAAGGTACACATAATGCTACAAGGAGATACGATGACAGGCTGTGATACCCCAGCAGATCATTAGAGCTAGCAGAGGTTACAGTGTCAGAGTCACTGGGAGATAAGGCACGGATTGGTCGAGAGAGAGAGGTTGAGTGCTGGGCCGCCATCAAGCCGGCCCCTGACGCGAAGAGTGGGCGCGTTAAGCTTAGTTAAAGTGGTACCTTGTTTTACTAACATTTTGTGTACAAATATAAGTACCATCTTAACAGCTATTCACGCTGCTTCACGCGCCTGCCGTGCTGCCTGGACCCCAGCCACCGCATTTTTACATCTCCAGCGCCAGGGTCTCTCTATTCGAACGACGGGTTTTTGTTTGTATCCAGAAGTCACTTTATGTTCTTCCTTTGTAATACTCGTTTTTACACCGTCTTTAATTTGCAAGCTTGATTTATACCCATATCACCATTCCACCAATCCGCGCTGCCAATTCAATTTCACTTCATCTTCAGCTTCATCCCAGCTTCATCCTCGAGCTTGCAGCTATCACCAAGCACCACATCGAGGTAAAGCAACCGTTGCTAGGGCGTCTCCATTCTCGACTCTAGTCGTCGCCGGGCACTCTTCACCCACCGACAACGATGCCATCCAATTTCCGGACATACGAGGCTCAGAGCCGATTGCTGGCCGCCGTCATTGCCAGCCACCCGTCGCTCAAGCTCAACTTTAAAGGTAAGACCTGCTTCAATGTGCTGTCTGTCTCTGTGTCTCTGTGTCTCTCTGTCTCTTGTCTCCTGTCTCCTGTCTCCTGTCTCTTGTCTCTTGTCTCTTGTCCATCTACTTTTAGTTTACCTATTTGTCTGATTGCCTGCCGTGATGCACCGGTCTGACATACACCGCACAGCTATTGTACTGCACTACGGCTCGGACTCCACGGTGTCAGGCCTTGAACACCGCTTCCGACCAATCAGGAAACAAGCAGCAGCCATCCGCAAGGCTGTTGCCGAGGGCACAGATGCAAAGGAGTTGCAAGATATGTTTCTTCTCAGCGACAAGGGTAGGCAGAAGGCAGATGAGACAGCATGAGATCGGATGAAAGACGGCGACGCCAATGGCACGAATGTATAGCAACACATGAAAACACAATGCTAACAGTGTAGACATTACAAAGTACTTTGGAGAGTCTACTCCCATGGGTGTAGAGTTCCAGTTCAGATCCATTCGCAAAAAAGCCAAGGCCCTGAGAGAGGCTGTCGACAAAGGCGAGAGCCCCTTGTCCACGGGGAGTGCGATGGCATCTCCCAACATCCGCGTGTCGACGGTCGAAGGATCGCAACGGAAGCGAAAGGCCGCAGCGTCTACCGCTGCTGCCGGTACCACACGCGCAGTCCCCAAGAAGCGGGCTCGCACGGTTGAGGCCATCTTCTCTAATGAAGAAGGGAGCGTCACCAGCGACGCCAACTACGAAGAGCTGGACGTGACTCCCGTTTCGACCCCGGCACGGGGCCATGGGCCGTCATCTGTTGCACCCGTGTCAGCGGCTGCTCCATCCTATATTGACCTTGCTGCTACCACACCCACACCCACAGCGTCTTTTGTCCCTGATGCGACACCTGCTCTGAGCGTGAGTGCCACGCCGACAGACGAGTCGCCAGACGCTGTCCACGACGAGTTCCACACAGCGCCACGCACGCAAGGCCAATATCAGAACCAGCACAGCCGGAACCACAACCAGTCGACGCCTCGCCAGGCCTTCCTCGCAACATACAACATGTCACACTTTAACGACGACGACGACGATGACATCTTCATCATCGACACCCCGAGCAAGGCTCCCAAGATGGTGGCGGGTGTACCCAACACCACGACTACTTCTTCCGCCGATGTAAAGCCACTGGCACTGTCGCCACCCCAGCAGCACGCCTCCAGCTTTGCTACTTTGTCCGCCAGTGACAGTGTTGGCAATATCAACGAGCTCAACGACTACAGCCTCGGCACCAGCAGCTGGGACAGCCTCAGCCAGGAGCAGGCGCAGAGCCACACTGCGTTCTCCTTTGACAGCTCCGATACCTGGACGCAACCCGACCTCTTCAGCACCTCGGAGACGGTGCAGTCCTTTGCCCGGGAGACTTCGTTCTATGATGACGATGCTGCCATCTAAGCGCTGCACTTTTTCTTATTTCACTTTGTTCATTTTCTGTAATCATCTCCCTGTCTTTCTGTATCTTTATATCCCCTTGCCTGTGTTTCCCATTGATGTTTCGATAATCACCCCGTTTCATTGTTTGTCTCCGATACCACCAAAACCTCGCTACTCCGGAACCAGCGTCTTTTTTGTTTGTCTGTTTTTTGTTTGTCTGTCTCTCGTCTCTCTTTTTCCTCCACCCTGTCAATTTTATGTCACCACCCCCAGCTGGGGTTTGCAGTTTTATTTCGTCACATCTGTGTTTAATTTTCTTTACTGTCTTATAAGGGATGTCTGGCGTTATATCAGCCCCAAAAGGGTTACTACCAAAGAGTGTTCAGTTACGGTACAGCGTAGGGAAAACGCCGGGAAGGCCGGGCTAAAGTGAAGGGCTGGGTCCATCTTAAATGGTATCTAGAGGTTTGCGTTGCTTCTTCTTTGATTACATAAACTTATTTTCTCATTCTCGCATAATCACTGACTGGCTTGACGTCTCTAATGCTATTTAACGTGACTACAACAACAAGAACAATAGTAAAGTAAAATGCTACAACTGAAAAGGCTCATGAAGAAATCAGGCTCCAGAGGGCATCCTTCTCGATAAAGTTGTGGTGGATGATGTTCACCAGCCAATAGTCGTTGCGTGTCTGCTCCAGCAGCTTGTCCGTGACCGAGTTCTTGGGGTACAGCGCTGCCCATTCCTTCCAGATATCAAAGGCCTCTTCACTCCATGCCCGGAAGCTGACCTCCTCGATAATCGTCGGCGTGATGATCTCCTTACCCGGGAATACACCCCATGTGACGGCGTTGGTGCTGGCCTCCGGGACATCGTCATCCAGGCCATCGCCCTGGGGTGCACGTGCCGGCGTGACGTCTGATGACTCAAAGTCGCCGCCCACGTTGATGGCAAAGAAGCACACGCTGTCGCGCACGGCCGGGTCTTGGAGACGCTTCCGCAGCGCCGTCCAGTCGGCAGATGGGATGAAGAACTCAACAAACGCCTTCTGGAACACGAATCCATGCGTCGGGCCCCAGCCAAACACAGCGTCCGTCGACGGAATGCCGTTGACTGCAGGCTGCGATGCCACTGTCCACCATCCCTTGGAGTTGAGCCGCACCAGCTGCTCCTTGATCGTCGCTGTCTCGGGGTTGACCTCTTCCTCGCTCCACGGAATGGCCGGCAGCTCGCGGTTCAGGTACCGTGTAAAGATCTGGCTAATATCCTCGGGCTTCGACGGCTTGCCCCACAGCTTCAGTGCCTGGTTTACGGTCATGTGTAGGCTGGTTCCGTAGCCATCAATCTCGCCATACGCAGGTGATCTCGCATCACCCCAACGACCGTTGGGAAAGTCGTCCCATGTCGCCTCGCGGCCAAGGGCACCCTCGCCCTCGGAGATGGCGAGAGTGTTGGACCGCGTGTTCACGGGGCCGGCTGGCACGCTTGCCTCGAGGGCAGTGGCTTCGTAGTCGGGGTGCGATGGTGTGCCGGAGACGATTACACGGTTGCGGGGGTCGGAGCCAATAGATGACTCGCGGCGTGGGTGGTGTGTCAGGGGCATCTTGAGAGCCTCATTGATGCGGATGGCAGGCACGGTGATGGTCTCCTTGGTGGCTGTCGGGCCAGCAATCTCCGCCACAGCAGGCTCCTCGTTCTCGGGCAGGATAAGGTTTGTGCGCTCAATAATAAAAGACACGGCCTTTTCAAGATTGAGCGTGTAGAAGTGGAAACCCTTTGGCCGGCCCGGCTGTGTCCGGCTCTTGATCTCCTTGACCTGCTCCACGAGCTCACTAATAATATCGACACCAACACTCTTCACCCGCTCGTCATCCTTCTTCACGGCCTCGAGGCGGTCCATCAGCACATCGGGTATCCGTGCATGGCTCAGCTTTGTTGTCCGCTTGATCATCTGGTAGTTCTGGATCGGCATCAGGCCGGGGATGACGGCAATGTCCTTGAACGCGCCGCTGGGGTGCTCGACAAGCCCCTTCTCAAAGTGTTCGTAGGCGGCTGTGTCGAAGAATAGCTGTGTCATAAAGAAATCGGCGCCCGCCTTGGCCTTCTCGACCAGGTAGGGCATGTCGTGCACAAGGCTCTGGCCAAGTGGGTGGTTCTCCTCGGCATGGCCCTCGGGGTATGCTGCCGCACCGATGCAAAAGTAGTCGCCATGCTGCTTGCGGATGTAACGGATGAGATCGGAGGCATATGTGAATTCGAGGTCGGCACCAGACGCTGCAGAATCCTTGGCAATGTCTGCTGCATCGCCGTACTCGGCCGGCCGCGGCGGGTCGCCTCTCAGGGCCAGGATATTACGAATACCCAGGACCTTGGCGTCCTCGAGGGCCTTGTCGATGAGGTCACGGCTCATGTTGGTGCAGGTGAGATGCAGGCATGTTGTTAGGCCAAGCTCGCGCTGGCAGATCTCGGCAAGCTCGAGCGACTTTTGCGCTGTCGAGCCACCGGCACCCCATGTCACGTTGACAAAGAGAGGCCGCAATGCACGTGCCATACGGTCCAGCCGGTCGCGAAGGTTTGCAAAGCCCATGGCCGTCTTTGGCGGGAAGAACTCGAGCGAAAAGTACGAGGCATCCGGCGGCAATGCCGCAATCTTGTCGGTAATCTTGTCCATTGTGAGGCGGTACTAAAGGTTCGGCGCGGTCTTTCCGACCGGCGCGGGACGAGGTGGGCGAGGCTGAAGAAGGGGTGGAAGGGAGGAACAAGGTCAATTGGAGCTTTGTATGATCCAATTGGCTTCTTTTGGTGTCGTAGCAGGCGCCGTGGAAGTTCGAAACGGTGCTTTAAAGTGTTGTGTCTATGAGTCGAGGTTGGTGTGTCATGGGAAAGTCAAAGACGTAATTTTTTGGTGTGTAGTTCGTCTAATCGATTTCGGCGCCTGCCCCACGAAGAACGATGCCGGCACTATTACTTACTATGTATGCATGCGGATATATGCGCTTCCTGGCTTAGCGCGATGAATGACCCGCAGGTGCGACCGATACGCTTGCCATCGGTTAGGGAAGGTGCAGTTCCTTCTATATATAATGCAAATGATCACTGGGTTATGGTCTTAATACTGCATGTGGAAAGTGCGCCTGCCTTTCCATTACTGAAGTGGCAGAAGCTCCAGTAAGATATTCAAAAGGGAAAGAGAACAGCAAAGCACAAGCCGTACCTTCCTTTTGCAGCCGCTCATATCATAATATGCAGTGAGGGGCTATCGACAGACACCCACTGATGTCATGCATGCGACTGTATGATAAGGGTGTAGATGGGCATACTGAATAATAAGATACATATGTCATGAATGTTTTTCTTGTTGGAGTAGTTCGGGATTTAGACGGGGGGGTAACAAGATTTAATACAAACGGTGTAAATTCAAAAATAGAACCAGAAATGAATAAAACAAGGTGCAAAAAATTGCAAAACACCGCAAAAATCAACGATAAAATCATAGTAACAAAATAAAATGTACCAGAAAATCAGAAATAAATTAGTATGTCTAAATAATAAATAGAAAGACAGTACCAAAGAAACAAAACATACAAGTGGCCGGTTGGGAGACGTTGAAACAGCAATCGGTCCAAGTACATGCGCCACAACAGATGTGGCGCTGAATAGACACGCCATGATTGGCCACAGCTGACCAGCGCACGGGCCACTGCTACTTCGAAAATTAGGCCAATCCTCACAGTCGCGAATTCTAGCGTCGCCCCTGCTCTGCTGCGCGTTCTGCATCCCTTTACACGCATCACCAGCGCCGACGACAGCCCACCGACTGCCATCGTGCGTACACAACCCGAGCTAGCTGCATCGCGCCCACAACCCGACAGTGCCTACAAACCACAAACATCAATTTTCGATTGGCTTGCGATGCGCCAACTCCCGACTTGATCGACGACGAACCAAGAAAAACATTGACGGCGACAACAAAACGACGAGCTTAAAAAGGGCAAAAGACCAAAGACAAAGCTTGAATCGGGAAGCTACACGGCCTCAGAGCGCGATAATCAGCGACACAAGAGCATTTTCGCGCAAATTGTGACGACCGGACACGGGAGGCCTTGCCGAGAGACCACCGCCGCCATGGCACCACAGGCTGGCCACATGATTGACGCAACGGCCGAGTACGAGGAATTTATCAACAAGCTGCGCGAGTTCCATCTGCAGCGCGGAACAAATTTCGAGGTCGAGCCCAAGGTTGGCCAGACGCCCATCGACCTGCTGAAGCTGTTCAAGATTGTCATTGAGAATGGTGGCTATGACAAGATCAGCGACGAGAAGCTTGCCTGGCGCAACCTGGTGAACGCGCTCGAGCTGTCCTCAAGCAACGAGGCTTCGGCCGCGTACAGCCTCAAGCTTGCGTACTACAAGAACCTGGCTGCTTACGAAATCAAGACAATTTACAACAAGGAACCACCGCCGCCAGAGATTCTGGAGCACATTTCGGCCAAGGGCGGCAGTCTGCTGACGCGCACACTGGAAAATTTTGGCGCTGCCCAGCGTCTACCGCGCCCGTCTGGCGTGTTTGATCCGCAAACGGACGGATCGGGCGATGACATGGGTACACCAACCCGCCAAATAGGCCCGGGCGCAGACGGTACACCGGTGAGTGGCCGTGCTTCAAGGGGCTTGCGCGAGGCGCCCCCACAGAGAGTCATCTTCCAGCCCGACACTGGCTCAACACGGCAGTCCCGACACGCCTCCGCCCATCACCCCAGCGGCGGTGTCGGCACACCAGGACCCGGGGGTGCGGCAGCAGCGGGCACACCCCAAGGCCACGCCGGACAGCAGTCGTTCCCCATGCACAACTTCCCACCAAACCAGCAGGGCTACCCAAGCCAACAGCACCAACAACAGGGCATCCGCGCATCAATGATCTACAACCCTCCGAGTACCGACACCTTTTCTCAAACCGTGCAGTCCTACGAGCCGCGTGGGCCTGTGCCGATTATGCTGCATCCCGTCGAAGCGCCGGCGAACAAACCTATCAGGTATCTCCAAGAATATCGCATGGAGCGCCTGGGGGCATCGGGTGTCGACCTCGGCCGATTCCTGAGACGGCCGCCTGTGCCCCCAGGATATGAGGGCCCCAATATCTATGTGCGCTGCCTGGGTGCTCTTCGGTCGGGCGTGCCATCGGAAGAGGCCTTTGCGCTGAGCCACTTGGTCAAGATCTCGTACGAACGGGGCGACAAATATAAGTTTGAGTTATTCCCCGGCCTTGCCGAGGGCTTGTTTGACAAGGCATTGCAAGTGGGCAGTTTATTCTACCACGATGTGGAATGGAAAGTGTCGTACGACATTGAGACAGACGAGTCTGACCTTGGCGAGCTGGACGGTGTCAACGGCACGCCGGACATTCTTGAGCGCATTGCACAGCTGCGTCCCCGGGATGCGATTGACTGCATCCAGACGGAGAGCTTCTCCGACCAGATGGTGCTGATCACGGAAGCCGCGCTGACGATTCGCAATATGGTGACGCTGCCGGAAAATGCCTTTTACATTGCTGACTTCCCCACATGCCGCGACTTTTTGTGCATAGCCCTGAACCTGCCGAGTCGCGACGCCGTGGTCGAACTGAAGCACTGTGCACTCGATATTGCCGAGCAAGTGACGCCGTTCCTGTCGCTGAACGACGACGACCCACTGTACCAGACGCTTCTGCAGCAGCTGGACTCGGCGGACCGTGGTGTCGTGCTGTCGGCACTGCGGGCGGTTGGGCGAATTTCTATGAACATGACGCAGATGAACCGCCTCGGCAATGTGCCACCAAGTGTTCTGCAGAACGTGATGAGCTGGCTTTTACTCAACGACGACGAGCTTGTGGATGCGTGCTTGGATTTCCTGTACCAGTACACTGCCGTGGCTGCCAATGTCGACCGGCTGCTGCGCTCAATCCGGACCGAGGGACTTGTGAGCCACCTTGTGCGGCTGCTGTCGCACGGCGCCAAGAGAGGGCATAGGGATCTTATATTGCAGGCTGAGCGCCGGATTGCGGCAACGGAGGAAGTGCTGCAGCCACCACCGGAACTGCTGACACGGCTAGTTGAGACAGACGAGCCGGAGCGGTGCTACACGTGGTTGCGTTGTTTCTTTGAGGAGGACCCTGAGTCGTCGATTACGCAGATTGCCATCTGGCAGGCATACCAGTCGTCCTTTTTGCAGCCGGTGCAGCAGTCTCGACGGACGATGCTGGGGGCGGCCGAGTTCATCCGGAATGTTACGCACGTTTACCACGGAGCCGGTGCGCAGATCCAAAAGGAAAAGGATGAGCGGGGCATGGAGGTGCAGAAGTTCATCATCAAAGGCATTCGGCCACGCACACGCCCAATCAGCCCCGAGGGACAGGAGTTTTTCAAGTGCCAATGGAAGACGGCTACGACAGTAGCGGCACCCACAGGACCTACCTCTGTGCCTACCTCCGCACCAGCTGTGCCCGCGACACGCAAGGTTGTGAAGCAGTGCGGAACCTTTTTCGAGAGTGCCGAGGACATGTACAACCACATCCTGACACACCACCTGAAGGAGAAGTTGACGGCCGAAGGCAAGGTGGAGAACAAGGAGCGCGAGCTGCAGTGCGTCTGGAGCGGATGCTACAAGTACCCCAAGTCAGAGAAGGCGTCGCTGGCCGAGTTCATGAAGCACGTCAAGACACATGTTGTCAAGGCGGAGCACGACATTCGGCAAGGCGAGCCACCGGCCAAGAAGAAGAAGAAGACGGAGGATTCGTCAGCCACAGCAGCATCGGCGACAACAACAGCGGCTACAGCCAACGGCACGGCCAACGGCAATAAACCAGCAGCCGATAACAGCAGCAGTGCAGACGCCAGCCAGGGCTCATTGTCGCCGAGCAACCCGCTCAAGCACCAACGGCAGCGCAGCAGTGTTACCAACGGCGATCTGATTGCCGTGGGCGGCGGCTCTCTGGCCAATGGGCCGGGCGGAGGCAGCGGCGCCAACGGAGCCAGTGGCAGCAGCAGCAGCAAGCGGCAGAAGCGGTCGTTTGTGGTGCCGGCCAAGACGATGAGCGTTGCCTACGAGGATACAGTGACGGTGCGCGACGAGCGCAACCCGAACCTGCCCCCGCAAGCCGCCGGCATTCCGCTGAGTGCGGTGCTGGTGCTGCGCAACATTGCACGCAACGCCAGCAAGGTGGAGGTGGTGCTGGACGAGCACGGCCAGGTGGTTCTGCAGCACGAGGACGAGGAGCAGCAGGGCAACCAGACTCGCAAGGAGCAGGAACAGGAGCAGGGTCAGAAGCAGCAGCAGTCGCTGTCCAAGACTCTGGCACGATCGGCGGCGATCAAGCGCGGCCGTGCTCTGACGTCAAGCACTCCCGGCACGCCTGGCACACCGGCCAAGCACGGACGTGGCGAGACGGCAGCAGCAGCAGCAGCACACGAGGGCGGCGGATGGAACGAGCGGCTGTTCCGGCCGATGCTGCCGCGTCTGTACGAGATTATGACGGAGAACCGAGCGATGGCGTCGTATGTGACGTCTCTATTCCAGCTGATTGGCGAGGAGCCATGAGTCCTCCGCTTCTTTTCCCTTTTTCTTCTTCTTTCTTTTCTTCTTTTCTTCTTTTCTATTTTGATCTGATTTTTCTTTTGCTTTCTTTCACGTTGATATACGTTTGATTTTACTTTCTATTACCTGTTTGTAAAAGGATGTCGAAGCGATGGATGGGAGTTTCGACCAGGCAGGGAACACTTTGCGGATCTTGTTTAATTTCATTTTCATTTTCATTTTCTCTTTCTCTTTCTCTCTTTCGCATTCTGGTTTATTTTTGTTGTCCTTCTTTTTCTCATTTCCTCACTTCTACACTTCTACTAATCGAGTGCTCATTTACTTTGCAGTCGGAGTCTGTAACATATATCTCCTATGTACTGTACCTTTGTTAACCTACCATGGCATCACCTCAACAGGCACCTGCCGAGCGCCTATCTGCAATATCCACGCATTAATATTTACCACGCGATAGTGATTGACTACTGTAGGTCTATCGATTGCCATCCCTAGTACACGGAAAAGAACCGGCATCCAGCAGCCTTCTGCTTTCTTGATAGTACTTTTCACGCCCTTGTCGCTTGTTTCGTTTATGATTGACAATCGCCTACGGCAGTTGGTTGGTGAAAAGAACCACTGGTTTCTTATTTTAGACATTTTAGACATTTTTTTCGAGCTACTCGTTTGGGGCATTATGCGAGTGGCAAAGCTGACGACATCTGTAATAAGAGGGGTGGAAGATGCCCATATTTGGATTATTCTGAGCGGGCAACTCTGTGACCGGTCTCGCTGGAGACATAAATTATGTACGAATAAGTCACCGAGTAGAGTTGAGGCGACATCGTCATAGTTGGCTTCATCTCCAGTTTGTTTCTTGAATAATCTTGGCTGTGCGTGGGTTCATCGGACCCATCACAGTGGTGGACATTTCATAGTAGAACTGAGAGAAATCAAGCCATGAATCATGTGCGTCATCGACTGGGTCAGGCCACCGTTTTCTTCTACTTCACGGTACCAGAATACCCTTGAATGCATCGATTGTGGCATCTTTGTCGTCAGATCCGAGATCTCTGGCGTTCCTGCGCCACTGCAACTGCACACACTGGCACGATAACACTAGTCCTGGGAAGAGACAAGAAACAAGAAAACGGGGCCAGTAAACGGGGGGGGGGGGGGGCACATGTTCGGACACAGGTATCGTGAGATTGACAGGCGGCAGGAAGAATCGCTGGCCGGGTCGTGCCGTTGGGCGTGGGTTTGGGCTGCTGTGGTGCTGCCTTATGGTGTGCGCAGGTACAGTACCATGCATGTAGCATGTAAATATGTACAAGGAGGCAGAGGAGGGCACGAGATCCACGATAGTCTAGAAGGGGGGCGTGTAGTATTTGGCCGTTGAGGAAGCCTATCACTTTTACTCACTAATATAAGAGGACCCTTCACGATCCTGTTTTAGTGCTTGTACGGGGCAGGGTGTTAGTATGGAGCCGGCTGTTGAAAGATCGTGAAAGTCTAAAGTTCAAACAAGAGAGGGGCCCTGGCGCTGTGGCGAATTGCGTGTTAGTTAGTGCTGGGGGCGTGCGTAAGGCTGAGAGAAAGGCAAGAGCAGGGTCGAACAACGTGGACAAGTCTGGGGAAATGTTTCGAGGCTGTTTCTATTAAGGAAAGAGCGATTGAGATGCTGTGATGGGAAAAGGCAGGAGAGACATCAACCAAAATAGAAAGAGCACAGAACACACCAGGAAGGAGCAACCAGCACCCTTACTCATCACTCGATATCATCTATTGTTGTTGTTCCAGACATCCCGGCACAGCGAATGTCGCCAGCGATGCCGCCATCTGTCGTGGTAGTTTCACTGCCTCACAAGACTAGCAACAAACTTCTATCAAAGGCAACGGCCTAGGCCAGAGGTTGCCGTATGCCTGCATTGTGCGCCTGCAGATAACGAGAAGAGAAGCAAGGTCGAGGGGCGACATGGTAGTTAGGATGTATGGGGGGAGGAGATACGAGGCACACGAAGCACACGAAGCACAGGACATGCACAACCTACGCAGCTACAGTTTTCGTGCATCGTTGTTGATATGATCAAGTAGCAACGATCGGCATGGAGAAGGCAGAAAGACGAGCTGAAGTCTGAGGGGGAAAGGCAAAGTGGGTGACAGTGATAGAGGGAAGTATAGATAGGAATAGGAATAGGATAGGGATAGGATATACACAGGAAGTGCAAGTATCGCACAAAAGCTCCGAATTGCGCTCGAGAATGTGTATGTGTAAGAGATATTGAGAAGGACAGAAGACAGAACAAAGACAGAAAGACAGACGACGGAAAGACAGACGGAAAGACAGCCGACGGAAAGAACAACCCTCGCCCCTTCCTGCTCTTTGTTTTACTGCTGGTCGAGGAAAGATGGTGCGCATCCCTTTCTTATTTTCTATGCTGATGATTGGCAACTCCTATCCATCTCCGCTCTCGGTGAGACGAACGGGTAGATGAGAAGGAACGAGACAAAATGGTCATAAGAGAATATAAAGTGCAAAGAAAAAGACTTTTAAATAAAGCTTATTTTATCTCTTCATTTTCCTTCTTTCTGTATGCAAGCTGGTGGCACCCGCATTTTGTTTAATTTACCTTGATTTACCATTGACTCACCGTGATAAAGCTCCTTCCCTTTAAAGAACGGCATCTGATGAGTGATAATCAGGAGGGCGGTGGACGTGCACCTCTCCTCACCCCACGCCAGTGAGCTCTAGAAGGGGTGTGTTAGGTAAATGGAAATGGAAATGGAAAGAGTCAGTAGAGTAAGAACTGTAAATCATCAAGATTTACATTAATTAATACTCCACAACTACTGTACAAAAAGGAGACAGGGTGTCCTTGTTGCGGTGTGTGGGGAGCTCATTACGATGTAGATGTAGAGGGCGGCAGTCCTGGCTGGGGGCAACGACCGTCGTGAAGAGGCGGAAAGGAAGAGATAAACAAGGCAAAACCAACTTTAGAGAGACTGAGAACTTTCAACTGCTATGCATGGTAACAAACCGAGCAACTATCCCTTGATTAGTCATCCGCAATGATGATGCACGTACGGTGACATACACAACTATGTAATATAAACACAAATCTCAACAAAAAAAATATAAAATAAAGAGGAAACTCCCGTACAGCCAGCTCCTATCAACTAGAGACACGGAGGAGTGAACGAAAGAGGCGTCGAGCAGGTCATCTGCCAGGCTCCCCTCCCCACCTTGGACGCGGTGTTTATGCTTTTTGAATAATGACTGGTTTGATTGATTGACTGATTTGACTGAATTAACTGAATTAACCGAATTGATTGAATCAATGTCTGATGGTGTGTGCCCGACAGACCAGTGCCAAAGCTTATGCCTAGTCGGTGTGAATAATGTCCGTAGGCTTGCCTCCAGAGGGCCTACGGCTGCACGTATTCTAGAACGAAACAATGGAAGCCGAGGGGCAGAGCGAACGAGAGGGTGGCAGACGCAACGCTAGTGGAGGTCTCGAGTGTTCTGTAGCTCGCAGTATTTCCAGGACAACATCGCGATATCTGGTCACAGTGTCATCTGACATCTGATGCGCGGCGCGTCAATCCCCATCCCTCGTCCACACCGCCTGTTCTGGGTTGTTTTGATCATTATGGATTGCTATTATAGCAATACTGTATGCTATGCAGGCCGTACTCCGCAAACCAGACAAGGGATCAGTGTGGAAATGGCGAGTTTAACATACGTACAGCTGGCGTTTGGCCGCGGGGAAGCGCTCCGGGCGGATCAGATGCCGGTTATTTATATTTATAATTATATTTATATGTTTCAGTGATGGTTTTGGCTCGGATTGTCATAGAGACTGCATGCCATCAATACTCTACATCGTAGCTTGAGCTACCAACTATCACAAGCTCCTCACGCTGTCTATTTTATTACTTACTTCGAAGTTGAATTAGTCTGTAAATAATAATAAGATACTTCCTCGATCGTCCTGGGCTGCAGCGTCCTGGCTCTTCCCCTACATAGACAAAAATGCATTTCTACCCCATACTCTCTGTCAAGACAACCCTCGCCCCGCTCCCGCTCACTCTTGCCACCTCCAACGTACGGACAACCGCTTACAAGCACCTCTCGAAAGCTCACCGCATCTGCACCCTCGTTTTCAGCCTCCCGCCAGTCAACTCTACCATGTACAATTCTTACTACTAAAAGATGCAAGGGCGCGTGCACATCGCACTCGAGCTTTGAGCTCTTGATCATGGGGTCCTGCAAGAAAGCACCTCCCCGTCGGTACATAATACAAGCACATTTTACCCTACTCTTGTCAGTAACACGTTGAAAGTAAAACGCACTTATAGTACAAAATAAAAGTAACAACCCCCCGTTATGTACCCACACTTCACGTATGCCTGTCGTAATTCGGTTTTTTATTTTTGCTTCACATGACCGATATCCTGGTAGATTGGTGTGACGGTTGACGGGTGCTGTAAGGATTCAGGAGATTTGTTTGTTATCGTGAAGGAGATTGTAGCTTTCTAGCTACTATGCACTCTTGATGGAGCTGGCCTGGTATCCATGAGGTTTACTGAGTAGATGGAGCGGTGAGCATGCAGCTAGCTAGCCAGGGAGAATACTCCAGAGAAAAGAAACAGAAAGGAGACAATGAAACAGAATCAAATACCAACAGCCGTCTATCAAAAATACTCTGTCCGGATGCCAAGGACATGAGGGTACGAAGCACGGAGTATGCACAGATCGCCTGCTCAAGACCCCCACGGCAGATATCTATTATTCTACTCTATATTTCCTATTATTCCTGGATACGACATATCACACTTTTACTCCCAGCGAACCGGTGCATGTGCCAGACACCATTCTCCTCTGTGTCTTATTTACCCCGTCAAGCAGACGAGCCGTGTAGCCATGCAACGCGTAGCCGGGCCAAGCCAGAGGACGATAGGCTGGCTGTACATACGAGGTGGCTGCGATGTGAGACAGCCAGCAGCGAGCCAAAGCAGCGCCGATGAGACAGCCAGACAATAGAGAGTCGAGGCATCCAAGATGAGACAACAGAAAAACAAACATTATCCCATGACCTCCTCCTCTGAGCCTCTCTCACTCCCTCCCACAGTCTGCCCACAGGCTGCTGGAATGCGTCTCAGACCCCGCACTGATCGATCCGGGACGGTCAGTCATGTATGTATTCATACCCAGTACGACAGAGTCGACGCTTTTAGCGATTGCTGATAGCTGTCAACACGCGATGATGGTTGATTGCATGACTCAATAAACCATTTTAATCTGCCGCGAATTTAAATATACAATTGCATGCTAACACTGTCTTCCATTTTGGCTCTCTTCTGGCTGCTCCTGCCTTTCTGGGCTCCTGATTTCATGTCATGTCTGTTTATCTTTCTCTGCCTCTCTGCTCCCTGTTTCTGCTGTCACCACTATCCGTAATTGACTGCACCAATTTACAACTTGAACACCAGAATATTGAATACTTGAATACTAGCAGCATGACCCCTGTGCACCCCATACGCACTGATTCTGCATCTTGTGCGCTGTGCCCTGTATTGCTGTGCCGTTGAAAGTTGACAAGGACAGTGCAGGCAGTTCCGTGCAGTCGAGGCAAGTGCGCCGGTCGCACCTTCCTTGTAAGCCCATTTGTAGTCACAGAAATGGAAGGCACGATGCGCGCACCTTCCTGTAGTCCCTCATCCCCTCGAGCTGCACACCTCCCAGCCCCTTACCCTTTCCATCCTCTCTCACTCTCCTCTTACATCCATCTCATCTGCCATTTTCGCCATCAAAATAGCCTCAAAAACACGTCCCCTGAGACCCTTCTGAGCATCGCCGAATACTCTGTGCGCGCCACACCACACCCACCTCTAATAGCATCTGCACGTCTATCCTATCCCTGTCGTACCGTGCTGTTGCCTCAGTCTTCCTCCGCCCTCGTCCCGTCGTCTCTCATTATTCCACCCCATCACTCCATCATTCCAGCATCTCCATCGGTTCCCATTCGCCTTTGTTGATTTCCATCAGCCACCTCTTCCGCCCTCCACAGAGATTACCATTGCTGTAAGTAGACTGATGACGCATGCATGAGCCGTCGTGTCTTGCTTCTTTGCTTGGACTCTACCTTTTGCTTCGTCTTTCTCTGAATCTGTTCCACTCGACTGCTTTGCTTCTCTCGTCCATAAATTCAATAAATTCGGCAGCTGATAATAGTCATATCTTAGCAGACGCATCCCACTGACCCCCCATACCACCACGCCAACGCCAAACCCATACATACCCTACATCCTACATCGTACTGTAGCTCTGCTGGCCTGGCCCGGCCACCTGTTCAGCCCACGCCCTACTCCGTCTGAGCACCCACTGGCGCCCGCTACACACACATCCCATCCTTTCTCTACACACCTCCCCTACCTCACCCAACAGAAGCCCAAGCACCACCTCAGCACATTGCAGCTGCCAGCCAGCCAGCAAGCAAAGAGACCAGTCAACGCCGAACACCGCAGCGCAGACTTTTTTTAAAATCTTTATTTCCCTTTTTATTTTTTTTTATTTTTCCTTTAATTATTCCTGCCTCGCCACTGCCGTTGGCATGCTCTAGTTTCTCGCGCCGTCCGAAACAGCCCCTTTTCGCTTCTGCTCTCACTGACCTCAGTCCTCGCTGGCTCTGAGCTCACTCTCATATCTCTCTCCCTTCCTCCCTCCTATAAAAGACTGCCCGCTCAGGCTCGTCCTTTTCTTCTTCTTCTTTCCTTCTCATCGTCCACCAACTCTTTCGTTTTGTCGTCGTTATTGAGGTGCTAGGGGCTTTCATCGTGCCTCTTCTATTCTCTTCACTTTTAAATCGCTTCAAAATCAGCTTCAATATAAGCTTCTATAGCTCGCCTCGAGAGCTACCACTTCGGTGTTGCATTCCCCACACACAGCTTCCCAAACTCCTGGAACTCAATTGAATCCGCCTCTCGTCGAGTAGAATTCACGATCTAGCTCAAAAAACACCCCACTACAAGCTCACTTACACGCTTTATTACACCTATTCTCCTAACTCCCTCTCACCTTTGAAATACCCTTTTCTCTTTACACACAAAATCTCAAATCTTACATCCACATACACCCACAATCATGTCTTTCTCCCTCGCTCGCTCTGTCATGAGCTCCGCTCGCGTTGCCTCCAAGGCCGCTCCATTTGCTCGCTCGGCCATGGCCAAGCCTGCCTCTTTCCGTGCACCTGTCCAGTCGCGTGCCTTTTCGGTTGCCTCGCGCCTGTCCGCAAAGAATGAGGTGATCAAGGAGACCGAGGTTCCCGTGTCCATCTACACTCCCGATGGCAAGAACACCAGCGCCAATCCCGACCATTTCAGCATCCCTGTCAAGAAGGGCACCGCCGAGGCCGCTGCTGTCGACCCCGAGGATGCAGATGTTGTCCCCCTCGACCCCAAGGCTTACAAGAGCCTGCCTCCCACTCTCCAGAAGATGTCCGTCATGGGCAAGGTTATCATTGTCACTGGGTAGGCATTTTTCAGCCCCATTTCCTTTTTTTTCCCCTCTAAATTCCTTCGCAGCAAATACTAACAAGTTAGCGGTGCCCGTGGTCTTGGCAACCACATGGCCAGAGCCTGCGTCGAGGCTGGCGCAAGGGCCCTGGTCATCTTTGACGCCAACCAGGAGCTTGGTGACCAGGCTGCCGAGGAGCTTCATCGGAAGTCTGGCATCGATGTTGTCTTCTTCAAGGTCGACGTCCGTGACGGTAATGCCATCAACGCCGCTGTCCAGCAGGTTGTCGACATCTTCGGCGCCCCTGATGTCCTGGTTAACTCGGCTGGTATTGCCGACTCCAACATCAAGGCTGAGACCTATGACCCCGCCATGTTCCGTCGTCTCATCGACATCAACCTGACTGGCTCCTTCCTCATGGCCCAGTCTGTCGGCCGCGCTATGATGGCCGCTAACAAGCCTGGCTCCATCGTTCTGGTTGCCTCCATGTCTGGCAGCATTGTCAACTACCCCCAGGAGCAGTCCTGCTACAATGCCTCAAAGGCTGGCGTTGTCCAGCTCGGCAAGTCTCTGGCTGCTGAGTGGGCCAAGTACGACATTCGTGTCAACTGTATCTCGCCCGGTTACATGGACACTGCCCTCAACAAGGTCCCCGCCCTGGACGCTCAGAAGAAGATCTGGAAGGGCCTGACTCCCCAGGACCGCCTGGGTGCCGTCGATGACCTCAACGGCCTCTGCGTCTTCCTGGCCTCGGACGCAAGTGCCTTTATGACCGGCTCCAACGTTCTCATTGACGGTGGCTACACCCTCTACTAAGCTGGCTGCATCCAGATTGGCTTGTTCTGCATGTAAAGCAGTCTATATTTCATGATACCCCCAAGGATCTCTCACTCCGAACATCGACACCCACTTCAATTGCTCTCTGTTAATGTGGAAGTGGAAAGAGAGTGGTGTTATCTAGGACTTGATTTTTTTTCATACTTCCCCATCATGACCTACATTATTTTGATTTTTAGCGACTCCCTCCGGAATGGTGGTTTAGAGAAAGGATCGTCTTGCGTTTGCCTTTTTTTTTCTTCTCATTTTCTCCTCATTTTCTCCTTTTTTCGGCTTTGTCGGCAGCCTCGTGAGCTGCCCGAGCATTTATGAAAGGGTTGTTTGACGCAAAGGGGAAAAAAATACGGACCTTATTAATGGTCTGCAGCATACACATATAGACATATCGACAACACGGCAGTGCAGTCCGTGTTGATCAAATGGTTACGAAAAGAATAGAAGGATGTCAACATCCAAGTACGAACACCTATCAACCTGTGACTTTGACTCGATCATCCGTGAACATGTACTTCAAATTACTTCAAATTTACAACTAAATGGAGAGCTGCCGTGGTATTTAGTCGATGTCGTTGATTCGAATTGTAGTCGTGGCACACACGAAGCAAAAAGTTCAGTTGAATCTCTTGTTGTAATATAGCCTATGACAGTAGTGTTTGCTCGACTAGGTGCGCAGTCTCTTTCTTATCGCTTCTGCTGCAATGTAATATCTTCCTCCTCTTCCTCCCGTGGTATATCGTCGCCTTGCAAGGAAAATAAAACGCCCATAACCCCCTCTTCTTTTGTTTGCTGTTTTGGGCCGTTGCTGTATGGAGAGGGGCCTCATTTGTAGTTGTCCTTTTTTTGTCTTCTGGAAAGTTTGGAAAAAAGAAAAAAGAATAAAAAATCATAGAATAAAAACCAGTCGTAACTTTGGCAGAAAGATCGTGGGCCGCCATCTAGGCGTCAACCATTTTATCTTTTAACCGTTTCTGCTTGCTGTCTTGTGCACATCTAGACCTAGCCCTTGCGCGCCTTTTCGTGGGCCTTGGCCTCACGAGCGGCACGGACAAGTGGCGACAGCTGCGTCAAGTCCACACATAGCTTCATAAAGTCATGCTATACAGTTAGTATTGCCGGTGGAAATCAGTGGCTGGAGATACACATGAAAAAAAGACTCACTCTTAATAGATCATGGGCGCTTGCCCGCTTTTCGGGTTCTACCTTGAGCGCAAAGTAGAGGAAGTCGCGGAAGACCTCGGAGAGGTTGTGCTCGTCCTTGATGACGGGCGTGCCATTGGTGGCAATCAGCCACAGTGCACGCAAGGGTGACTCGGTCAGGTAGGGCGGCTCGCCCTCGATCATCTCAATGGCCATGATGCCGAGGGACCAAATGTCGACCTTGCGGCCATACTCTTTACGGGTCACAACCTCGGGAGCCATCCAGTATGGCGTGCCGACCATGGTCGTGCGCTTGTTTTGAGCTTCGTTGATAGTCGCACAGAAACCGAAATCGGTCAGCTTGATGTTGCCCTCCATGGACAGCAGGATGTTGTCAGACTTGATGTCACGGTGGATGACGCCCTTGGAGTGCAGGTGCTGCAGGCCACGCAGCGTCTCACGGCATACTGACGCAATCTGGCCCTCGGTCATGATGTTGTACGTAACCACATCAGTCAAGCTGCCACCCTCCATGTACTCCATAATCACCCATAGCTCGCCTTCCCACAGGTAGCTGTCAATAAAATTGACAATGTTGGGGTGCGAGCTTTCCTTCATGACGATGATCTCGTTGATGATGAGGTCCTTCTTGGGCTGCTGCTCTAGATTCATTTGCTTGATAGCAACAAGCCGGTTGCTGCCCTTTTCAAAACCAGTGTAGACACCGCCCGATGCACCTTGGCCAATCTTGTTGAAGTTGCGGTACACCCGGTGCGGGTCACCGTCGGAGCAGATCTGGCGTAGGCGGACCGTAATGTCGGTGCTTGTGTTGGCCCGCGGACGCTGCCGGGGCCGGGCCTGCTGCAGCTGCTGCAGCTGTTGTTGCTGGAGTTGTTGTTGTTGAAGCTGCTGCTGCTGGGCTGTAACCGCAGAGCGCGGTGCTTCGGCGGGCCGGCCAAACTGATGGTGCTGGGACTGTGGCGGGGTCGGTTGGCCAACGGCTGGCTGTTGTTGTTGACGTTTACTCGCAGAGCGTCCGATCTGACCAGACGTGGACGCCTGCGCATGCATGAGGGCCTGGTCCTGCTGCTGCTGAACAAGTTGCTGCTGATACGCAGCTGCCTGAGCAGCGTTTGCCTGTGCAGTGGTCTGTGGCGGCTGGTAAGGGGCAGTGGCGCGGGAGTTGGACCGCGAACGGTGCTCTTCGGGAAGCATGGGAGCATTGTCCTTTAGAGGCGGTGCCATTTGTCCGTCGTCCTGGTGGTGGGACATGCCAATTCCAGAGTCCTTGGTGGGCTGGAACGGCTGAGGCGCAGAGCGAGACGGTGCGCTTATTGGTGGGCGGGGAGCCGGTCTGCTGGGCATGAGGTTAAGATCCTTGCCGGGGGCCCGTGGCACTGGTGGTGGCGAGCGAGGGTTGACAAAGCTGCCTTCAAGGTTGACGAGCGGGAAGCGTGGGCTCGCTGGCGGGCTGATAAGAGGCGACATGGGGGAGTAGGCCTGGGCGCTGCCGGGCTGCGTCATGGTTGTTGACACGGATGAGGAAGAGAGTGCTAGTGGTGGCATACCCGGACGGGCGTCGTGAAACTTTTCCATATTCTGGTCTTCTTGGGGCCGTTCGCTGGTTTCCGTATAGAACTTGATGACTTGCATCAGGGTTTCCGGGTTTTGTGTGCGCTCTTTCTCTGTGATTCCGCTCTCGCTGATTAGCCGCTGCCATTCTTTGGGTAGACCCTATTGTTTAGTTAGTAAGTGAGATGAGCTTGAGAGAATTTACGCAGTACTGAGTGACGAGCATACAGTAAACTGTCCGGTGTTGCTGTCGTAGCCGACATGCGTGAGATGGACAGGATTTTCTGGAGCCGAGATGAGCGGCTTCTTTGGAGAGCTGACGAGACTGGTCACGAAGCCGGAAAAGCCCGACTTTTTGCGCAGAACGCCGGGCTTTGAGTCTTTATTTTCATCAGAGAAGCGTTTAGAGATGCTGAATTGAGATTCAGCCGATCTTGCATTGACGGTGAGCGGAGCGGAAGGTGTCTTTTCGCTCATTTCGTGGGACGGCGTTGGTGACGCCGTGGCAGTGACTGGGGCGGACACAATTGATGTGGATGAGTTTCCGGCCAGTGGCGTGCTGGCGTTGGAGGCACCGCTGCCGCTATTGGAGGTTGCGGCCTGCATGGTTCTGACGGCAAGAGTATGGGGGTGTTGGACGGAAGTGGGAGTGGGCGTGGAAGTCTCTTCAATGCGACTGAGAATGGCAGCGCCGTCGAATGGAGCGCCAACGAACTCTTCCGACGTCGATGTGAGCGCGCCTGGATTGCCTGGGTTGCCTGCACTGGAGACGGGAGCGGATGTGTAATTCATGCGATGAGAGGGGGTAGATGCTGCAGCAGACGCGGCGGCAGCGATCGAAGGGCTGTTCTGGTAGTGCTGGAGGAAGGATACCGACTGCTGTTGATGGTGCTGTGGCACCTGTGATTGTTGTTGAAGTCGCTGCTGTTGCTGCTCCTGGAGCTGATAAGCGGGATAAGACGATTGAAGAGGCGACTGGAGATGCTGGTGCTGTTTTGGAGACTGCAACTGGTACTGCTGAGAGTCGGAGGGCAGAAACTCGCTTCCCGGCAGGATGGGAGACGGGTTGTTGAGCGACGGAGCACCGGCGGAGGGCAAATGGCGCGGCGAAGAGGAGGTAGAGGAAGAAGCGTAAGGAGAGTAGGAAGAGCGGGTGTGGGGAGCGCTGGGGGCGCGCCTTAGACTCGTGGAGCTGCGTTTGCTCTGCAGGGAATGGGCGTCAATGGTGCGACCATCGATGCTGGCGGTGGAATGGTGGTGATATGAGGAGGAGGAGGAGGAGGAGGGGGGCGGTCTTTTGGTGAGTCTGCGACGATTCTGCTGGGAAGAAGTGCCGTTTGAAGAAGACAGGTTCAGGCCGCCGTCCATGGTACAGAGGCGGCTAGATTAGAATAGATTGGTGGGTGAAAGGTGGAAGGCGAGGAGAAAAGAAGGAGAGCGGAGAACGGAGACTGTCGGGACTGGCAGTGACTGGCAGTGACTGGCAAGCGGGTAGGCGGCAGGCAGACAAAGTACTCCAAGTATTCCAGAGACGGGAAGAGGCAACTGACGCGAGTAAAAAAAAAAAAAAAAAAGAACAGTACAAAGCAACAAAGTAACAAAGTAACAAAGCACAAAGCAAGAGCCAACGTAACAAAGCAGCAGTTTGCAGTACGGAGGAGGAGGAGGGGGAGAGAGGAGAGTAATATGGGATTATGAAAGTAGATGGGAAGCCGGCGTGTGCTAGAGACGAATGGCGGGCTGTGATTGGCGGACGGAACGTGGGAGGTGGAGGACGGATGGGCGTAGTGTAGCGTAGTGTGGTGTAGTGTGGTGTAGTGTGGGAGTAGTTGCGAAGGGTGGGCGGCTTGTGCTCCGTATTCGACACTCTAGACTGCAGAGAACGTGCTGTAGCAATGAACGCTTAAGTGTCTCGGGGATTGTCTATTCTGGCGTAGTGTATTGGCTGTCGTTGGCTTCTGGCATTGGCTTCAGGCCCTGATTCTGGCTGCTGCGGGCGGGTTCTGGGGATTGGCTGACGACCCTCGTTTCGGGGTCTAGCACCTGTCCACCGTGGCTGTCTTGATGGTTCTTTGTTGTCGGCTAGCTGTCGATGTTGACTGACTGGCTGTTTTGTCTTGCTGTTTTGTTTTGCTGTTTTCTTGCTGGCTGGCTCTGAGGCTGCTACGACAAAAGGGTAACTGTGGGCCGCGGAGCTAGGAGAGGTACTGGTGCGGCAGAGCAAATGCTGGGTCAAGTGGGTTATGGCTTTTGATCTGAGTGTGCTGGGTGGTTCGGCGAGTTGGTTGAAGAAATTTTCGTGGGCGATGGTGGTAGCGGGTGAAGTTTGGGGTGGATGCAGGGAGGGGGGGCAAACGGCAGGACGGTACGGAGTAGAGTATGTAGATAAAGGGAAGGAAAAGACGAAAAGATAAAAGGGAAGAGAGGAAAGATTGAGGAAGGAGCGACTGCTAATTGAAGCGGGCTGAGAGACAGTTGAGGCAGTTGAGGCAGTTGAGACAATTGTGGAAAGAGCACGACAACCGATGAAGCAAGAGAAACAAAACAAGCAGGAGCGACTGGCTAGCAATTGCAGCAATGACAACAGCAATGACAACAGCAATGACAACAGCAATGACAACGACAGCAGATGGAGGGGCACCTGTAACGGCGCCAGTTACAGTGAGTGCTTCTGCGTAACGGAACTGTGGAGACGACAGCAAGTAGCCGAGCAGTGCCCACGGCAAGAGAGGTACTTGCAATATGGGGTGTAGGAGGGATGCAGTTGATGTAGGTGTATGTAAAGAGAGGAGGGGAGGGGATGTGAAAGGAGAGGAGAGGAGAGGAGAGGAGAGTGAGAGAATATCCAAAGCAAGAGCGATCGAGAAATGAGGACGGGACGCGGAAGGAAGCTGTCGATAGAGCTGCCGCGGCGCTGGGGTGTAAGACGAAAGTACCGTTGCTGGCGTATCTTCCAGACAGGGAGGAGCGGTGGGGAGATCAATGATATCAATCTATCAAAAATAGGAAGGAGTGGAGAGCAAGACTTGGAGAACGGGGAGGAGTTTAAGTTTGGAAGAAGTTGCAAAAAGAAGTCGATGTTTAACACAAGATGCCAGAGATAACCGGAAACACAGCTACACAGATAACGAGGGCGAGGCAGATACTCTTAAGAGCCGCCGGCCACTGTGCATTGTCCACGTCTGGTTGGGAGTACGTCAAGCCCCGTCTTCGCTGTGACGCTATCTCTCGCCAGTTGGGCAGGAGCAGGCCGGGGTCAGAGTGCAGGACTGCAGGAACAGGAAACAGGACGAAGCAAGACGTAGCGAGGCAGGAGCATAGCCCAAAGGAAGACAGAGTTCGGGCCAGTTTCCTGTATTCCCAGTACTGTAGTTATTATTAGCATGTATTAATACGTATGGCTATGTATTCTGGAGAGAGATGAAGGATGCGGATTGTACGACGGGCAGCAATAGCACCGCGTTTGATCCTTCCATCTAATTCTAATTATCAAATATCAATCAATATTAATATATTGTCAATATTGTATTGATTATGTAAGCATGTCAAAAAGGTGAGGGCATCGTTGACGGCTTTAAGAGAATTGCACTTTTCGTGTGCCCGTCGCATCCATCTCGTCCTCTTGCACTCGAAGGATGAAGGATCCATACTGGAATCATCATCTAGCCATCTGATCTAGCGTCTGACATTGGTGCTACCTACCGAGATGGGAATATTGGACGACATGATCAAGGGCAATAACATCGACGCTCGACAAAGATACCTTGGCCACGCCACTACTCTCTGTGAAGATGTGGCTGCTCTGGCGTGATCCGTGTTTCGATTATGGTTGTATTTCTGTCAGCCTCTCTGCTAACACTGGTACTGCGGTTCTCTTGCAGGTTCATCAAGTGTTGGGGTGGTACTGTGAGAGTCGCGGTGTTTCGGCACCGGCCAGCCGCAGTGGTTACATGGCGACAGGCGATGCAATCTTGTTTGATCCCATCCTCGAAATGAGGGCAGTAGTGGTGAGGCGACAATACAGTAGCTATCACGCTATTGGCAGTGGCGATGCTTTTTCCAAATGCCATACACATCGTAGCAGTGCATAATGTGACGGGTGGCGACGGCGAGAATACGAGAATAGCAAGCATCGAATATTGAAGCAAAAGCAAACATAGTACAGTGGGTTGTAGTAGGGACTGACATGCCGCGGCCTGGCCAAGATCAACAT
The DNA here is from genome assembly GCA_022392935.1 of Ophiostoma cf. undulatum. NCBI lineage: Eukaryota > Fungi > Ascomycota > Sordariomycetes > Ophiostomatales > Ophiostomataceae > Ophiostoma > Ophiostoma cf. undulatum. Next base: position 433,232 of record JAKRGL010000042.1, on the reverse strand, counting down.
ACGCCACTACAGACTGCTAATCTATGTATGGTGATGACTAATCTGTGTCAATAGCAGGTCATCTCTCTTATGTATCTTTTGCACTTCTATTTGTTCTTACCCCAGTTTGTGTCGAGCATCTCTATTCTACCACTGTATATTACTAGGAAATTGTTGTCGACTTATTTTTTTCATTGATGCCATTCTATCGCCCAGGCCAGGTTGATGCCCAAGGCAGTCGCATATGAGAGTATCGCTCTGCTCTGTCTAGACCTGTGCATCCAATATCCAATAATGGGGATAATAAATCTACCAGAGCTGACCCTTTGTTTACTACATTGCAATGAGTTTACTTAATAGGAGCCGAGTGAGCTCCGGGGTGGCGGGTGGCAGGGTGGATGGATAAACAAGCATAACTAGGACAACAAGTGTAGTCTGGCAGTCTACGTCTAAAGCTAGACAGCAGATGATCGTATGGCCCATGCTGGCTGGACTCCAATCTCGACAGATGCATGGCGATCCAAGCTCGCCATTCTAGCAAGGTATGGCCGCCCGAGCTTGTCGCCTCGAGCATCGGATGAAACTGCTATGCTTGGCTATGTTGATCGGGCCACATCTCACCATCGTGTCTGCATCTACATTTAAGATCTGACGGGCATCGCCCCTGTGTGTGGCTCGCTACATTGCTATCCCATGCCGTCCCGTCTATTGTCTATTCCGCCACTGTGCATATCTCATATAGCCCTTACCCTCCTGGCTATACAATATACAATATACAATATACAATATACAATATGCAACTTGTTGCAAAGCAAACTTGCCGGTTTTCTTGGCTAACTAGCTAGCCATTCTTGTGTCCTTTCTATTGCGTAACAATATTATATTGTGTCGGCATGAGTTTATCCCTAATTCAAGTCGTTTTTGAAAAAGCTGAACACAACATCCTGACACCCCCCTAGATTATTATAAATAAATACAATATACCATCCATCCATAAATAAGCATAAACTCAAGATAAAATACACCTCTCAACTAATTTATTTAGCAAATATTCACTGTATCGAGTGCACGTCAAATAATACGTCAAAAAGACGTCTCAAGACGTCTCAAGACAGAAGAAACACCCTTGAGTCAAGACAGTCAAGACAGTTATGACTGTCAAGACAATTCAAGACCAATGTTCAATGCCAAGACTTTCTTATCGATTATCACTAACACCCCAAACCCCAATCGATCGACACTCGGCCTCGAATGTGCGGGTGTCACCTCGCAAGTAGAACGCATAGACGTACTCTGTAGATCTGCTCGAGTGGCATATATGATGCTTAATCATCTTTATCTCTGTTTTAAACTGTTAGTAGCTCTTGCCATTAATTGCCAACTCGTTAACACTTTGTTAAAAACGACAAGAACAGCTTCGCTCCTGCCTTCTACATAGTACGACGTCCATAGTATCCCCCCTATCCAGTTCTCCACCTGTCGGTCTTGCTGTGGCTAGACCCATCGTTCCTTCCCTCTGCTTCTGTCGCCTCCTCTGCTTCTGTCAACTTCCTTCCACCGCTAAAAAAGAAGAAAAGCGCGGTTGCCTATTGGCTGGACTTGGCGTCGGCGGGCCCGTCCAGCAAGCGTTCAGCACTCAGTCACAGTAGCAAGTACACCCCTGCATGCCCAGACCGCCCTAGACTAACTCTCTGTAATACTGTGTGCTAATACCCATTACTACGGAGCACTCGTTGCGGACAGCTTGTCCTATCCATGTGTTGGGGAACCCTTTTTGTGGATCCACCCCTTCGACCTGCGCTCTCGCTGAGGCTGCTATCCCGTGCTATTCAATCCAATTCCCACGCTTTTGCCCTCTTCCTCCTTCAACATCTCATCATCACCACCACCTCCTTTCACCCGTCTTTACGCTCCCTGTCCCATTCCAGCATCGAGCTGTTGTCTTTGGGCCTCTCTGCCTGCTATTCTGTCCACTGTAAGCTTCTTTCGCCACTCGCCACCCCTGTTGTCTGTGCTCGGTGAGCTTCCTCCTCCTCGATCAAGCCAGAGCATCAGCCTTTGACTTTCACCTATCTTCCCGTCGACGTCCCTTGCCCTATCGTGTATTCACACCCTCTATGTTGACATCGACATCTTTCTTCAGTGGTAGACTCACCACATCCTCGTTAATTGTTACATAAGCGGCGCATTGCAGCTTGCTCAACATAGTAGACATCTGTGGTCCTTTTGGCTCAAGCTCGCCTCCCGCCCGCTCTTATAAACACTGTGCTCTTTCTTTCTCTTCTTCCTCATCCTCTTCTCTCTCTCCATACCCTCTCTCCTCTCTCCTCACCCACCATCAAATTTGACGTCTTCGTCACCTCACCTGCTAACCCAGCCAGCTCCCATCTCCATCTTACCACCCCCCAAGCTCGTCACTGCTCGGCTCTCCGATCCCGACCCCCTCTTTATCCCTCCGGTACTCAGCTCCCCGTCTGGTTCTCGAAACAATGGCCTCCGGTTCCTCATCGACTGCCCCTTCCGGCAATGAACTCTCTGCAGCTCAGCGCATGCTTGAGCAGCACAGCAGCCACCATGTGATTGTTGAATCCGTCCCCGATGAGGAGGATCTCAAGCACGATGCTGCCGTCGCTGCCGACAAGGCTGCCGCTGCCTCGTCTGGTCCCGCTCCCGCTGAATCTCCTGCCGCTTCTTGGGCTGCCACCCAGTCTGCCAAGGCTGCCGGCAAGCAGACTGAGAACGTCCCTGCCCCCTCTGCCCCGGTCGCCAAGATTGACACCCAGTCCCACGAGTCTTTCCCCGAGCTTGGTGGTCCCAAGAAGGCCGCTGTCACCGTTCCCCTCTGGAGCGTCAAGTCTGGCGCTGCTCCTAACGACTCTGCTTCCAACGGCAACGCTGCCAACGGTGCTGCCTCTCCCGTCCCTCGTGTTGGTGGCCCGCCTTCCATCAACATCCCCAACCGCGGCGTTTCCAGCGTCTCTCTCGAGGACCATCAGATCCTGCCCCGTGGTTCTCTGAAGCGCCCCATTCCCGACATCATCAAGGATCTCAACCGCAAGTCCCGTGCCAACATCACCATGCTTCAGCCCAGCGGTGGCCGGAGGCAGTTCAACGCTACCGGCCCCCCCGAGGTTGCCCAGCAGGCCCTGCGTGATCTGGTCCAGCAGATCGGTGCCAAGGTTACCGTCAACGTCTCCATTCCCCAGTCTGTGAGACCTCACATCATCGGCAAGCAGGGCTCCACCATCAAGGCCCTGCAGGAGAAGACCGGTGCTCGCATCCAGCTGCCCAAGGCCGAGGATGTTGCCGGCGACGACGACGATGCCACCATTGACGTCACGGTCGAGGGTAATGCCCTTTCCGCCCGTGCCGCCCGTGATGCCATCCTCAAGATTGCCGATGAGCGCTCTGCCAGCGTCAGCTCCCACCTGCGCAACATTCCCGCCGAATTCTTCCCCTTCATTTCCGACCCCAGACGCGGCATCGTGTCCAACCTCGAGGGCAACGGTGTCCAGATCCGTGTCCCTACGGCTAGCCTCAGGTCCGCTAAGCCCCCCACACCCGCCGCCCCTGGTGGTCGCCCCATCTTCTCTCCTCTTCAGGACGACAACCACATCCAGCTCTCTGGTGAGCGTGTCGCTGTCCAGAACGCCCGCGCCGAGATCGAGAAGCTTGCCGCTGAGCTGCATCAGCAGCTGGAGCTGGAGCAGGCTTCCATCACCCCCGGTCGCCACCAGTTCATCATTGGCAACCTCGGCATCCCCGCCGAGGAGTTCTACAACCAGACTGGTTGTGTTGTTGTCCTGCCCGAGGACCCCGAGGACGATACTGTCACCATCGTCGGCCCTCCTTCACAGATCTCGGCCGGTTTCGAACTCGTGACCAACATGGCCAATGGCATGCAGTGCTCGAACATTGATATCTCGCGCTACCATCGCCAGACCCCCGGTGGCACCGCTGCCCACGCCCGCAATGTCACTCGCTACCTGCGCCAGCGCAACGAGATCAAGCGCCTTGAGCAGGTGTACGGCGCTCAAATCAACACACCCTTCACCAACGAGGGTGCTCTCCCATGGGAGCTATACGGACGTGACTTGAAGATGGCCTCCCGTGCCCAGACCGAGATCAAGAACATTGTCTCCAGCCACCCCCCGAGCCGCATGGCTTCCATGCCTGTCGACCCCTTCTACCATCAGCACCTGCGCGATAATGTCCTGCCCCGTGTCCAGGAGGATTTTGGTGTCTACATTGTCGTCCCCGATAAGGCCGACAAGTCCGAGGCTGGCGCTCCTGTTCTGTTTGTCTACGAAGGCAAGCCCGAGGACCCCAGCGCAGGCTACACTGTCCCCCAGTCCGTGCCCACTGCCCAGGAGATTGCCATCTACCAAAAGGGCGTCCGTGATGCTGTGCAGTACATCTCTGCCTTCCTTGCTTCCCAGGAAGAACTGCAGACTACCAGCCTGGATGTGGCCGTCAACATGCACAGCCGCCTGCAAAAGTTCATCAAGCGCGAGCTGGCTTCTTACCCGACCGACCGGCCCAAGGTCCGCGTCTCGAGCACTGGCTCCACCGTGAACATTTCCGGTCCCAAGTCTTCTGTCGACGAGCTCGTCGCTCAGATCGAGGCCTTTATCGCGCAGGAGATTGAGGATGACAAGGAGCGTGGCTTCACCCTATCTTTCGATATCCCCAAGGGTATCGTCAACCGCCTTGTTGGCAAGGGCGGCAGCAACATTCGTGAGCTCCGTGACAAGTTTGACGTTGAAATCAAGGCCAACGACGGCTCGGTCGAGCTCAAGGGCCCCAAGGCCAAGGCTGAGAAGGCCAAGGCTCACATCAGCTCTCTTGTGCGCCAGCTTGCCGATGAGACCACCTACTCTGTTCTGATCGAGCCCCAGTTCCATCGTGAGCTCATTGGCGCCCAGGGCAGCACTATCAACCGTCTTCAGACAAGATACAACGTTCTCATCTTCTTCCCCCACGCCTCCAAGGCCCCCAAGGACGACGACTCTTCTGCTGCTAGCGATGCCGGCAAGCCCCGCCGCCAGCAGGCCCCCAACGAGGTGACCATCCGTGGTCCCAAGAAGGGTGCCGACGAGGCACGTGAGGAGCTCATGAAGCTCTACCTGTACCTCAAGGAGAACGCTTTCACTGCTACCATTGAGGTACAGCAGAAGCAGGTGCCCCTGCTGATTGGCAAGGGCGGCGCTGCCATGGAGGCTCTTCGCCAGGAGACTGGTGCCAAGATTGACGTTCCCAACAGCCGCGGCGACCCCGAGTCGATTGTCGAGGTCCAGCTCAAGGGCACCAAGGAGCAGGTCGCTGCTGCGAAGAAGGTCCTGGAGAAGAAGAAGGCCGAGCTCGACGACACGGTTGTCGAGACCATTGAGGTCGACAAGAAGTACCACAAGGCCCTTATCGGCTCTGGCGGCTCAAACATCCGCGAGCTTGTTGTCAAGGCTGGTGGCTCGGATGACCGCAGAGAGCTTACGCGTGCCATTCAGTTCCCCAACCAGGACAGCACCGACTCCGCTATCAAGGTCGAGGGTCGTCGCCAGTTTGTTGACAAGCTTATCCAGCAGATCAACGACTTTGTTGCCCAGCGCGCCAGCCAGGTCACGGATACTATTGATGTTCCCCAGGACAAGCACCGGTCTCTGATTGGCCGTGGTGGTGAGACGAGACGCCAGATCGAGTCCCAGTTCAACGTTGTCGTCGACATTCCCCGCCAGGGCGACTCCCGCACCGAGGTCAAGATCACCGGCCAGCCGGGTGATGTCGAGAAGGCCAAGGAGCACATCAAGTCGCTCATCAAGGAACAGCACTCGGACACCATCCAGGTCCCGCGTAGCGCTCACCACGCCATCTCCAACAACGGCCAGTTCTTCCGCCGCCTGCGCAGCGACCACCAGGTCACTGTTGACCACGCTGGCCAGGCCATTCCCGTCCGCCCTTCCGCCACTGCCGCTCCCACCAACGGCTCGCTGCCTCTGATCACTGACGACGAGGGTGCTTCTGCTGATGCTCACACGTGGAGCGTTGTTGAGGCCACTTCGTCCGAGACTGGCGATATCCCCTGGGTCCTGCACGGCACACCCGAGAACGTTGAGAAGGCGAAGAGGGCCATCGAGAAGGCTCTCGGCCAGGCCGGCGATAGCAGCGTCACTGGTTATCTCGTGCTGCCCGATACCAGCCTGTTCCGTCACGTCGTTGGCCAGGGCGGCAAGAAGATCGACTCCATTCGCAAGCAGAGCGGTTGCCGTATCTTTGTGCCCCAGGGCAAGTCTGGCCAGGAGGCTATCGAGGTTGTTGGCTCCAAGGAGGGTGTCGAGACTGCCAAGGACCTGATCCTGGTTGCCGTCAAGGAAGGCTCGCAGAAGCGGGAGCAGTAGAGCAGGCTCTCGCCTTATGCGCCGGAGGAATGGCCACGGCCTATCCGGTAAATACCACACGACGGGCCTCGTGCCAGTGATCTTGGGTAGCGAACGATGTGCTTCCCATATTGGACTACATTTTGGATGTCAGCCTGAGAAGGCAAACAAAGCCAGTTGTTTGTTTTGTTGTTCGTTGTTTCCCCTGCTTCATTGCCTTTGCCTTTGCCTTTTACCTCTTTGCTTTATTACTATTCACAAAAATGATTGGAGGAGACAGTCAAAAAGTCGGATGTCATAGCGAGCGTTAATGTTTTCATTCTTATTATCTTCACTGCTTTCGTGCCATATTCATATTATTGCAGAACAACAGACACCTGCAACAGCTAATAGCTTACATAATCTAACACAATCAGAGCGATATCTGCAAATTATTACATAGAGAATGGTGGATGTGAGACTGCGCAGCCTTGATTCGGAAGCGTCTTTGTCATCGCGAAAGTGTGGCTGACATAAGTAAGGCTGAGGCGGATATTCACAGATATCAAGCTGTGACACCTCACGTGGAGCGATTGTCCTTTTAGTGGGTCCTCGGGACGGTCAAAACTTGACCCGGAAACCCTTCTATCACGTGCACTAGTCAATGACTTTGGACTGTACAGACTAGGACTAGCGCAAACGCAACCATCTGCGCCGATTTGAACCTCTTTCCACCAGTTGATTAGGGCTCCACCGCACGAAACTCACCCAGAACAATTGGTAGAGGGAAAGAGCAGGGCGGGGGCCAGCGTACCAAAAATTTGTAGTGGGTTCGAAAATTTGCAGCAGAGGCCTACTTTTTTTTTGCCCTCCCAAATTGGCTCTTTGAGAAAAAGAGATCTTGCTGCTTCTTGACACAACAACATCACGAGTCGACCAATTCACGACAAACCCGTTCACCACACACCCATACCGACACAATGGCCTCTCGACCGACCGTCACCATCCACGGCGCCGATGGCAAGCCCGGCAACGCTACCCACCCCATCCCGGCGGTGTTCCTGAGCCCCATCCGCCCCGACATTGTCCAGCAGGTTCACACCGGCATGGCCAAGAACAAGCGCCAGCCGTACTCCGTCAGCGAGAAGGCCGGTCACCAGACCTCTGCTGAGTCCTGGGGCACTGGTTAGTGATTTCCCGATGATTGATGGATGGAAGACGGAAGGGTGGAAACGACGACATGGAAGAGGAAGAGGAGGACGAAACCGAGGGGCACGGCGAAGACAGAAATCCCGAGAGATGAAAATTTCGACGGCAGACATCTTCCGGGCACAATATGGAGAGGAGGACCGCAGGGACTGCATTGAGCAACAATACTAACAAGTCAGGTCGCGCTGTCGCCCGTATCCCCCGTGTCTCCGGTGGTGGTACTCACCGTGCCGGTCAGGCCGCTTTTGGTAACATGTGCCGTTCCGGTCGCATGTTCGCCCCTACCAAGGTCTGGCGCAAGTGGCACGTCAAGGTCAACCAGGGCCAGAAGCGTTTCGCTACTGCCTCTGCCGTTGCTGCCTCTGCCGTCGCTCCCCTGCTGCTGGCCCGCGGCCACAAGATCAGCTCGATCCCCGAGGTTCCCCTGGTCGTCGACTCCAAGGCTTTCTCCACCACCACCAAGACCGCTGCCGCCCTGGCTCTGCTCGAGACCATTGGTGCCGGTGCCGATGTCAAGAAGGTCAGCATGTCCAAGAAGCTGCGCGCCGGTAAGGGCAAGCTCCGCAACCGCCGCTACCGCCAGCGCCGTGGTCCCCTTGTCATCTACGACCCCGAGGTCGACGGCAAGGACCTGACCCAGGGCTTCCGCAACATCGCCGGTGTTGAGACCTCGTCCGTCTTCTCGCTGAACCTGCTCCAGCTCGCCCCCGGTGGCCACCTGGGCCGCTTCGTCATCTGGACCTCGGCTGCTTTCGCTGCCCTGGACAAGGTCTACGGCTCCACCACCGAGGCCTCTGCCCTGAAGAAGGACTTCCTGCTGCCCTCCAACCTGGTTGCCCAGGCCGACCTGACCCGCCTGATCAACTCTTCTGAAATCCAGAGCGTCCTGCGCGCCCCCAAGGGCGAGGCCCGCACCAAGCGCGGTGCCGTCCTGAAGAAGAACCCCCTCAAGAACAAGCAGGTCATGCTCCGTCTGAACCCCTACGCCGCTACCTTCACCAAGAACACCGTGGCCGAGAAGAAGATCTCCGGGAAGCCTGCCGGTGTCCCTGCCAAGTTCAAGACTCTGCTGAACGAGGCATAAGCGTACTAGTCTTTTAAATTTCAAGAAAAATTAAAAGATTTTGTATTGTTTATGTTTGCTTGTTTTAATGAGAGGTTTATTCTTGTCAATTTATTGTCTCTACGCTCGGTTGAGGAGTGAGAGACGCCCAATTCTGACGACTATGTAGAGAAAGGGAACGAAAAAAAAGTATTTCGGGATTCGAACTGGTCAAACGGTGTTTTTTCTTTTGTCATTCTATTTTCTTGCCAAATTATGATGTATCCAACACGGCATGGGATTAATAATACCATGTTGCTGGGAAGTTACTCCCCCAAAAATATTAAACTTGGGAAATTCATCAACTGTTGGAGAATGTGATGTTGTAGATGTGAAGTCTTCTGCGATGTCGAGGACGATAAACTTACTGGACACCGGCGAGAATTACCACACAAGGGTGACTGGCTGCCTGATATCAAATAACAATACATTATCATCTATGCCAGCTATATCTGTGTATGTCCTGTAGCTCGTCTATACACGCCATCAATCGTTGCTCGTCGCTCATTACAAAAGACAAAAAGCCAGGTAAAACACAAAACAAAGATCAAACCAAAATTAAATCAAACCGACATTGACCCTTAGCAACCCATCCATTGGCCCAAGTTGCCGAGCTCGCCGGCTTCGTGTGCAGCAGCAACATCGGCGGCCGCCGCGGGCGAGCTGCGCAGCAGGTCTTCAAAGTCCTGGACCTTCTTGATCTTCCAGAATTTCTGAATACCGGCAACAAGACGCTTGGAGCAGGCGTCAATGTTCTCGTCACTCTCAGCGGCAAAGCAGAGGCGGAAGTAAGCCCAGCCCTTTTCGGCACGAATCTCGTCCGTGGCACTGAACATGCTGCCGGGGCTCACAAGGACCAGATGGGGCTTGGAGCTGAGCGTGATCATCAGGGCCAGTGCGAACAAGGGGCCGTCAAGGACGGTGCTGCCCTCGCCGTCAATGTTGGCAATAATATCTGCCTCGGAGCGGGGTGCCTGCCATAGGGGATGGGCCTCAAAGTGCATGCGCAGCCACAGGAACATGCCGCCGCGAGGCCAGTCGAAACTGAAGAGCGGAGTCTTGGTGATGACACCCCAGTCGGCATCAGTAGAGCGCACGGGTGTGCCCTGCTTCAGCTGGAACGAGCCCTCGTCGAGGATGGTGCACATGCGGTTCATGCGGCGCTCATACTCGCCGCGCAGACCCTCAAGCCAACGAACCCAGCCGCCCACTTGCCAGCCAGAAAATGACGGCTCTGTCTTGCTAGCAGTCGCCTTGACGACACTCTTGCGGCCAAAGAAGGGAGATTTTGACTTCTCTGCAGCAGCAGTAGCGGCAGCACCGTCCTTGTCGTCGCCATCAGCACCAGAGCCCGAAGGCAGGGGGCCCATGACAAGCTCGGAGATGAGCGACTGAACGAAACCAGACGGCTGCTGGGTGCCGGTCTCGTTGATGCGGGTGTAGCGCTCAATGAGAGCAGGCTGGGCAGTGATCCAGCCTAGACGGCAGCCGGGGGCCACAGTCTTGGAGAATGTATCGAGACGGACGACACGGCCATCGATGTCGATACTGAGGAAGGAGGGGACGAGAGAGTCCAGATATTCGAATCCCGACGACCGCTGGCCCTTGATGGTCAGGTCTGGGGCAATGTGCTCATTCTTGGGCTTTGCCATGCCGCGGGAAGCAGCCTCGTTGACGGCGGCCGAGGGGAACTGCAGGTACCAGTACGGGTCGTCCTCTACAATGATAACATCAAACCGGCTACAGACCTCGTACAGCTGCTTGCGGCGCTCCAGACTCAACAGAATACCAGTAGGGTTGTGGCCCATACTGCGTCGTTAGCAATTGCTAGTCTTTATGCAGAAAGAGGTGGGCGGAGAGAAAACTTACGTCACAGTATACATCACATGAGGGCGAAGACCCTTGGAGTAGTCCCAGTTGGCAAGGACGTCATCAAGACTGCCCGGGCCATAGGCGACCATGCCACCCGAGTCGGCGATAATAGGGACAACCTGCATGCCCTTGGGTGCAATCTGGCTGAGCACGTTGCCATAGACAAAGGTCTCACAGAGAAGACCGGGCCGCTCGGTGATGTCATTGCGGGCGGGGCTCCAGTCGTTGACAAAAAGCTCGAGGGTCTTGTTCAGGCCGTCTGTGGAGCCGACCGTCAAGATAACCTCGGCGCCGTCCTTGTAGGGCACATTGGGATGCAAGTACTCGCGCGTGAACTCACGGATCCAGGCCCTGAGGGGAGGGTAGCCATCGGCATTTCCATACTGCAGGGCTGTTGCAAGATCAATCTTGTTGATGGGGGTGGTGCCTGGGGGCGCGGACTTGGGAATGAGCAGGTGAGCGGGTGCCTGGCGGTCTGACGGTGCAGATGAAGGAGATGAAGAAGAAGAAGAAGTAGGAGACGAAGAGGTGAGGTTGACAGCAGCGATCCGGTCTGTCACAAGAATGGCATCCTCATCATCGGCATCGACGCTCTGCTTGTTGGGCGACGGAGTCCAGCGCTCTGGCTTAGCAATCTTGGCCTCGAGCGTATCATACGGGAAGAACTGCACATTTGGCAGGCCTTTTCAAAAGCAAGAGTTAGTATTTGTTTTTAACATGCGTATTGTATGTGGCATCTACACGACAAGACTCACCGCCGGCCAAGTTGCCGATACCCGGGATCTGGAAGAACTTGTAATACTCCTTCATTTTGCTAGTGACACGGAGCTTGGTGGTTTCGGCATAGAGGTGGCTCAGATCGCGCGGTGCCGGCTTGACCCCGGCCAGACTGGCATCGACATCGGCGTCGGGCTCGGAGCACGAGTCATCGTAGACATCCGGGGAGAAGTCCGGCGGCGGGCGGGATGCCGACAGCAAGGCCGAACCGGAGTCCGGCGATGCGGTCGAGCAGGTGAGCTGGGACTCGATCAGGGCGTCGATGGAGAAGTCCATGGCGGCCATGCTGTAGAGAGTGGTGGTTGAAGATGCAAATATGCTAAGATACAAAGGCAACGAGGAAGAGTGGTGAAGATAAGAGAGAGGTCAAGATAACGGAGGAACGGGGGTTGGCCCGAGTTAGCAGGAAGAGGAAAGAGGTATGTAAGCCGTCCAGCTGCCTGGGCGTTGGCGGCAGTCGGTATCAGTGGGTGCAGGGAGGGCGTGCGTGCGTGCGTGTGCGTGCGTGTCAGTGATGGTACAACGGCAGGAACCCGAGTGGGCGATAAATATGACTGAGATAAAGATAACAGCGGTATTGACAAGGGAAGGCACGAAGGGCGTAGTCTTTAAAGACTTTAAAGATGGGGGGCACTAAAGAGGACACGGAGTACTTGGGGAAGGAAGCGATAATCAGATAAAAATGTAGGGAAGGAACGACCGAGAGCACACAAGCAGCACACAAATATACGGATTCAAGGAATAATCAAGCAAGAATCAGAGAAGAATTCAGGGCGAGCCGCGGAACATATGGAGGCACGGACTAACAAATATTGGCATTATAAATCAAGAGCCAAACCAGCAGACGAGCTAGAACTACGGTAAGGCGAAGCGCCTCGGTCGCTGGAGATGCGATCCTGGGCTTAGAAACAAGGGCGGCCACTGCAGTAGCTATCTCATGACCGGAACACAAAAAAAGAGCATTGAAATAATCAGTGACTTTTTATAAATTTTGCTATATCAGTCTGTATCCAATTTGTTATTTCTACGCATTCAGTTGTTGCGACATAAGAACAACAGTGAGGCGTGCCTGACGGAAAAGTGGGACCAATACAAGGAGACTTACACTCGCCATGCTTATCTAGGCCTCACCTGTATTAACTATTAAATAATCATATTTTATTTAATTATGCCAAACCCAACGCACTCCGTTGGCCGGAGATAGCTTATGGGGTACGATAAGGCGATAAGTGCGGGAAAGCACCCAATACAAAGACGACAGCGACAGCAAAGTCGACGCAAGAGCGGATGGCGCTTTCCAAATACAGAGTACACATATTTTGGATCGACCCCCGGATTGACCTTCCTCTTTGGCATGGCGGCAGGCAAGGCAAGAGCCACCACACGACCGCTTACAGAGTAGATACAGCGCACGCGACTGCACAGAGCAAGTTCAATTACTACCCTACTGCTGCAGCCTGCTGACAAAGAATTGCATGTACGCCGTTGTACCAACTTCTCACGGAAGCACGGCGGATGTATGAGAGACAGCGTGTACTCTGTATGACGTGAGCGCAACCAGCCCGTGCAGCAGTGATGAAGCAGAGGGAAGAATGGCAATGCCGACAAACGAGGTCGCTGTCATTGGCAATCAAGTATAATTAAGGACGACGCCGATATGGAATTACTCCTGGATGATGTCTTGTACGATCTTATCAAGTCTATTGTCTTGTATGAAGCATGCGTGGGAGTGAATATAATCTGCCCAGGCGGGATGGGATGCATGCTGTGCGTACACAAAAGCGCAGAGCATGCAGCTGTAGGGGGGGGGGTGACAGGGGCTCACCGCTCTTCAGCTTTAGGGCGTGGCGCCGGTGTGCTCAGACTTGGCATCCCCTGCGGCCGCCTGCTCCAATGCACTTGCTTCGGGGTCGTAGATAAAGCCAAGCTCCTCCAGCGTCGTCGCCGTGCGGCCCATATCCTCAAACTTGCCCTTGCCCAGCGGCGTGATCTTGCGCATCCAGAGCAGCCGGTCGTCCCATTTCGGCGGCTCTTTGCCGGCCCGCGATGCTGCGCGGTCGCCGTCCATGATGCGATTGTATGTGGCATTGATGTATTTGCCGTCGTCGCCCGACACCCAGACATGGTACGCCGGCCCGCGCACCTTTTCGGTCTCGCGCTCCCACTCCTCCATCTCGGCCTTGGACGGCAGTGCCAGAGTGTTGGCCCACACCCGTGCGAGAATGGCCGACTGTGCCTGTGCCAGCGGGTAGGGGATGACCTTGATCGGCAGGCTCAGGAACGCCAGTGTCGGGTGGTCGATGTGGATCATGTCGTCGTATAGCCGGTGCACGCGCCGGCCGGTCGTCAGCATGGGGCTTAAACCCTCGGGCGTCTTTTCGCCGTCTGCCGGCTTCTCCTTTTCCAAAAAGGGAAGCGAGAATAGGAACCCTGTGCAAAAGACTACAGCGTCGACGCTGGCGATTACACGCCCGTCGGCTAGCCGCACGCCGCGCTCCTCGACGAGGAACTCCTTGATCTCTGGCACTTCCTCGACCTCGACCAACCGGCCAAGAGCATCCTCGGCTGATGGCGAGTGCACCGACAGGTAGATGGGCCGCTCGCTGACCTGGTTGATCTGGCTTGCAATATCCAGGCCCGAGGCAGAGTTGCCTACGACGACCACTCTCTTGCCCTTGAACTGCTCCGGGTTGCGATACCGCTTGGAGTGTGAAATGACACTGGGATGCGCCTTGTGGAACTCGGCGATCCTGGCAATGGCCGGCACAAACGTAGTCTCGTAGTGTCCGTGGGCCACAATCACGGCATCGAACGTCTCGACCGACTGGGACCCGTTGTTTGTGTTTGTGGAGTGAATCTCCCAGCTGTCCACAGCCTCGCTGCCACTCTCGTTCATCTCGCTCGGCCGCTGCAGAAGGCGGATGTCGTCCACATTTGTTCCAAAGCGTATCAGGTGCCGCACTTCCTGCGAGCAGCTGACAAGGTATTCCTGGATGGTCTGGCGCGTGGGGAATATAAGCAGTGGCTTGTCTGGATGCGCTGCCTTGTAAAAGTCGGCAATCGGCAGATCTGTGAAGCCCATCAACGGGTGAGGGATGTTGACGTAGAGCGAGTCGTACATTGCCGTCGGGAACTCGGGAGCTGCAGGCCCGCTGCCCGGCTCTGGCTTTAGCTGCACCGGCGCGTCTGGCGGGAAGTACGGGCTCACTTGCGGAATCGGGTTCTGTAGCGTTGCCTCGAACGTGTGGTTCCAGATGCCGCCGACCTCGGGCCGCCGCTCGTAAACGACCACCCGGTCATACACGCCCTGGCCGGCCATGTACCGTGCCGCCGCGAGACCGCTCGAGCCGGCGCCGATAATGGCCACGCTCCGGACCGCAAATCTCTGAGAAGCCATTTGAGTGGCGGGATGTGATGTGGGATGTGATATTAAATAAGCAGAAAGATGTCGAGACAGACCTCGTCGACCTCGCTTCTCACTTCTTGACCAGACGAGAGCCCGCCCAAAATCAAGCCACTTTATGCAAAGTGGAAAAAGCCGGGACGACGTGCAACGGCTCTTTGGCGGATAGCTGCTCAGTCTTTCAGTTTCTAGTCTCTTGAAATATGGGACGACTGCTCGCCTGTATTCTGTATTCTTTTTTGTGCTGTTGCAGAGCTTGTCGGCCTCAAATTGTGTATTCCCGCAAGCTGCATCCCCGTGCGCTGGCCGCAAAATTGGCAGGATCACACCAAGGGTTCATCGCGACCCGTAAATCAAGCACCGGTGCGGTGCTCTTGGACGCGAGATCGGCTTCTCCCGACAGGTACAGTGGACTGGAAAAATGGTGTAATACAGGCGCAAAAGTGACAAGCAAAATGATGCGATTTGCTTGGTGTGCTGGTGTGGTCGAGGTGGGTTAAAGTGGGACCTGTTTCTGCCGTCCGCACATTTGACGACGGGTTTGACGGCTTGGACGCATCGGGCTCACCGCCTTCTTTTGCCAGTCCCACCTTCTCTTCATCTCATACCCAAATCCAAATGGAGCTGGCGCGCAAAAGTGGAGCCAACTGCCAACTCCCAGCCGCGTGCGAACAAGCTCCTTCCTTCTCGGCCACAGGCGCGTTGCACGAGGCTTAAGCAGACGTCGTTGCACGAAACACCAGTTTGCACGCTCTCGACCAGTCGCCCTTTTGATGCATTCACGACACAACTCCTATACCGATTTTTAAACAAAAATTAGGAAATTGGCAGTACCACGACTGCTTCTCTCTTCATCCACAGCAACCCAACAACCTCGACAACGCGATCACAGCACGCCGAGTTCCAATAGCTTCGTATTTTCGCCTCGACTAATATCGCCAACACTTTGCCATGAATTATACCAAACCGAACCTACCTTGATATCACTCACCTACAGCCCTGTCCGAACTCGGAATTCAATTCACTTCTGATGGCCTCAGGGCCCGCTGACCCGGCCGGCGCCGGCGGCAACGGCAGTGGACTCTCGACGCCCGTATCTGAAATACTCGCCGCGTCGACAATCACGCCAATCGCCCAACTAGGACCGCACCTGGCAACCGAGAGCCAAAAGACAGCTCTCGCAGTCCGTGGCGAAGTCACGGTTGTGTGGCCGTTCAACTCTGTCAAGCGGTCTCTTGCCTTTTTGCTCGCCGAACCCGATGTCCGTCTGCGCCGTCAAAAGGGCCAGATTCGCGTCCAGCTCAACGGCGCCTGTGCCGCAGCTGTCGCCAAGACCGGCCTCGGTAGCGGTGATGAGCTGCTTATCAGTCTCGACAGTGTATCTTGGGGTAAGGACGAGTCGTCTCTGAACCTCCCAGGCTCGCGCGTTGAGTGGCAGCTCGAGTTCCGCAGCCGGTTTGTCCTGCAGGCTAAACTGGGCGACGACCAGGAAACCCGTGATATTCTGGTAGATGGGCAGGAGGAGGAGCAGCAGGAGCAGGAGGAAAACCTGGAAGAGGTACGGCTGGAAGAGCTAGTCGACGACCATGCAGCACATGGCAGCTTTTCCCACGGCAGCACCCAACCATCCACGCCGCGAGTCTCAGATCAGCTTTACCACGCAAGGCCACACCTCCCCTTTCTCAACAACGAAGAATTCGCCTCGCCGGCCTTTCTCAAACGCGCACGGATATCGTTTGGCTCCCTATACGAGCCTGGCTACGACATCTTTGAAGACGACGGCGGTGTGCGTGGCAGGGGCCGGAAGAGGACGCGCTTTGGCCGACCGAGCAATGCCTGGCGCTACAGCAGTGTGTCTGTCAGTCCAGAGCCCGAACCTCAGCCCCAGCCGGACGAAGAAGAACAGACACCCAAGAGCGAAGCTGCCGAGGCTGCAGCCCCAAAGACGACAGCACCACCAGCTCAATCAGCTCCGACTGGGCTCGATGCGCCCTCGTCACCACCCGCCCTGGGAATGGCTACACCCACACCTGCGCCACGACCCCAGCCGACCGAGGATCCAGCACCACCAGCACCACCAGCACCACCACCGACGGTCGAACAACCCGCTATGGAAAACGTGCAAGAGCCGCCAGGCCCCATCCCTGTCCCCGAAGTCGCATCCCAAGAACCCAGCGGCATTCCCAACCCCTTTGCGGTCTCTCGGGCAGCGCCCCCGACGCCGACATCAGCTCTTTTTGGCGTTTCAGGCTTTTCCATGGCCAGCGACCCATTTGGCACAACCCTAATCCCTCCTACTTCTACAGTTGCCGATACAATGGGTTTTGTTGCCGACGACACTTTTTTCAACGACCACGTGCGATTCTCGTTTGGTGGGCACCCAGTTGGACTTCAGCAGCAGCAGCAGCACCCTCTTTATACTTCCGCTTCCTTGGCTGATGAGTCCCTTGGAAGCCAATTTCAGTACCCAGACTCACATTCTCAGATCGCCTCCTATACCTCGCACAGCACACCCTTTGGCAGCGGCTTTGGAGATGCAGCCCCTCAACCAGTCTCGGCGGTAGCACCACCTGCGTCGTCAGCCGAGCTTGTTCCGTCTCTCACCAATGTACCACAGGACCATGTGATGGTCTGGCCCATTAGTGCGCCAGTGCTAGATACACAGCACTCGGAGGGGTTTGTCTCGGCCAACAGCAATCCATTTTCTCAGCCAGCAGTCGTGGAGCCCAATGTTGCATCGGCAGCTGCCCTTACCGAGGGTGTCTTTGAGGACCAGCCGGCCACTGTGTCTGATCTGCCTCGTGAAGTGGACGATTACGGGGAGAACGACAGACGCTATCAAAACGAGGCCGAAGAGGAGATGGTTGATATGGAAGAGGGGCCTCCAAGTGAGCACGATACTGGCTTCGAGCAACTCGAGTCGGACGAGCCGGAAGAGGCCGAGCCCAAAGACCATCTGCTTGAAGCTGACATTGACGAAGATGCCGATGGTGACGACGATGACGATCAGCAAGGCGTCGATGATGTTGATGATGGCTACAACGAGGGCGAAAATTTCGGCGAGCCAACCGACCAGCCTGGCGACGATTACGACATGCGCAATTATGCCAATATCGACGATGATATTGAGGGTGACGACATCCCTCCGCAGGCCGAAGTGGCCACTCTAGAGGATGAAGACGAGGATGGTGGTGAAGAAGGTGAGGGTGAAGATGAGGGCGACGACGACGAAGAAGAGGAGTACGGCTCTATTGAAGAGGCAGAGACCAAGCCCTACAATCCTTTCTTGGCTCCGCAGCACGGACAGTCGGCCAGCCAAGGTTACGACGAAGAGGCCGAGGACTACGACGAAGAGGAAGACGGAGAAGGCGAGGAAGAAGGCGAGGAAGGCCTGGATGATGGGGATATGGAGGACGGAGATTCAGAGGATGAAGATGTGGAAGAGGAGGAATACGACGAGGACGAGGACGAGGACGAAGAAGCATACCACCGGGCACAGACAGACTTCCAACAGCCGCAGATGTACCCGCCATCACGACCAAATCCAAGTGAGCCCGTGGTGATTGATCTTCTGTCCGACTCGGACGACGATGAACCGTCCCCCCCAAAGCAAGCGGCGACAGCCTCAAGTCTGCCAGACCTGCCTGCGGAGGAGGCCACAGAGGAAGCCACGGAAGAGGAGTATGACGAGGAAGAAGTCGAAGATGGGGAGGGTGACTACGATGTCGAGCCACAGCCTGGCGTGCAAGAGGACGCAGAATATGGCTATGACGAGGAGAGCGAAGGAGAAAGAGAAGAAGGCATATATGAGGATGATGCTGAGGAGGATGTCAAGGACGATGTCAAGGAGGATGCCGAGGAGGCTGCCGAGGAGGATGTCGAGGAGGATGTCGAGGAGGATGTCGAGGAGGATGTCGAGGGGGGTGCCGAGGGGGATGCCGAGGAGGATGCCGAAGCGGGTGCCGAAGCGGATCTTGAAGAGAAAGAGTTTGCGGCTCCCCAAGTACAAGATATCGCCGAGCACTCCCAAGACACAGAAGCCGCCGCAGAGCAAACGCACAACGAGAGCAAGCAGCAGGAGCCCCTGCAGAAGGAATCATCCCCTGGAAGCGATGACCTTGAGGCTGAGCTGGAAGCAGAACTGGAGGCTGAGCTCGAGGCTGAGCAAGCCCAAACAGGCAATGCAGTCGAGAATACAGAACAAGCCAAGGATGTTCCGTCTCGAGAACTAGCCGAGGCATCTCTCGCCCCGGTTCTGGTCGTCGAGCCCGGTGCACCTGCACCCCAAGAGGAGGAACTCGGCGATCATGTCCAGGAGGCCGACGAGCATCTCGAGCCTCGTGAATCTCTGCAGGCCGATGGGCAGTCAGAACAGGCCGACAACGATGTTGCCATGTCTGAGGATACCTCTTCCAAGGCACACCTGGACCATCAACCCATCGGCGAGCCGGTCGAGGAAGCAGAACCGCCAAGAGAGCCATCGGCAGTCGTTTCAGAGACTCCCTTTTCACCGCCAGAAACACAACAAGCCATAGATATTGAGATCGATAAAGAAGAGCCCGTTTTACTCCCGCAGGAAACTGAGGCCATTGCCGCCGAGCCTGTCGAGTCAACTGTCGACCATGTTGAGATCCCAGCCGTGGTCATCTCAGCTGCAGAGCCCACGACTCTGCCGACGCCAGCCCAAACACAGGATGTCGTTGACGTGCACCGAGCTGCAGCGCAAGCCTATGACGCGAGCTCATTCGAGGAGATTGACATCGACAGCCAGATCCAGAGCCAGATAATGTCCGAGATGGTGATGAGCTTCGACTATGAACATCGCCCAGATATCGATATGCAAAGCGTGGCTAGCAGCGGTGGTGGCGATGTCGATATGGAGAACCGCGCTGAGAGAACGGAGATGGCAGACGAGGACCGCATGATGGACGAAGATCCAGCCACCCCTACTGCTTCTGCAGCCCTCGTCGTTCCAGCTGATGAAGACGACGCGATGGATGTTGATGCTGGCACAGATGTCGACATGGAAAGCATCGTGTCAGAGCATCCCGCAGCCGTTATTGAGGATGCTGGCGAGGCAATCCCTGCCCAAGATGACCACGTCTCGGAAGGCAAAGTCGCGGAGGTGGATCTGGGCCAGACTTTGGAGTTATACCAGGAGCACGATAAACAACGCCAGCAAACGCCGACCCAGTCCATTGCGCCCACGACAGAAAGTCTCGCAGATGAGCAGCAGCCGCAGCAGCGGCAGGAACTTCAGTCATCCCCATCAGCATCTACTACCGCTGAGAGTCGCCACAGAATGTCGCTCCGGTCGAATGCCCGGTCTGTCGAAAAGAGCGCCAGCCCACAGCCGAACCTCGAGGATACATCTCTTACAACGGCGCTAGCATCCGCACCGGAGCCATCGGCTGGATCGCCAGAGCCGTCTGATGCCAGCATTCTCCTCGCCCGTGCTCCTACGATGCGGCGCTCCAAGAGAGCCCGGGCGCAGAGCAGAGCGTCTGCTACTCAGGAACTAGGTGACGGGGAAGACAGCCAGCAAGGCCAAGCAGCCCAAGCCGAGTCAGGCACAGAAAATGCACCTGCAAAATCGCTGTCTGCAAAGGCATCGGCGTCGGCCATGGTGGCAGCTATTGGCACACCGTCAAAGGAGGCAGGCGCGGCAGACCAGGGAGGCGAGGCTGCTGTTAACGATGGCGACGTTAGTGTTCTCCTGGCCCGCGCAGCAACGCCTAAGAAACGGGCTGCTCAGGATAAGACGGTCGCCGTGCCGGCCCCTGCGCTGTCCTCTGCCTCTGCCGGCTTAGCCCCCCCTCCAGCGACCACCCTCAGTCGCCCACGGCTGTCAATGGCAGAAGTCAAGCTCGCACTGGACCGCAGCCGCGATCTGATGCCTGACTGCGTCCCGCTGCGCAACCTGCGTCCAAACATTAAGACTGCGCTGGACGTGGCCGTCGTGGCTACGACGTCGTCGGCCCATGGCCCGCCCCAACGCACGCGCACGCGACAATACGCCATGTCGTTTACGGTCACAGACCCCTCGCTCGTCGAACACGTCTCTGCATCGCGGCACCATCTGAGCTTTTATGCCAAGGATACCAAAGATATCAAGGCCAGTGGTGATAAGACACCATCGCCTATCGATATCGATGCTGTTGCCGAGGTCAAGCTGTTTCGTGCGCACAAGGACTCGCTACCATCATTCCGCGTGGGAGACGGTCTCTTGCTGCGCCGCTTCCAGGTCGTTGCTATCCATGATAAGGGATTCGGACTGCAGTCGACAGATGAAAGCGCCTATGTCGTGTTCCCGCGGCGTGCAGCAGTGGAGGGCGGTGCTCCAGACAGCGTCCCTGATGCCGTCGCCGGCGAGCAGCCTTCCCAGACTGCAGACGATGCAGGACAGCTACTGGCCGAGGCATCAGCAGAGGCAGTGCCGACGCCGTCGCCGTCGCCCGAGCCGCGAATTAACGGCCCGCCCGTAGAGGACATGGGCCGCGAGGCCCAGTACATCAGTCTGCTCAAGCAGTGGTACCAGCTTTTAGACGAGGGTGCCCGTGCGCAGCTGGCCGCCGCCAATGCGAGATTTGCGGCTGTCGACGAAGCGCAGCGTGAGGCACGGAAAGAGAAAGAGTGAGAGAGCGAAAGAGCGAAAGAATAGAAGCTGAAGAAGAGAACAGGGAGGGGGGGTATTGATATAGATTTAAGCGCAATACTCGGGGAAGATATACCCAGCACTACACCAGTGCACATTAAACAATCAGAACAATGCAAAGATGACATCCAAAGTATCCAAGATTAAAAGACACGGAAAGGCAGCGAAACACTGTACCCGCGAAATAAGACTACCATCGTCTATTGATGCTCTGAAGGGTATGTAAAGAATTGAGTACAACATGAAGCAAAGCAGAGAGAGAGAGGAAGGGAAGGATAAACTAAAAAGCTCAGAACCCGATGTCGGCAAAAGCAGACCCCAAAAACAATGCGCCGTCTTTTGATGCAGTTTGAAATATGACAAGACGAAAATAAGAGTAAGAAAGATATTAAAAATTGAGTTAACCTCACTGGAGATCCATCCACGAGTTAAGCAGATCCATCTCGCCAAACATGCTCTGGTCGTTGAGATCCAAGGAGTTCTTATCACCGCTACTGCTGCTCATGCCCAGATCAAGGTCGCCCAGATCGCCCAGCCCGTTAAGACTGCCGAGATCGCCCAGGTCGCCGAGGTCGCCTAGATCACCCGCAGAGCCGCTGAGCCCTGCTGTGCCAGGCCCTCCATCGAGCCCGCCACCTGGCAGACTGGTAAGATCAACGCCGTCCAGTTCCGTTGTGGCGTCGTCTTGGCCAGGCACGCCCGTAGCCGCCGTGACCAAGTCCATGGCGGCACTATCCAGGCCCGCAGCAGCCGCCGCAGCAACCGCGGCATCCAGTCCGGCGGACAGGTCAGACTGTGCTGGCGGCGGCGGGGGCGGTGGCGGCGCCATTTGGGCCTCTACCTTTCTGTGCAGCCGCACGACGGCTTCGGCCATGGCAATGTCGGCCGGATCGCGCGACCGCTGGATCTTCTTCCACTCCTCGGCCTTGAACGCCAGGGCTTGGCGTAGCGATATGCGCCGCTGTACCGACGCTGTGTTGGCAACGACAGAGCCGGCCAAGACGCGCTGCTCGTGGTGTTGCTGGTTGCCATCTGCGTCGACGCCTTCGTTTGCATTGTCAGGTCCAGGCCCCTCGCCGTCGACGAGGACGTACAGCGAGTCTGGCGACGGCTCGTTGGTGACGTCGGCAGCACAGATCAGGGCACATGCAACATCATAAACAATGCTGCCATTGCCGGCTTCGGTCTGCCGCTGCACCTCGTCCAGAATGAGCTGCAGAGTCCGGGGCGCGCCGATCAGGCCCACTCCAGTCACAAACTGGCGATGGGTGTACGACGTCGGCATGACATTGGCGCCGGTGTGCAGGCTCCATAGGACAAAGTTAGTCATTGTCTGGCGAACAGCAACGTAGAGGCCCCCTGCGGTTGGCACACATCCACTGCTGCCTGTGCTGTTATTTGCAGAGCTAGAGCTGCTTCGAGCCCAGTTCACAAGCTCGTTATGCTCGGCCGCTGCCGTACGCCGCGATCTCGGAATGCTCTGCTTGAGCGCATTCAGCAAAGGGTCGACATCCTCGTTCCGCGGATCATGCGCCTGGAAGATAAACAGGGCATGTTCGAGAGGCTTGGCCACAATGTTGAGCAATGCCGTAAGCATGAGGCTTGCCTCACTTGAAATTGACACCGGCTGCAGGATAAGCTGCAGAATACGTATAATTGCCTTTTGCTCAACAGGCTTGTCGACTCTGAGGGCACTCGATAAGTATGCCAGGGCCGTGACGAGGGATGGCAGCAAGAACGTATCGACAAGGTACTCTATGCCAATCTTGAGCGCCTCCTCCTTCAGAGCACCAGTGCTTGTGGCCTGGATAATCTGCTGGAACAGCGTTGGTGTAAGCATGTAGAACTGCTGGGGCGGGCAGGATGCCATAAGATCGTCACTGAGACCGCCAGCCTCGGTGTCGAATAGGCCGCGGATCCAGCTGCCAAGATTCTCCCGCTCCTGGTCGGACAGCTCGACAAGTGTACGGCTCTGAGGCCCGACGCTGAGAACCTTGGCCACAAACGAGTCTGGTGACCACTGGATGCCCAGGTCGGCAATAGACATGTCGTAGCGGTAAACAAAGGCCAAGAGCAAAATTAGGACAGAGCCAAACTCCTCGTACACGGGCTGGTACTCGCTCTGGTCGTCTTCGTAGCGCCAGCCGTCAAGAAGCTGGCATAGGGGGTACAGGATGGCTGATGGGCGGTCAAAGAGGAGGAGCACGTCAAACGCAAGCGGTTTCTTGACTAGACTGTTGCACAAGTTCTTGAGGATGGCCGTCTCGTGCGTGCGGCAGAGGTGGCCGAGAATCTCGACCAGAGCTTGGCTGACGGCACCCACATTGCCGTCCATGTTGTCTAGCTGGCCAATCAGCACATCGATTTGGCCATAGTCTCCCATGCACTGTTGCACGAGCTGCTGCTTTGTGTAGCGGCCGCCGGCTGGCAGACTCTGGTAGGTCATTTCGCCCAGGAGTGTCTCGATGCTTGATTCAGGAATTAAGCCGTGCAGACAGCATGAAAAGCAAAAGTCTTGGCGCACACTGTCGGTAAAAGTGTTGGCGTTCTGGTTATCGTCAAACATGGATGACATGGTAGGAAACGCATTGGTATCGACGAGACCAAGGGCTTCGGAGATGCAAAACTGCGGGCTAAACTGGTAGGAGGGCGAGGCAGCCAAGGATGCCAGAAGCAGAGGGACCTTGTTGATCAGGTATGACCGCAGCAGATGCGCAGACGTCTGTGTCTCTCGACGGAACACGGCGTTGGCAAGAACATCAAACGATGCGAGGATCAGGTCTATAGCGGTGGATTGCAGATCGCCCTGGTACCGGTTGTGCAGATATGCAAAGATGGATGCATCATCGACGAGTGGCCGACCAACAAGCTAGCAAGTTAGTTTTATACTATTGATAATAGCAGGTCAGAGTAGCAGGTAGCGCAGCTAGACTTACAGCAGCATTCAAGTAGATGTAGAGGCCCGCGCGCGAGTTGCGGATGGGCAGTTCGGGAATGGCTAAATTCTGCAGACCAACCGTCGAGTCCAGCAAGTCATGGATGTTGTCGTTGACCTGCTCTTCCTTGCCCTTGTCCTGGTCGTGCTGACCGAGGAAGTCGGAGCAGAACTGGTCGAGCCGAGCAGCTGCCGCGGCAGAGGCATGTGAGACAATGCTGGTGAAGCCCGGCATGGTGCTGGACAAGGCCTTGCGCGCATCCTTGGCATACGGCTGCTTAAGTGTCTCGAGAACAATCGGGTCGTCTAGCACGGCCAGCAGCAGCATCACAAAGGCTGTCTGGCAGGACTCCATGCCGGCCTGCTTGAAGGCCTGCTCCGAGAGGTCTGTGGGCACTAGTGCAGCTGTCGCAAAAGACGATGCGGCCGCCGCAAAGAGCTGCATCCACGCTGACATGGTCATGACCGCTGCGAGCGCACTCTTCTTCCCCCGGATA
This sequence comes from Ophiostoma cf. undulatum, assembly GCA_022392935.1. NCBI lineage: Eukaryota > Fungi > Ascomycota > Sordariomycetes > Ophiostomatales > Ophiostomataceae > Ophiostoma > Ophiostoma cf. undulatum. Next base: position 408,453 of record JAKRGL010000042.1, on the reverse strand, counting down.
GCGTTTTCATGGCGCACGGCATGGACAATGCGGTAGAACATGGTCTCCTCGTTGTTAAAAGAGCTACCCCATATGACAGATGCAGCGCCCGGAGCACTTGCAGTTGTAGAAGAAGAAGTGGGCGCAGCTGTACCGTCGGAGTTCTTTCTGCTCCCGCTGGAGTCTCCTATTGCTGCCGCTGCTATGGCAGCTTCCTTGCGCACTGCTTGCGACGACGAGTATCGATACAGGCCCTGCAGGATGGAGATGATGTCCACATATCCGAGCTGCAGGAGAACCTTGAGGTATGCCGGGATGCGTGGGTCAATGGGCGCTTCGCAGACATTGGCCGGAGATATTCTCAGCTGGGGCTGTGTCTTTGCCGATGGGCGCAGGAATATGTCGACGAGGATGACGGGCGATATTGGGTGTTTGCGCCGCTGGACGGGCGCGAACTTGGCAAAGCGATCGACGTCGAGGCGTGTCTGGAGACATCGGCGGATGAACCTGACCCATTGCTGGGCGTGATCAACGTTGGGAACATAGGCGATGCTGCTGCCATATTTGTATCGTGCAGAGTCTGCTGGCTCCGGAGATGTTTGGTGAGGCATTGTTGAGTCGGAAGAGAGTCGGGAGAGGCTCGGGAGAGAGCAATCGGGAGTAGTGGGCTGATCAAGAGGCCGTGATATCCTTCCAATGTCGTGATGCAGCTATTTTCTGCCAGAAAGAGGACCGGCTCGTGCTCGCTGGCCGATGCGATGCGAATGACAAGGACGATGCGATGCGAAGGGTGAGTCGAAGGTAGCACGAGCGAGGTGTGCGCCAAGTCGGAGTAAAGCTTGGAAGGATACAGCTGATCGAAATACCAAAACAAAGAAGAACCCCAAAAAGCCCCAAGAAGCGATCTCAAAAAGGGCGTCAGCCTAGAACCATGATAAGAAAGCCACAGAGGTGGTGATGTGGTGCAAAGGCAGTGACGTGGGTCGCTATTTCCTCTCTAGGATGTTTTGTAGGGAGCTCCTGCCGTGATGCGCGAAAGATGGAGCGCGCGCAAGTCGATGGCCTGTGCTTCATAGGGAAGACTGTGGCTGACTGGTGTGGCGCTAGGAGCTTGTCATCACAGCGGTAAAGTGGATACTATGTTGTAAGTGCTTTGCGATTATTCGGAGCTCAAATTTAATTATTATGTAATCAGCACTTTTGATTAATCGGTTGATTTTGATCGGTTTGGTTTTATCGTGGGATGAGTTTTACTGATAATTTATTATGGCGGTTGTCAATATATCTCTGTATGCCTTTTTATTCTGGTAAATACATGTCTGGCCATCCCATGAAGCACTGGCTTTGGATCTGCTCGTTGCACCCGAGCACGCTGCATTACGAAAGAAGGCAACAATAGAAGACAAAAATAGAAAGAGTAAAATGAAATAAGAGATATAAAATAAAAGGCCAGCAAAACTACCTACAACGGCGTCTGCTTGTGCTGATTTTGGGCACACGGTTCGGGATCAGCAAAGTGGGAGCTGCATTGCATGTACAACCGTAAAATGCCGATGCTGATCTGTGGCCACGGCCGCGACGATCGACAACGAGTGTCTAAAGAGGTCAATACTTTAGAGATGGAAGCAGACGCGACGAGCCACTCGTATGGTGATCTTCACTGGTGTGTCTGGTACTTGGTCATGGCAGCTGAATGATCAGGGCACACCAGAACCAAAACGTAAATAGATGGGCACTGTTGCATATATTTAGATGCTTAGGGTTTGGAAATTTTAAAGTCCGGCAACGGCGGCCGGTTCGCAAGTCCGCCAGTGCCGAGGAATGCGAATCCTGCTGGTATGGGACTCACATGGATGTTCGTGGTGGAGGTATCCTCGGGTCGAGGCCGCTGCACAGCTCAAATGCAACCTGTGCTGGATCCTCCATCCTACAGTTGGGTGTTGGGTGTGTTGGGCCCGCTGCCATTCTCTGCATGTTCCCTGTCTTGTATTACGTGGGAGTCCGAGAGGGATAAGCAAAAGGCACTGTGTGTGGCCGAGAGAATGCGGAAATAAGCCACCAAGGAGAGAAAGGGGAAAGGTGGGAATGCCAGAGGGAAGCGGACAAGAGAGGAAATGATGGTCATTCGGGGGACCCGTCGACTATATGCTGTCTGACAGTTTGTGCGTACTATATACTGATGTATAGGCTGTTTCCTAGAATGTCTGCCGTCCGATGAGGCTGGCCCGGCGTGAAGAGAAGATGTAAATTGTAGCTTGGCCAACCAGCAATGTCAAGGGTAGTCGGCAATGTAGTATGGAGCGTGTGCAGTAGAAAGGCGTGTATTCCGATATCCAAATAGGATGTAGAAGATATAGATACTCAAGTATGAACCCGCAAATCGAGCATGCAATGCAAGCGAACACAAACAAGCAAGCAAACGAAACAACGAAAGAAAGAAGCAGACAAGAAACAAGCAAACAATCAATAAGAAAACAAACAAGCAAGCACTCAGCTAAACAAACGAACCAAAAGAAATGGCAAACAAGACAAGCAATCCAATAGTAACGCCGACCTATGCGTCTCGTAACCTCGCAGATTGTGGTCATGATCGTATCATAAGGCCACTTATGCTTCCCTCAGCGTCGTGTGCTTTTCTCCTCCTCCCAATAACTCCAGTACACAAAAACACAAAAACACAAAACCTCAAAACTTCAATAGCCATCCCAGACCGGCTTCAGTTGAAAGAACGAGAGCGGAAAGACTTCCCAGACAAAGATCCCTGCAAATCGCCGCCACACAGTTACACGGGCAGATAGACACCCACACTCGTCCCAAATCATGCGAGCATCTGTCCGTCTGCGTTGCACTGGCTGCAGGCGACTTCAAAGCTTCCAATTCGACTAGAAGCTAGCCTTTGAAAAGTCCTTGAAGAGCTAATCTTGCTCTCTCTTGATGTTGGGCCCGCGGGTGTTGCTGCCGACACTGCCCGGAGCGCGAGGGCCCAGCATCCAGTCCTGCATAGCCAGCCATTCGCTCCATTTCTGTTCGGCATTGACAATCTCTTCTTCGGAGACGTTTTGCAGCGGCCGCAAGAAGGGTACCGTTTGGCTCTCGTCCATGTCATAATCCGCCTTGACTTTGAGCCAATTCTCACTCTTGGCCGCAAACAGGTAGTTGCGGCGCTCTGCCTCGAGGACAGGGCCGATACCGGCCATCCAGTCGTCGCCGAAGAAGCCGTGCAGCACGGCAGGGAAATCAAAGGCGGTAGCGATTAGGCGGCGAATGTAGGGCACGAGCGTGACAAAGGCGCCGGGCTGGGCGCTGCCGCCGCCTGAAGCTCCTGCTGCTGCCCGGGAGGAAGAAGAAGCTCCACCGGCACCAAGACCACTCATGCCCATGTGCGGCGTTCCGGGGGTCGAGCTTCGTGGCTTGGAGGACAAGACCGGGTGGACGGGTCGTTGAAACGGTAGCTGAATGTTGACAAAGGCGGCGACGGCCTGAACCGGGGCCGAATACTGGGCATGGTCGAGGAAATACCGCACGCACGACTGATTTTGAACATGCCACTCAAAAATGTCGAACTGGGAATCGACAAATGGCTGAAAAGAAGAAGAGTTCGGGTTAACGCTGCCCTTATGGCTGGGGGTAAAGGATTGGCTATAGAAATAGGGATAGGGCTGTTGGGTAGATGCAGCTGGCGGGGATGTGTGGTTTGAACGGTGAAAGCTGCTTTCGAAGGGGGAAAGGGGGGTGGCGGGATGGGAAGAGAATGGCGAGCGAGAGGCTGACGGTACGGCAGAAGGCGCATAACGCCCTGTGTCTCTATCTGTGGTGCATGTGTTTGGGTCAAGACTGTAAGGAGATGGGTGTGCTACCTGTTCTTGTTGGAAGGAGGAGCTTCCTCCTGGGTGATTGAAAGCCATTGCAAGATTTGGTCGACGGCGATATTGGCAAGATGTAGGGGATAACAACAAGACCGTAATGAAGTACGGGCGCAGTGATGTTATTTGAAAGGGGAAACAAAGGGGTGCACGGAACAGGTGCTTATAGACGAAATGCAGACGATGTTGGAATATAGAAGCTTAGGGAGACCCTGTCATTCAAGCGGCCGACGATATGCGGACGTCAAGGTGGTGGATGGGCGATGGGATGGCAGGGTAATGGTAGAGGGCAGTATAGAATAAATATAAAAAGGTGCAGTAGGGTAGCGGATGCAGACAAGAGGGGTGGTGGAGGAAGGGCGGTTAATATATGTCGTTGATGAAGCCCAAGGTTGCTCAGAACCGAGTTCCTGGTAACTCGAGGTGGACTGGCTGGTGTATGGTGTGAATGGCGTGTATGGCGTATATGGCGTAAAGAAGACGATGGTGTAGATAGACGGCTGAGACAATATAGTGACAAGTCGAGTGCGGCGGGAACTATGTCGGTAAACAGAAGCAGCCCTGCCACGGACGTCTGCCGATGTGTGTATGAGAAAGCTGTGCTTTTTAATCCCTTTGGGGAGGGGGGCAGCTACAGCACGAGTGAGTACGCAGGTTGTGACAGATCTGTCTGGTTTAGGCGCTGGGCGTCTCTTCGGGGCAGAGAGCAGATGATCGCGGAGGTAAATAAAAATAAAAATAAAAAGTAGATGGTAGAAACGGGAAATGGGCCTAGACATAAACAATAATGTTAGTAATGGGTCCCCAATATGGAAGGCATGCATCTATAAGACTATATTGGTTCGGGATGCCCGCGAGCACCCCTAGACTCTAGGGTATAGGATATAGAGGCCATAAATGCCAGAGACCATGCAAGATACCGTGTGTAGTTGGGGTGTGCATGTGGAGTGTAGAGTGTTGAAAATGGGAGAACGCCGATATGGCGAGAAGGGCAATAGCAGCGAGGCGGCAAGAAGTAAGACATAGTGAGCAGACAGCCGGTACTTACTCAGTACTGAGACTCGGGGTCTGAGGTTGGGAGTCTTGGAGTCTGTGGCCTAGGAACTTTTCAGAGCCTTAATGTGTTTGAGAGTCGAGGGTAGAGAGTGAGACCCTGGTCGTGTGCGGCGAAAAGGGTGCGAGAATCAAGCTGAAAGAGTATAAATATGGACAAGGGAGGGTGTGTGGTGCAGCCAGAGTAGCCAGAGTAGCCAGAGTAGCCAGAGTAGCCAGAGTAGTCAGAACAGCCAAAGTGCAGTTCAAAGAGTGTAGAGTAGTGAAGAGTAGTGAAGAGGTTGAGGGTGGTAAAGAAGCAACAAAAAAGGTGGGAAGTCTATGATGATATAATGACAGAATCGAGCATTGCAAGGCCAGGGGAGGTAACGGCCGGGGACAGTCTATCCCTTTAGAAAATATGAATACTTGCAAGTCTAACTCGTGTCAACGTCGACGGGTAGCAAGTGATGCCGGTGAAAATGCAACGAGCTAGCTTGAGCGGGTATGGCACGCTAGTTGTGACTCTTGAATGTCGACTTATACACGGAGGTGTATGTTTAGTATCTTGATGTAGAGGGATGTATGTGCCTGTCTTCTCTGGTGAGAGGATGCAGAACGGCGAACGTCGAAGAGGGGAGAGATATAGGGCTTAGAGGCGAGGTGAGGGGGGGTCGATTTAGCAAGGAGGATGGGGTGGAAGAGTGCAAGGGAAGCGGGATGTTGGAGTGGTACTCGAGGAGAGTAGCAGTGACGAGTGGAAGGCGTGCAGTAGACAGCTGAAGTTTGACGGCAGGCATGGAGGGAGGAGGGGGATAAGAAGTGGTAGACAAGCTGTGAGGGCCCGAGATCTGCCTATAAGTGTAGATATAGTATATATGGGGGGGGGGTTGATCACGATGAGCACAGAAGACACGAAGAATAAACTAGAAGAAAAAGAAACAAAGAAAGGCACAAAGAGGGATAAATTACCTGTCAAATATAAAATAATATATAAAATAGAATAAGAGACACGAGCACAATGGGCAAGGATATAAAAAGAGGAGCCAGCCAAGTTGGAGGGGGGGTGGACCGGGAGGATGTGAACGACGGCCAGGGCAGGACCAGGGCCAAAGCGGACGTAGTAGAGAGAGTGGCCACTTGGCGAACGTGGCTGTCGAGAAGGATGAAGAGCAAAGGTCGAAGGATGGGGGACAAAATACAGAGGACTTTGACTTGCAAGGGCCATCCCGAAGCCGAGTAGACGAGGGTGGAGGTCGACTATGTACTATGGTAGACAAGCCATTGCAATACCTTTGGGAGAGATGGACACAAGAGACAAGTACACGGTAACTTCTACTCCGTGCAACTGAGTTGGTGAAGGTGACTGTGGGGGAGTGGAACCGTGGTCAAGCCCTTGGGGTGTACGGAGTATATTCTGGAGTAGGGTAAAAGGGGCGTGTTAAAAAGCAGGCTAGGGGGTGAATATTGAGATGGGGGATCTTTTGATTTTTGTCGTTTTCGTCTTTTGTCTTTGGTATTTTATCTTCTGATTCTGAGATAAAGCCGTCGAATAAGACGAAAAGCTGCCTTGTTAGCTAGACCGGTCGGTATCTGATAGATAAATAAATAATAATAATACAAGGTCACAGATTCAGGCCAGAGACAGACAGGCCAGAGACAGACAGGCCGTGGTCTCAAACATGACTGCATCTACACCCAAATAAGATGCCGAGGAGGACGGCGAAGAAAAGAAGAGGCACACCGGGCCGGGGAACACAGACGGCAGACAGCAGGCCTGAACAGAAACTCTAGATGCCCCGTGTTGAGACATGGGTGCAGTCGGCAAGCGGCTTGACGGCGATGACTTCCGAGGCACTGTTGATATTCGGACTCGTTCTCCCTCGTCTATTTTCATCATCTCCAATGCTTTGCTGCTTGTCTCCATCTGCAAACGCCCTTGCTAGTCCAACTGCCGGCCCGGCTGCCTCACCGTTGGCTTTGACTGTTATCCGTTGACTGCAGCGTTTGCTGTCTGTTGTCCACAGTCTGTTGTGGTTCCTGGGCTAGTCGACGAAAACCCCCAAAAGACCGCAGACGGCATGCATACAACACTGGACAACAGCAACAAACGAAACAAATATGGATCTCTCGGCGACTACTGCGAGACGTTACGGCATACGGGTTACTGGCAGTGATTAGTGTTGAATAGAGGGTATCACGACCCGGCCGGCGTGGCCCCAAGCCAAAAGCCAGTCCACTGTGGGCTGGGTGGGCATGTGGGCTTTGGAGCGAGCTAGGCTCTTGAACCGGCAGGCTACACTAGGTTGGCGAGTAGAGAGAAAGAGGGGAGCAGAGGGAGACGATACAAAGAAGAGACAAAAGGGAGAAGAAAAAGAAGAAAAAAGAAAGAAAATAAAAGAAAATGAGCAAGAATGTAAATGTATTGGATGCGGAGCCAATCACAGCGGCGCAAGAGTGCAAGAGGATCTACACGGCTTATATGCCGGCAAGATGGTACGATATTGATGCGAGGATATGCGTTTAGTGTAGAGTCAAGAATGAAAGAGAGTATATTGCAAAGTGAGGACAAAGAGGGAGATGGACGAGATATCAGGAAATAAGGGAAAGGAGGAGACGTCGTTGTCAATCTACAAAGAGAAGGCGCTTACGTATATTGGCAGGTCGGAAAGAGCGAGTGGCAATACAGAGTACAGAGTACATAGTCCATCGCGCCTGCCCTGGATCTCAAGACGCTGTAGCATTGTAGGGTAGTGTTTAGTGTCCCAGAAAACAGGGCGGGGCCAGCTTATCGAGATCGTATCGCAGATTATTCCGTAGATTTTGATTTGATATTGCAAGGAAGGTGCGATGGTGCCCTGGTTTCCACGACTTTTCAATATTGGCTTTCAATATCGACTACTACGTAAGCAAGCAATACAACCTCGTATGCGGTCACTTCCGCATTGTGACGATAGGATGACAAAGCAAAGCAAAACAGAAAGCAGAATTGTAACAACCCGATTATCAGAGATCGAGGTGATATTTCTACAAAACGAGCCTCACTTACATACAATGATTCAATGATTACTCTTCCATTCTCCAATTAAACCCACTCCAACAAACGCCCAGGGCTGTCGCACCGGCTCCCTCTGCGCGCTCTCCCCGATTGGGCTAGAGGGCGAAGGACAGGGATTAAAGAAATGAAACTACTTTTTTTTTCCTACTGTTTTTACTCTTTTTCAGCTGCACAGTTCAGACTGTCCACTTGCAAGTAGAAGTAAGTGGTCATACTACAGTACTAGAGTATGCAGAACTGAGGAAGCGGGAGGTATTCTTGAAAGCGCCACATTCAGGGCAAGAAAAATAAAATCGAGAAATACAAAATGAAGTACATTGTACTGCATAGAAGTAAACTGCAAGAGAGAGAAAAATAGAAAGAAAGAAAAAGAGAGAAAAAAAACAGGGGCTGACTGCAGCACGCTGGTGCAAAGGATCACTGGGTCTGCTCGAGCATCAGAAAGTCAGAAAGTCGAGGCAGAATATCGACAACGAACACATTCCCATAAAGGCAATCGGGTAGTCATCCCCTCATACTCTGCACTCGGTACCTTGTACTTTCAGGTGGCCTGCTGTCAACGTTGATTGGCAAAAAGGGAAAATGTTGAGAGAAAAGGAATTATCAGACATGATCGGCGAGACGAAGGAAGAAAAAGAGGAGAAAAGTAAAGAAAAGAAAAAAAAGAAACGAAAGAAATGAAATGAAAAAGAATAGACAAAAAAGAAGATGATGAACATGCTGAGCCAGGACAAATATCAGAGAGTGAAATGATAGGCAATGATGGGCAATGATGGGCGGATGGACAGATGAGCAGATAACGTCGTACGTAGACGTCGGGCAGGAAAGATATTGCTGAAGAACGATGCTTTACTAGGCAGCACGTTACCAGCATTACCAGCACTTACGCAGTACAGTACCAGCACTTGCCGGCACTTTGTCAACATGTAGAGACAAGAGGAGCCAATGTTCAGCAGACGTTGACCGGGCCTTGACGTGATCGGCACATCCTCAGCTCAGGCAGAGGTCGATGACAAGCGATCTACGGCGGCATGCCTGCAAGGTGGTTATGGTGGTCATATTTACATATAATACAGAGTAAATACGATACTCCGTAGATACTACATAGATTGAGCGTCGCAGCCGGAGCCAGGTCCGAGCAGATCTTTCTGCTCTACATGGTACACAGTGATATCTTGGTACATTAGTATGTTCTTCTCAGGTTTCTGTCTTTTCGTCTTCGTTGCAACACATTTTATTTCTTTCCTGTTCTCTTTCGTCTTTCTTTTCTTCTTTTGCATTGCGTGTCAGTGGGCCTCCCGTCCAGGATGTCTCGGAGAACCGTCTAGGGTGGTGGCTCTAGCTGAACAGGGCTGGCATGGCGTTGTGCTCTACAATCTACAATAGTAAAAGATGAACAGAAAAGAGTCAGACAGAATTAAACATTAAAGTTCTACATTGAGCATTGAAAGAAATAATAATAGTAGTAAAACACAAGATCACATGGAAAGTGTAAACATACAATCGGAATACTGCCGTCTCCCTTGATAGGCCTATTCAGCTGAGGTGACGCGGATCTACAGGTACTGATAGCCGGCATGAACGCAGACACAAGTGCAGACATGAGGACATGAGGACATAACAACGTGTAGAGTAAAAGAGTGTGTAAAAAGAAAGGACACACTCATATAAAAAAGAACAGACAGAGCCAAAAGGAAGCAGCAGCAGATGCAAGTCAAACAAAACAGCCTCGGCAGGATCCCGGGGATTGGTCTTCCGGTAGTCTTGAGGTGATGCATCCGGAGGATAGTGACCGGTGTTGCATGTTAGTTGATGGGCGGTAAGAAACTGCGTCAAGAACGAGTTCCGCAGGCCAACACAATGCATTGCAGGCAGTCACAGCTGAAGAAAGACATCTTTACGATCCCGACCAGGCGGCTCAACTATGTGGTGCATACAGTAGTAAGATAAACACAGGGCAGGGAGAGACACCGGATGCAAGCAAAGCCAATAATGCATTGCGTCTCGGTCGGACATTGCCGATAGAACGATAGAACGATAGAACAATGCACTCTGCAGTAAGATATACGAGTCGTACCAAGCAGGCAGACCGCGTTTTCATGACGTTTGCTTACATGGCCGTCTCAGCTGCAGTTGTCTTGTACGCGTTGCGAGATGATGATGGTTAAGATGATAGAGTAATCAAAAACAGAAGAAAATGTAAATCAAAGAAAGACATCACTGCGCACTATTTCGGACTGGTTAAGCCGTGGATGAGATAACATTAATAAAACAGACTCTATTGTTCCTAGTAGCTATGTAGCAGCCTTGTCGGTGCCAGGGGAAAATAAGAAAACGGAGCCGATTAATAAGAAATATTCAAATACGTTGTAAATAATCAAAAGAAGAAGAAAAAGAAAAAGAAAAAGAAGAAAAAAAAGGAGAAAATCATTCCTCTTAATCCAGACCGCGCGACATCCGCGTGGCTTTCCGACTACACAGCCGCCAATGACATTACACGGAGTCAGCTGCACTGTATATACTATGTGTACTCCGTAGTCAAATAGCAAAAGCTAGAGTGGGAAACAAAAAGACAGAAGAAAACAACTGGGCAAATAAACATGGCAGCGTGTGGAGTGAAGGTTGTGCATGTATAATAACAGAGGAACAAAGAACGGCACGGAGGCCGCTTGCATAATATGCAAAGGCGATGTGTTTTTGTTCTTCTTCTTCTCCTTGCTCTTCTGCTTCTATAAAGATGTGATGTTTGAAGACTCTGTGAATGCAATTCTGAACTGTAAAGAAGAGCTGTCGTTTCCATAATTATCAAGTTTTTTTTTAGGTTTTTTTTTAAAAAAATGGCTGACAAACTAAACCAGGACAATCTTCAATTATACATATATATTCCAAATGCAGTAGTTTATGGTTTAAATGTTGTGAAAGAAACATCACTAAAAACACGCTTAAATAAAAAGATAATAAATAACATCCAACATCTATACTCACTAACAAGTAGAAACTCTTCCACGAACTCGACATATTGCCGATCGCTAGACCTTACTATTTGACTGCATACTATTTATCATTTATTATTAACCACCGCCGACTCACTCAATAAGAAGCGAGCTGTCAACACATTCGAAATACGCTTCGTTGCGGGCTTCTATGGAGGCTGCTGTGCCACCTGGCTCGGAAATCAAGAGGGTGCAGGCATTGCACGCGTGTGTGTTTTAACATTGCATTTGAGTTGCCTGGAATATCTGAATCTGAATATCTGAATGTCCGAAATCATTAAACAATCCAACACCAGGAGGCCGCATTGCCCGTTCAAGCTATGTGCCGGTGTGCGCCAAGGAGGCGGTTTGCCCTCAAAGGGTCCCCGTGCATGATCGACGTCTACATGCACATTCATCGCCCGCAAATGTCTCGTCTTTGGCCGTGCTGGTAATTGCACTCTCCATCAAAGCTGACGCCTGCAGCTGTGTTGGCTGTTCACCGGTTGTAATCCTCCACTCATGCCCTTTGCCGAGCAGAATCAGACAAGTGATATGAGACGTTGGTGTGGTGGTGTTGCCGAGACATTGCAAATCATGTAGATTAATACAGTACACAGTACATACACATAAGTGTAATACTGAGTATTCAACGAGGCGAGCTGAAATAAGCTCGGAAAAGTGGGCGCACGCACACGGAATGCTGCATTGCCTGCGCGGAAGTGGCTAGGCCTTGCGCTGCTCCTTCCCCCCTTTCTCTTTTCTCTCGTCTTCGCTGCAAGCCACCGTCCAATAATAGGGCTGCCTCCAGACGGCTGTCGATAGAACAGACTGACAGTATTCCTGGGTATTACTTCTGTACAGTATATCTTACAAATCAAAGTAGCACAGATATTGTTCAGCGTTGCGTCTTCGGCGTCGTCTGTTGGACTTTGGCGTCTGCGTGTTAGATGGCCAAATACATAGTCGAAGATAGTGCTAGACTGCATCTTCAGCTTACTAAGTACAAGAACAGAAGCTGTGAGTCGCCCAAGGTCACGGGATGTTCTAATAGTCGTAAAGCGGAAAGGAGCCTTCCTTCCTCCTCTACAATGCCTGTGGGTCTTCGGTGAGCAAAAGGCAAACGGCCACTCTCTGCACCTGTCCACTGTGCATACTGGCAAACATTGTATGCTCACACCCAGCCTCGCCACCACCGCATGCACCAATCCCCCAATCGCATTTCAGGTCGCCTTTTAGCCTCTCTTCTCATTCGATACAAGGCATGCACAGTCGCTCACCGAAAACGTTGCCCTTGGCCGGCATCCATGCGTCGCAATTTGCTGCCGGCAACTGCCGACAAATCACTGCGGAGTTGCCATGCATGGCATTAAGGCTATTTGGAGTGCAGCACACACGATTGGATGGCTGGCTATGATCTAGCAGGCGCTAGAGAATATAATTAATATAGAGTTGCCACGCGCCGCAGCGTCGCAGCGTCATCACGGCCAAGACGTCAAACAACACAGGTGAAGCAATGAATGTCATGGATTGCTCAGCTCGTATCTCGTAATCAATCATCTATCTATTATCTATTTGGATCGGTCATGGCATGGTGGCTGCCGTTTGTCCTTGCTTCCATCTTCGCTTCTGATCGCGCTTCGCCATGGCAACCCCATCCCATACAGCTGCGCTCTCTTCTCGCCACCACGCTGAACTCCGATATACACCCTGCAGAGCTGAGGTCTATTTCCCGTTGTTGTTTTTATATTTTTTATATCTGCCTCTCTGCCCCTTATCCAAACGCAGCTGCCTTCTATCCGGCCACCTGCAATCTGGTCGAGGTGATGAAACAAGCGAGATCTAGTGCCAACCTTGCAGATAAGTTTTGCATATGCCGCCCGGAAAGGCTTAAAGGGTGGTCGCACTGCTAGCATAGCAGGCTGGCTAGCTGAAGACCGACATCCGATTGCTGGGTAGGGTAGTAATGGTGGCGGTGCGTGGTGTGGGTGGTATTCAGCCCTTCGGGTAATGCCCATGGCGGCATGTGCCGAGCGTAGGAGATCAAGTGACCTTTGGCATGGTCGCGTTTATTTGAGTGCCGCAGGCCTCGAGTCTTGGCGTGCGGGCAACGGGCTTCCCGCTCCGAAGCTGCATCCGCAGCGCTCCCGGCGATTATCATGTCTATCATGTATATCGTGTATATCGTGTATATCGTGTATATCGTGTATATCGTGTATACCATGTATATCATGCATGTGCATATGATGCATATGATGCATCTGGTGCCAATGGCGCATGGCTTGCTTGATTAAGGCTGTGCGGCCGTGTTGACACAAGTCAACTCCCCAACAACCAAACAGCACACTCCGCTCAGTACGGCTTGGCCACCTTGCGCGGCTCGCTGAGGCCAGTCTCGGGGTCAATGTACTCCTTCCAGCTCACGGGGTACATCGGACTGCCCGTCTCGCTCGTTGCCATCACGACGCCCAGCGTGTTGCTCGCTGTCGACAGGTAGTAGTTGGCCTGGTCGCCCAGCGAAATCACCTGCGCCCGCACAATGTCGCCCGGCCGGAACGACTCGTACACCTTGACGCGGTCCTTCTCCGTCGCCCGCACATCCTGCGCGCGGATCAGGCCCTGCCACTCCGTCGTCAGCACCGTCTCGCCCACTACCAGGATGGCCACGACGGCCTGCTTCTGCGTAATGCGCGTGACACGGCACAGCACAGTGTTTCCAACATCAGGCAGCACTTCGCCACCCTCGGACAGCGCAGCGCGCGACACCGACACCGTCGCGCGGCGGTCGACCACGGGGGCCAGAGATGCCGCACTGGGCACAACAATGCGCGTGAGACGCTTGGCAGGACCCGCAGCCGCAGCCGCAGCCGCAGCGCTCGCGGGAATGGGAGCGGGCTGGCGGACCTGGACGTGGCCCAGAAGAGAAGCAAACACTTGGCCGTCGCTCAGATGGGTGCCCGGGCCGGGAATGTACTGGTTGGCCGCACCGAGGTGCTGGCCGGGAACGGCGATCTGGCCAACAGTAGCCATTGTCGATGTAGAAAGGCGAGGTGTTGTATGAGGTGGTAAAAAGTAAATCACACGGTATCTCGTTGTGTCGTCTTCGGTAAGTATGTAGCAATACCAAAAATCAGCAGGCAAGGCCAAGCAAGCTACATACAAAGCTCCAAGGTATGCTACTAAATTTTTTCTTATCAAAGAGACTATCGATAACGGTCTGTTTACTCCATACCAAAACGGGTCCAATGGCCCGTATTTCACGTGACTCTGTTTTGTAGGAGCATTATATGTGACGTTGCGTTGTGTTTGAGCCTTTTTTTTCTCCTTCTCTTTTACTTTTGTCATTAATATATCACGGAGAAATATTACGGAACTATTTACTCGTATATGCCAAGATTTACGGGACATCTCTGCCACTGGCAGAATCAGGTATGAGCCTCTACGGAGACGGAACAGCACGGATTTTGGAATTATAGTTGCATTTAACTGCTCTTATTAATGGTTTATAATATATTATTATCTACTCCTGCTTACAAGCCATTTGCTCATTGTCATTATATCTCACCGATGGCTCTGCAGTTCTCTCCACGACTCCGGCCTATCCGCCCACCGAGTACGATTATGACATTAATTACCGGCCAGTCCGTCATAGAAGGCAGATTCCATCATAGTATGTCAAAAGTAAACCATCCTAAATACAATACAAAGACAGCCATGCCTCCTCGCTGCCTTGCTTTGGCGGCTGAAACATGTGATTGCGTGTGATGCTGTCTCGCTGTACGATGTAGGAGAATCAGAAAGAGAAGGTCCCACTGGCGGTGATCTGTATGAGGAAGGCGCAGCAGGGCTCTGCATGACACGTTTGGGGCGTTGAAGATTCGGAACGTGCAAGGTGCACAGCGCACAGTGTGTATTGGATGCACTGTCATTGCCATCCACGGTCTCGGACATATTCTCACCTGTTTTTCGCGTGTTTTTTATTATTAATTATTAATTCTGTCTTTTTTACCAGTCACGCGAGTCTCTTCCAAGACAGATACATTAACTATACTCATATTTTCACCGCCAGACAGCTCGTAGCATCGGTGCTGTGTTTCTTTGATCTGCGACACGACTTGTTCTAGACAAGTCCGCACTGTCTCAACTGCCTTCTTTCCTCTTTTCTGGTCTTTAGACTAATACTTTGTAATTAAACTCCAAGCCAGAAACTGCGCTAATGGCGTGAACTGCCGCTTGTGCTCCATATAGCGTCCTTTAGTCCTGTTTTGGGCGCACGTTACGAGCCTGAAAGCTGCAAACTCGCCCCAAACCTGGCAGGACCGACCCGTAATGCTCCTCTAGCACTCCTAGCACCCTTGTCATGCCTTCCGTCTGCAGACTCCATACGTCGTAATTGCGCACATGCCACAGCCGCGACTTCCCAAAATAAATCATAATAATCATAATATTGGGAAAGAGCGAGGGGAAAAGGAGACTCCCACCGACTTCCATATTTGTCGTCACTTTTATGTTCTTCTTGTCACGCGCTCATTTTGTCGCGCTCTTTCACTCTGCGCCTTTTCTTTTTGCGCTTCTCTTTCCCCTCCCTACACATCGCAACAGAGGAACACAAGGCATCCACCGCCCCCCCAACGAGGCTGGTTCATCAGCGCGTCTCAATTCGAGTTTGAATAGCGACTTCAAGCGGGTTGACGCGACCAGCCGCTTGTTCCAGCAAACAAAGACCACCGACGACAAGACCAATCCGGCGACAAAGAAAAAGAAGACGGCAAGAGGGGAAAAGGCCGACGACGTCGACGGCGAGGGCGGCAAAGTCGAAGAAGAGACGAAGAGGAGGAGGAGAGGAAGGAAAAGAAGTTAATCACATCAAACGGGGCAATCGCAATGGCCGTAACAGAAAAGAGCATAGCCGACAGTGCGCCGTCGTGCCTGTGCCCAAACTGCGGCTCTACGGTTGACATCTCGACGACGACGACAACAACAACAGCAGCAGACGCAGAAGCGCAACTTCGGCAGGCACGCGAGCAGATCGACGCCCTCCAGTCGCAGGTATCCCACCTCGACCAGAAAGCAGCCGCCGCCATTGACCGCTGGGCCGACTACGAAGACGAGCTCGTCCTGCTCCGGCGACAGCTTGCCGCGGCAAACCCGCAATCACAATCACGGCCAACACCCACTATTGTCCCGCCGCCACCATCTGCGGGACCGCCAGCAGCTACTCCAGTCACGCCCGTGTCACCTACACGCATGTCGTTCCTGCCCACTGGTGCCGCCAACCGCATATCAGCCCTGCTGTCGCCGCGGTCGGCCAAGTCGACGTCGAATCTCAAAGACGCCGCAGCAAACCAGCAGTACGCCCAGGTGCCTACTGCCATGCCTACACCGCCCCCCTCCACATCAGGCGGCGGCAGCGGCGGCAACAGCAATGCCTATGACTATATGCAGACGTCTACACCCACATACTCTGTAACACCTGTCACAACACCGCCGCCACCACGCACACCCTATGGATCCTTTTCCATCTTTGGCGGCAAGATCCAGTCTCCATCGCCCCAGCAGCAGCAACAGCAACAGCAACAGCAACAGCTGCAGCAGCAACCCCAGCCCATGAGCCCGTCGACCAAGGAGCTGATGGATGCACTCACGCGAGAACAGAAGCTGCGCCGTGCTGCCGAGGGCCGTCTCAACGACACCAGCCGCGAGGTGGAAGAGCTCAGTGTATCTCTCTTTGAGCAAGCCAACGAAATGGTGGCAGAGGAGCGGCGTGCGCGTGCACGGCTCGAGGCGCGTGTGGCTGTCCTGGAGCAGCGGGATACAGACAAAAAGGCGCGGCTAGAGCGCCTCGAGCTGGCCATGGCTCGGATAGGGCGTTTGCGGGCGATGCTGGGCGACGATGCCCGTCCAGACCCGGCCTCACCAAAAGCGGACGTTGCTTCACTTGCGAGCGAGCTGGCGGCAGAGCAGCGCGAGACATCGATGCGGAAGCAGTCTCTTGCGGCAGCTTAACACGCATATTTATTGCTTTGAGGCAACGCCGACTGTCATGTCATCTGCCATCTGTCACCTCGACACTTTATTCTCATTGTTTTCATTTGTCTCATTCTCATACCCTTCCTATTCTCATACTCTTCTCATCCTCATACATTCCCATACCCATTACATATTTTCCTTCCGTTTCTTGATTCCCTTCTTATTCTTATTCCCCTTGTATATCTGCATCTCTTTATTTACTCTCTCAAGGACGGGCAAACTGGCACACAACTGGCACGGCTGGATACACATTGGTTTTGGAAAAGGTCAGCTGCTACAGCTTCATGGACCTGCACTTGTCACGATAGCTTTAGGATGATAAATGGCTACCATACTGACTATTTTAACATATTTCAACATTGCATCATATCTCCATCTTTGTCTCTATTGTTTTATTCTTTTATGCAGGCAATCGCTATCTTTTACATATCCAAAATTGTGACGCGCATACACCACGCAGGCATTGCGCTTACAGCTTTGCAGCTGTCTTCTCTGCGGCCTCGTCCTTGTCGTCAAAGCCGCCCCATTCAGACTCGTTATCTGCCTTGGCCTCACTGCTGGACTCGACAACCGGAGTCGCCTCTACTGTGGTCGAAGTAGAGACATCAGCCTCAGCCTCAGCCTCGGTCTTGTCCTCGAACTCACCTTCCTCTAGTACAGCACCTTTGGCCACCTCGTTGTCCTCCCAGAGACGCAGCAGACGCTCAAGCTTGGGCGACCACACCTTCTCGCCCTTGGAAATATCCTCGTAATCGAGCATGTTGGCCGTGCCCACGCGGAAGTCAGACTGCCGCGTCCGTGCCAGCTCGGCCATCATGGCAACGGAGCCGACCTTTTCGCCCAGGTCGTGACAGAAGCTGCGAACATAAAAGCCACTGCTAACAGTCATGCGCACCTTGCAAGCAGGCGGACCCTTGCCCTTCCACGGCGGCGGGGTGTCTGGCGAGGGAGGGGGTGGGATCAGGTTGGCTCCGTGATTTCCAGCCACCTGCATCTTTGCGTCGCGGCCACCTTTCTTGCCAGCTGCCTTGGCGTTATCCTTGGCGGCCTCAGGCTTGCCATCTGCCTCGTTCTCTGCGTCCTTCTCCTCGTTGGACTTGCTGATCTTGTTGTCGTGGTACGGCGACGACGGCAGATCACCCAGTGCGCCAGACATCAGCATATCGTCGCCCGACTTTCTCCGGCCCTTGGGGTTGCCGGACTGTGGACTGCCGCCGGGCACGCGCTGCCGCTTGGTTGGCCGGTCGAAGACCAGCTCGTCCTGCTTCTCTTCTGCCTTCCGCTTGAAATCCTCGTGCGCTGCCTCTGCCTCAAGGTCGCTCTGCTCCTGCTCGGGCGTGCGCTTGCTGCTGCCGCCCTGCTCCTGCTCCTTCTCCATGCGCCAGACCTTCTCGGCCAGGTTCTGCTCGGCAATGCCGGCTTCCTGCTCGGGCCAGCGGTGGTTGTGCGTGCCGGGCTCGTACCACTCGACGAGCTCAATGTCGGACACGTCGACCTCGCGCGTCTCGATCTCGCGCGGGATGGACAGGCCCTCGCGGGCGTACTCGTACAGGGGCTTTCCGTTCATCTTGAGGGCAGAGTAGAGCGGCGGCATCTGGCGGAACTTGCCGCGAAAGTCCTCAATGGCCTTTTCGACCTTTTCCTTTGTGATTTCGTCGTATGCTTTCCGGCACAGGACACGGCCGACACGATCATATGTATCTGTGCTGGCACCAAATAGAACGACTGTCTCATATGTTTTTGTGCATGTCAGGAACTTGTTGAGCTCCTTGGTGCCGCGGCCGATGCCGAGGATCAGCACGCCGGTGGCCAAGGGATCTAGGGTGCCGCCGTGGCCCATCTTGACGCGCATATCGCGCTTTGCCTTGCTGCGACGGCGGTGCATGGCGTTGGACTCGCGGGCACGCATGTCGAGTTCTTTTTGGATAAGTGGCCGGAAAAAGTCTGACGGGTTGAAAAAGGTCTGGCAGTCGCGAATGACCTGAGCCGAGCTCATGCCCATCGGCTTGTTGATGGCTATTGGTTAATATATGGAAGGGATCTACCAGATATACTTTCATAGGTACAAAATGGACAAAACAAAATATTATAGGGAAGCATACCGAAGACGCCTTCGAGGACGTTTTCCCGTGCCATTTTTGCGAGGCGGCCGAGGAGCATTCGCGGAAAACAGAGAAAAGAGTTTTGAGGTGGTAGAAGAGAGATCTAGAAAGGTGCAGACATCTCAAAAGTGAAGCTGAGAAAACAACAAAATACGAGGAAAACGACGATGCAGGTGTGAGGTCGGAAACGGCAGGAGCGACGAATGCGCGATGAAGGTTGTGCACCGCAGAGTCGCTTGGGGAGTGCTGAGTTGTGTGGCAGAATTTTTTTATGCCTTCCCTATCGGAGCCTCAATCCATAGCGATACCAAAAGCGGTCAGCAGCCATACAGAGGTATCCACTATTGGCTCCTGCACCATACATAGTAGTACTTGAACACAGAGTGCAGCGCGGGGCTAGCAAGCTGCCCTGCCGTGCCTGCCATACGTACTTACAGTAGTAAGTCGCGCCCTCGAAAACATTGATTATATAAGCAGAGCTGTATAGTATCTCGAAGATCGCCTCAACCTCACCTCACACCTTGGTGTGTTTCTCACCATTTTATTTCCGTACTTCCTTTTAACCATAGTCCCAGATTAAGGCAAAGCCACAAAATACACGCACACACAGACCATCGCCATGGCATCTAGTACGGCGCCTGGGTTTGTCCCGGAAGAGAACGTCCTCATGCCGACAAACGAGGTCTCCAACGACGAATGGCCAATGTATGTCCTGTACGACGCAGCAGTGTACCGCCCAGATGGGAAAACAGTCGCAAATGCCCTCTTGGTCAATACGGACGGCCCATTCACCATTCGCGGACGGCTGGAGGTTGAGGACGACGACGAGGAAGTGCAATACCGTGAGTTCAACTTTGGTATAGCAATGTGCAAAAGCTTCTGAAATACAGGAACAAGAATAACAAGAATAGTCATCGACCCCGCCGTCCGCTCGATTGACATTGAGATCAAGGACAGCAAGTTCTACTCCATCGGCTACGACCCTTCCGCCGCCCTGTGGCTGTCGGGCAAGGCAGGCTGGTTTGAGATCAACCCGAACGCACAGTATGCCAAGATCCACGCCGAGATCTGCGAGATATCGCAGCTCGACTACATCATGGCAAATATCTATCTCGCAGACGATGGCAGCCTGAAGGACGTCAGAACGGACGCGTCCCTCGCCGATATCAAGGAGGTCCTGCTGCGGTACGCCATGGCGCTCGGTGACGGCCTCACCTACGACGAGACCGTCGACAAGGTGCTGCGGCTGGGCCCAGCGTACGTGTCACACATGAAGTGCTCAGCCGCCGGCGGCACGCCCTGGAATCAGACCAGCATATACTCGTGGCTCGTCCGCGAACTCAAGGTAGACAGGCAATCCCATACACCAGACGGCCAAAAGTATGATCAAAATATGACCAAGTATGACTAACACGAAAAAGAACAAGGAACGCTCGCGCAGAAGCTCTAGTCGAGGCACTTCTCAGCCGCCTTTGCCTGTCGATGCCGCATCGGCGGCCGCATCTTCTTCGGCTTCCGCCGCCACCCCTGTAGCAGTAGCCTCGCAGCATGCGTCTCGGCCCCTGTCACAAACCCTTGCCTTTAGAGGATCGCCAGCAGCAATCCAGACAGCGGAAGACAGCGCTTCAATATCAGGCCTTCCAGACCCGTACGGTACTGGCCCTGTACTTCCAGAGGAGGAGGAGGCCGTTTTCCAGCGTTTCCTACGCATTGTCTTGGCCATTGGAGAGACACAGGGTCCCCCGTCTACCGTCACAGCCGGCAAGGTGCATGCCCACCTAAACAAACATTACAGACTCATCAAGTACAACAACGGCAAAGAGTTGTCTTCGTACTTTTCCAAGAGACTACTCCAGAGCTTGGGCCCGGCCTGGGACGGCAGCCACTACAAGCAGTATCTAGCCAGTGACGAGCGTCTGGAATGGATACTGCCGTCAAGTGCAGCATTGCGCAGCGTCCCGGGCCAGCTTGTACGTCGCAATCCTGCGCCGCCACGCGCCAGATCGACAGCATCGCGCGCCTTGGGCCAGTCCGCATCACCCGCTTCGACCCCAGCTCTTGCCCGTGCCCTCCAATCCACCCCGAAAACAGGCGGAAAAAGTGCTGGACTGCGCCCACAGGCTGCTGCTAAGAAACGGCCTCATGGTGGTGCATTTGGCGATGAGATCGGCTACGATTCGGACGATATCCCTGACTACCCCAGTGGTGCTGCTCCTCAAAGCCAGCATGTGCCGCGTCCCATTGGCCGGCCAAGGAAGATAGTAAAGGCCGGCGTACCAGTGCCTCAGGCCGAGCCGATGGAAGACGACAGCAGCGACACTGATGCAGACAGCGACGACGACGGCGACATTGACGACGCCAACAATAGCGAGACGGCGGTGGCTGTCCACAGCGTGCCGCTGAACGTGTCCACGCGGCCGACAGGGCCGAATGGCACCTGGAACTGCCCACATCCCAAGTGCCGCTTCTTTGTGCGCAATGCCGACGGCAGCAGTGCCAGGGATGGCAAGGCTGACGAGGCCCAGGCGAGCATCAAGGACCACCTGCGGGAGCACGAGCAAAAGACGCTCAGCCGCGTCGACCTGGCAATCAGCGAGGGCTCCCGCAAACATGTTTCTGTCGAGTACGTTTTATACTACCCTTTCCACGTTTGACGAGTACATAGCTAACAGTGCAGCAACCTGCTAGCAAAGATCCGGGCCCTTGCCGACGCCAAGGCAGAAAAGGGCCAGCAAGATGGCGTGCCGCGATCCGCCAGCTCTGCCGTCGGGACGTCCAGCTCTTCTCTGCGGCGTTTCCTGTTTTAGGTGGCCACGGCCCTCTCTTTTCCCCGATACCAAGCGTCTGGTGTTTTGCTGTCTATTTTTTTAACCCTTGTAGTGTACATCTATGAACTTACGAGCCTACGAATTTATTATTGCTGCTCGATCTTTCTCCAGCTTGTTCAGTCTTCAGTCTTCAGAGTGATGGCTAGTTGACTGAGTATCTGGTTTCGAGATGCCATAAAGTACCACGTGAGCATCACAGCGTTTCCATGCTTCGCCGTAAGGTTGTTGAAAAGCAGACACGTTTTGCGTGGGCTGTTGATATATTTAAACAGACCTGGTCTGGTTCATACCAACCCGCTCCCACCCTCACTCTTATCCGGTTCTTATTTGTATTCGTATTTTCATTCACATTTCCGGTTTCCTTTTCATTCCCAAGCAGACTTATATAGTTCCTCTCCAACCCACACCCGCCCACGCCTATCCTCTACTACCACAAGCAATGACGTCTCTTCTCGTCCACCTCTTTGCTGAATCAATACTTTCTCAGGGCGAGGTATTCCTTGGCCCGTGTCCAGTCTGCCTTGTCTGCTGCGCTTAGCAGGGAATCATCGAGTGACTCGACGCCGACACTGAGAGCTTCGAACAGGCCGAAGGCGGCGTCCATGTCGTCATAGACGTGTGTCGCGTGGGGCACATACTTTGGCGGGAACGTGGACATGCGCTCGTTCTTGGCCTCATCGGTGTCGTCGCCGTAGCTCTCATCCAAAAATGTCTTGACAGCTATGCCGAGAGAAGCATCGGGGTACTCGGTAAAGGGCAGACTATTTCGAGTCAGCAACGTTGTTTTTTCAAAAACACAATAATTCAAATAAAAGCAATAGAAAACACAACAGTAAACTTACCGGTGTCCAATCTCCCAGTAGTCGGTCCGGTCCCGGTTGGCTTGATTCGACAAAAAGGCATTAGCAAGTAGTGCATCAATCACAGCCCGGGTGGCGTCACCGGTTGTGGTGACCAGTGTGCGGAAAGCCAACAGGTTCTTGCTCAGGGCGCCCGTGTAACCAGTCGTGTCTTGTCTCAGCTGCAGCAGCGTCGCTACCCGGCTGATCAGGACGACGGCGTTCTTGTTATCTTCTGAGCCGTTGGCAGGAAAGCCCTGCAGATCTGCGTGCTGGTTCTTGGAGTTGAGCAGGTCGAGGCGGATCAGCTCAAAGGCCAAGAAGGCGGCCGTGTTGAGTGTCGTGAACTCGGGGTACTTGGAAACAACAAAGTCCAGCTCCTTGATCGTCTTTGCCAGAGCTATACCCCACTTTGTCGGCTCGAGTGTCTTCTCATCAATGTATCCGCGGACGGAAAGCAACCGCCACCAGATCAGGGACACAATCGAATCGGCTGACTCGAGGCTGGCTGTCTTTTCTGTCTTGAGAACGCTAGCAACAAATTCCTTGTTATTCAGCGCGTCCAGCTCGAACTCAAGCTTGCCAGACTGAGGCTGCGGGAAGTGCTTCTGGAACAGCTCCGTCGAGAGATTCCATTTCTTGATACGCACAGCCCCCGTGCTGTTCAGGCCAGCCCTGACGGTTTTGGAAAACCCACTGTCAAACCACACCTTGAGCGTAATGGGGCGATGCTGGAACGAACGGTCCAGACGCGGAGCCACCAGGCCGACGGCATCTTCGTAGTGATGGAAGAGCTGTTGTGTGACGAGCTTTTGGTACTCGCTCGAGGCAAAGCCGTCCACGGTCGGCAGCACATTGATGCTGTTGTGTGTCAACCATGACAGAACCCGGGGGCCAACCAGGCCCTTGTTGAGGTAGTGGTACAGCTCGGCAGGGAGCTGAAGTCCCAGGTATTCGTAGTTGCCCCCCGTCAGCTTGTCATAGTCGTTGACCTTGACCTCGCCGTTCTCGGCAATGTATATAAAGTGGTTGACGGCCATGCGCGCCTTGTAGAACTTGTCTAGCCACTTAGGCTCCTTGACAATGTCGGAAAAGTTGCGACACACAGTGGCAATGTTCTTGTCACCTGTGCGCAGCATGTTCAGAGCATCCACAACGCTCGGCTGGCGCGGGTTGACAGACTCGTTGCAGAGTGGTGAGAAGATTGGCAGGAAAGATGTGCCAGTCATAAGGCAGGCGTCAATGAACATGCTCTCGCTCGCAACCAGGCTCTTAACCAGCTGCCTCTTGGACACGGCCTTGACAAACTTCTTGTCCCAGGAAATCTCCGTAATGACGCTGTCGTGGATTGGGTAGAGCAGCAGCTCCAGCGAGCCCATTATGCCAGCGCACTGGTCCGATCCTACCATGTCGAACGACGCAATCTAAGGTGTGAGTTTGCGAAAGTAGGAATACAATCAAAACAAGATAGAGCCTTACCTGTGAAGATGCATTCAGCGGCGCCACAATGTAATGAAGCTTCCGCTTTCTGAGCAGCCGCTGCAGCAGAGGGTACAGGTTCTGTGGCGGGAAAGTTGCCCTGCCCACTAGCTTTGTTAGCCATCATTCAACACATCTTCAAGACATATAAATGCAAAGGAGACCACCAACATCCTCGGGCGCCAAAGGCAAAGACGGCCTCGCTGGCACTGCCCTTGAAATAGAGCTCCCAGGCTTCGTTGGTCAGGCGGTTGTCGCGCAGTCCGGCAGCCACCGTCACGTCCTCCTGGCCAACAATAGGCTGGCCGTCAAAGACGAAGAACGGCGTCACCTTGTGCGCCTTCCACTGGTTCAGCTCGTTCTCCATGTGCATGTGGATGCCGGTCAGTCCAGCCAGGGCGCACAGGAGAGGCTCATGCGAGGGCACATTCTCCAGCATCTGCTGGATAAAGTACGTCGCATCAACCGCAATGGCACAGTCCTCGATGTTACTGAGCTCGTGCTGCCTATATAAGAATATCTGTCAGCACCTTTACAGTCCCATGGAACCAGAAAAGTATAGTCCGACTTACACTACATGGTTCTCGGCAATGTACGGGTCTGTGACGGAGATGGAGCTTGAGGGGTACATGTTCGGAGGAATGGCGCCTTGCATGTGTTAGCTAATCAGTTGCCCTTGGTGCTGCCCTTCTATTGCATTGGCACTCTTCAGCTTCAAGATGCACGAACCGGCCATTGTGAGAGACTCTGAGGGGGTATCGTCGGCGTAGGGAAGGTTTGATGTGTTCGAGAGAGGGGAGGTTCGTCGGTGTATGTGGATGGCCCGTGGCCCAGTCAACAGCAGATAGAGCAGGCGGTCACAGCAATCTATGCCGAATTTTAGAATTGTTTGCCGTGTTAAACGTCCTAGATGTCCCAAGGCCGCAGCGGAAGATGTCCTGCGTAGAAGCTCAAACGGCGATGGTCAGACCCTTTGGCCGAGGGGGGGGGGGAAAGGAGGCGCGCAGGGAAGAGCTGCCGCAATCGGTGCCGGTGTGGTTGAAAAACTGAAAAAGATAGTCCCACAAAGTCCATGTATGGCCCTAGAGGACGGTTGTAGTGGTGTAAGATCGTGGTGCTGTCGTGGTGGGAGAAATGCTGTGTCGACGATCAAGCCGTGGACGTTGACACAGCAGGCACACGAGGTCGAAAGCCTCCAAAAGACCCCCCAAAGAAAATAGAGCTCCCAGGACGCCCTCACGCTGTGGCTGGCCAGAGCGGAAAAGCAGAAAATGTGGGTCGGACAGCAGCTGCAAGGACCAATGGACCCATATTTTCTGCCTGTACCAATGCACCTTCCTCATGAGACACAAACTCGTCGCTCTTTCCTGGTGACGACACATTCACGACGCACTCTCCAGCTCAGGATCTGCTGTCAACATCTACGAATTAACGCTTCCCGCCTTCGATTACTTAATCGGCCAGACAGTGAGAATAGATGTGGGTTATTAATTATTATATTTCGGAACCCAGCTAGCACACAACCGCACCTGTGTATTACATAATCAGCAATGTCATTTTTGTCATCATCATCTTTGCTTGTTGGTCACGTTGCAAGGGCGATTGTCATTGGTTTGAACATGGCTTTTTGAGGTCTATCAATTGTATCTCTCCTGTCCAAGTGCTGGCAGCCCTGCCTCCCAGCCATCATAGTAGAGAGCACGCCCGCCCCAACCTGGCCAGAGAGATCCGAATAACCTTTCCATGTCTATATAATACCATCAAAAACACGCAGAACGGCGATGGCATGAGCCCGTGCCTCCAGCCTTCCCGTTAACTTCTATAACAAAGCCGAAGAAAAGAAAGCCGAAGATGTAGAGAGGCCCAGTTGCTCCCATTATGTGTTTCGCAGCGCGGTATTCATAAAATGCACATTCATGACGGTCGTAAAAAGCGTAAAACCCAGATCCAGGGGCGCCCGTTTCGTTTCCATAAAAACAGGTTCCCCCTAATCAGTAACCATCGATGCATTCCGTGGATGCCAAAGTGCACCCGTCATTTCCTTCTTCCTGTCCAGTGACTTGCTGTGGCAAGTAGACAGATGTGCCCCCCTCGTCTTTCAGATCTATTGGGTATCATTGAAAAACCAGGGGACGAATGCAGAAACAAGAAAATAAATCAGAATGCTGTCCATCGTATGTGTGTGTTTTGTTCGCCTGAGTGTGCACAGAATATCAGAATATTCCGAGACCCGCCGTTTTCCGAATGTGAAAGGGCAAAAAGCCACAAAGACCATGCTCGCCGCCGGGTTGATGTTTCCGATGTAACGAGTCGCATGTGTCGACTGGGATAAAAACGAGCAAAAGCAGAAAACAAATAGAGAAAAATAGCAGTTAAAAAATCAAATGCGCAGGTGCGTCAGAGTTGTGGCTGGACAATTGTTTAATAATGTCCAGGACGCTGTTGCGCCGTGCTGCTCCACCTGCATTTATAGAAATGTCAAGAGCAGCAACATATTGGCGCAGGCCGGGCGGAAATTTACCACCAAGACTGGCCGGGGCCGCTGGGGTTGCCGTAGCTACCGCCGCCACCACTGTAGCCGCCACCGCTGCCACCACCGTAGCCACCACCGTAGCCGCCAGAGTTGGAAGGTGGGGCGTAGCCACCGCCACCGCCGCCACTGAAGCCGCCAGGGGCGCCGCTATATCCACCACTGCCGCCAGCAGGGCCGTTGAAGCCGCCACCGCCACCGCCACCGCCAAACTTGCGGAAATCGCGGTTGGAGCTTTGGTTGCGGGCACCGCCACGGCCGCCACGGCCGCCGCGGCCGCCGAAAGAGCTCTCGCGGGCAATGGTCTCCAGGAAAGAGGGAACCTCCTGGTTGGCCTCCTTCAGAAGCTCCATCAGCTCGCGGACAACACCACGGTTGCCACGGTTGAAGAAGGCGGTCGACAGACCAGTGTTTCCTGCACGGCCAGTACGACCAATACGATGAACGTAGTCATCGATGTCAGTAGGCAGATCGTAGTTGACGACATGGGTGACATTGGGGATATCGAGACCACGAGCCGCAACGGCAGTGGCAACGAGAATGGGGCAACGAGCATTGCGGAACATCTCAAGAGCCCGCTCACGCTCGCGCTGGGTGCGATCACCGTGAATGGATGTGGCAGGGAAGTTCTGGTTGATCAGGAAGTCCGACAGAGTATCAGCCATGCGCTTGGTCTCGACGAAAATCAAAGTCAGACCACTACCGTGCGTGTGGAGAATGTCCAGAAGAACGGAACGCTTGTCACTATCCTCAACGTACTCGACCTTCTGGGTAATGTTCTCAGAGGTGGAACCGACACGGCCGACGGACAAGAAGACGTAGTCCTTCAGGAAGTCACGGGCCAGCATCTGGATGTCACGGGGGAAAGTGGCCGAAAACATCAGAGTCTGACGGTCGTTGACACCGGGCATGTCCTCGCCCTCAACAATGCGGCGAATCTGGGGCTCGAAACCCATGTCCAGCATGCGATCAGCCTCGTCCAGAACAAGGTACTTGATGTTTTGCAGGGAGATGCGACCACGCTCGATAAGATCAACGAGACGGCCGGGTGTAGCGACGAGAAGATCGCAACCGCGCTCTATCTGACGGAGCTGCGAACCAATATCGGCACCACCGTAGACGACGCAGGGGCGAACCCAAGAGCGGTAGGCAAACTTGCGGGACTCCTCGTAGATCTGGGAGACCAGCTCACGAGTGGGAGCCAGGATCAACGAGGTAGGGTAGGCCTTGCGCTGGCGGCTGTAGCCAGTGCCCTGGCCGGCGGGGGTAGCCGAGGGGCCAGTCTGGAAAGCCTGAGACAGGATGGGGAACAGGAAACCACCAGTCTTGCCGGAACCGGTCTGGGCACAAGCCATCAAATCACGGCCGCCCATGACAATGGGGATCGAGTACTTCTGGACAGGGGTGGGGACCTTGTAGTGAGCCAGCTCAATGTTGCGGATCAGGTGGTCATCCAGAGGGGGGTTGGTGAAGGTGAGGACAGGTTCGGGAACGTTAGCGCCGGAAGCCTCGACAGGGATGTCATCGTACTTCTCGAAGTTGATGCCTGTGTGCTGCTTGGACGGGTCGTCGGGGGTACCAAACAGCTCGCGCTCAACACGAGGGTTGGCAGGGCCAGCAATGTGCTTGCCGTCGCGCCACTGGCCATCGCCAGAGCCGCGAGCGTAACCGCCGCCGCCACCACCACCGCCACCACCACCACCAGCAGCGGCAGGGCCGTGGCCACCGTGGCCGCCAGGGGCACCACCGTATGAGTTAGGGTTAAAAGTCTGAGGGCGATCCCACTGACGACCACCGCCGCCGCCACCGTTCCAGTTGTTGCCCTGGCGAGCACCGCCGTAGTTCTGGTTGCCGCTGTGGAAGAGGTTAGTTCAAGGTCTAGAAACTGAGAGCACAGCTTCGAGCAAAGCTCATTGGGCATGCATAAAAGGGAACGGAGGAAAGGGGAAGTGCAAATTGACGTACTTGGCAGCCCAAGCACTCTGGTTCAAACCAGAGGCAGCGGGCGCAGCCTCAGCAGGAGCACCGGGCAGGGGGCCAGTGGCAGCGTCGGGGGCAGGGCCCGGGATAGGGCCAGGGGCAGGGCCCGGAGCAGGGCCAGGACCGCCGGGAGCGACCTTTCCTCTCATATGAGGAGGGATGTAAGAGCGGGGGCCATTGCCGTTGATGCTAAGGCCGCTCATGTTAATCTGGTCCGCCATGATTGCGATGGATGGGTAATCTGTGAAGGAGATTGATGGAAAAGTGACGAAATTCGGACGTCGAAAGGAGCCGTGGTGATTTCTAAAGAACGTTGGAAAAGTTCAAAAGAAAAGATGGAAATCGAGATTGTCTTGTGTTTGAGAGAGGAAACAAACGAAACAGGGCCGCATTAATGATGACGAAGCCGATCGAAGTGAAGTCAAATTGAAACTTCAAGAGTGTATTTCCTCGCGTGTTAAAGGAGGGAAAGAAGGAGACGAAAAGTAGAAAAGAAAAAAAACCTTTCTCGAAATCCTCTAGAAAGATGCGAAAACCTTCTAAAGAACAGAAACAAGAAAAACAGATGAAAACGTGAATATGGTGCGGGTTCAATCCTCGGGGGATAGATGAAGTTGATGTGAAAAGAGGAAGAGTTTGGGACGAGAGGGAGGGAGTTGAAGATGGAGGGATGTAGAAAAGAAAAGAATAGTTTTGGGAGTGTGTCGGGACAGGCGATTACCCAATCAGGCTAGCTTGGCTCGAAAATTTCAGTCTCAGATAGCTCTCGCACAGTGGGCGGTGAGCAGTGACGATGGTCCTTCTTGCCATTGCTACTGCATCTTTTGATACGCTGAGGCAGGCAGTAGAGAAAGACCTCGAAATTGCAAGTGCGATTGATGTTTTACAAAATGTGTGCATTTGCACCTTCCCATTTTATTCACTATTTCGTATCAATGAGAGGAAGGAGGAATCAAAGTGAAGCATACGTGATTTGCTGGTTGAGGAAAGCGCATCCCGACAGCACCCTTGAAACTGCCATTTCAACATTTCAGGTGCGCCCAGCCCCTCTTCCCCAAGACCCCTTTTATCTTATTTCAGCGGCCCCTGACTGGCTGCGGAGCAGGTCCTACTGAGATACAGATAATACTATGTAAGTTTACAGAAGGGACAGCCTAGTAGTGCCGGAGCCTAGCAACCACCACAGTGCCCACACTGTTTGCCACGGAGGCGAAGTCCCCAAGGACACCGATCTGTGGATATTATGTCAGCAGCTACGCCGTGTTCAGCCTACGGAGTGTTTACATAATACTGTACTGAGTAATCGGACTTGAGGGTGCTGACGCAAGAGGTTGATCGCCTGTAGGTTCTGATGTAGCTGTGTATTTATATCTTCTGGCGCATTCTGCATGCTTCGATTAATGGTGACAGTCATGCACCACAAGTACAACGTACGACTGTCATAGTATCGGTAACCAGACCCGTCGCCGCCATCACATGCTTTGACGTTGCCGTCGTTGCCGATGTCGTCGTACTTTCTGATGCTACCGTCCTAGGCATCAGATATCACACCGAGTTGATCACAACAGCCCAGGTCCTAGCCAGGAAAGTTAACATGCCATCATCAAAGGCCAGCAAGTCACTGTTCTGGTCATGCAGCGAGAGGTGCAGTCAACAGCCAGTAGTCCGTACGCAATGCTCAAATTTGATTTCATGTTGTTCGTGATGCTGCCATAAGGGCTCTTCATATCTTTGTGGAAAACTGGTGAAACTGGTAGTATTGTACAGGCCCGCCTCGTGCCGAGACAATCAAGGACACTTGACAATCTTGTCGTCGTTATACTCAATGTCGACGATGCCG
Source organism: Ophiostoma cf. undulatum (assembly GCA_022392935.1). NCBI lineage: Eukaryota > Fungi > Ascomycota > Sordariomycetes > Ophiostomatales > Ophiostomataceae > Ophiostoma > Ophiostoma cf. undulatum. Next base: position 377,921 of record JAKRGL010000042.1, on the reverse strand, counting down.
TCTTTGGTGACAGCCTTGACAATCATGCCCTTGAAGTCGATGGGTAACCGCCGCTGGAGCTCATCCGTGCACATGTTCAGCAGCTTGAGGCCCTGGACGAGGGTGATGTCCGGGTGGTGGTGCTTGTCGAGGATGGAGAGGCAGTAGTACTGGGCGTAGCCATGTGCGGCGTAGGGCACGGGTGCCAGGGCTGCGAGGTAGTCGAGCCAGTACAGGCTAGGCTTGTGTGTGATGGGGTCGACGCCGCCGAGCAGCAGGTTGACCGTGTATGGCTTTCGTGACCGCAGGCTAGAAGCCAGCTCGCCGCGCACAAAGTGGGCAACGGCCGAGGGCGAGAGGTCGGCCTCGTTGCGCATCGTGTAGAGCTGGACGTTGGCTTGGATAAACTCGGCAAAGTTGACTGTGTCGCCAGCCTCGCCTGAGAATGCCATCAGGGTGTGCTTGTTGAGCTGCCGTGTCTTGTCATCGTCGGCCTTGAGCACCGTCGGGCCACGCATCGAGCCCTTGGACGCCGCGATCAAGGTAAAGTCCTTGCCCGAGATGCCGAGCAGAACCTCCCTGGGGGGTGTTAGCCGTGATTCCGCCAGACTGCACTTTACCAACTGTTCTTTTCTGACTATTATTCCCCGATACCATTCACCAACTGCCCTCCACCCTTGCCGTCGTCATCATCGGCCTACTTCGTGCTCTCGGCTTCACCCCGCGGGCGACGTCACGGCATCACATACATTTTGGCTGGATTGGATCTGGATGATGATCTGGATATAAAAGTATCAGGTCAATAAATTGAACTGTCCGGCGTTGGTCGTCGAATCGTGCGACTGTGTCCAATGGTGGTGGTAATTTTCGTCGTCGTCGTGGTGGTGGTGGTCGTGATCAAGCTATGCTATGCTTGCTAGCTGGGCCTCTATTGCTCACTGTCCCTTGGGAACGCGCCATACAGCTACAGCCTACTCCCGCACCTTCTCTGCAAGTCCTCGTAGACCGCCTGCCTGAAGGTGGATCCCAAGCTCTGTACCGCTATTCGGACAAACGTACTGCCTTTGCCGGATACATGTACAATGTACCTGGCGAGCTCCATTTAAATTCTTTATCGTCGCTGATAAGAACTACTTTAAGCGGGTCTTCTGAAAAAAAGTTTCGACAGGACTGGAAGGAGCAGAGCGTGCTCTGTATGCAGAATATGCAGGACGAAGGTCGATTCTGCCCATTTTTTCATGTGTCCGAGCATTGCCAACAACGACTCCAACCCGGCCTCTCAGCAAGTTTGTTTTTTTCTATAGCGACCATTCTATCCATCCATACATCTACCGTCTTCAGTGATTGATCCCGCCGACAACACGACCATTGGCGGTGACCATGTCGTCCTTTTTCTCCGTCCCGGGCACGCAAAAGCGGAAACGGCCGTCAGGCCCCGAAGCACCCAAGAAGCGCTCGACGGCGCCTTCTTCTCTAAAGAAGAGCTACAAGTCGTCAAAACCGATATCAGCAGGCTTCGCCGGCGGCAAACCTGCGAGATCCAATGACACGTCAAGACCAGCAAATACCAAGTCGGCGTCTGCGCGCGGCAGGAGAGAGCAGCAGCAGGAGAACGGGGATGACGACGATTCTGTATCCGGCAGCGATTCCGAAGACGACGAACAGGGCCCCAAGCGCGGCCGTGGGCAGGAGGACGATGATATCGATCTCACCCATGCCGACGACGACTCGGACCTGGACGAAGCAGAGACTGCGGCCGAGCGGCGACTGCGGCTGGCCGAGCGCTACCTTGACAATGTGCGGCAGGAGGTTGGCGGTGCAGCAGGCGAGGACGGCGACATCTATGCGTTTGATGCGGAGGATGTCGACCGCGACCTGATTGCCGAGCGGCTGCAGGAGGACGTGGCCGAGTCCAAGGGCCGTGTCTACCGGCAGCTGGCCAACGAGCTGGGCTTTGACAGCGCGTCACACTGCCTGTTCCGGTGGAATGCCAAGAACGTCAACGGCGTGGCCGTGTGCGCGCCGTTTGCGTACACGGTCTCGAGCGATGTGTGCCTGACCAAGTGGCGCATCCAAGACCTTGCTGACGAGCAGCAGCGCGTGCGCGAGGAGAAGCGGCGGAAATGGGAGGAGGAGAAGCAGCAGCGGAAGAAGAAGAACCAGAAGCGCGGCGGCAAGCACAAGAAGAAGACAGTCGACTTTTCCGAGGAGATTGCCGCGATCCCGGCACGCAAGCGGCCAGAGCGTGTGCTGACGCGCCGTGGCGACCCCAAGCGTCGCACGGACAAGCAGTACCGCGGTCATGTGGGCTCGATTCTGTGTGTGGCAGCGTCGCAGGACGGCAAGTTTGTGGTGACGGGTGGCGCGGACCGCCGCATGATTGTGTGGGACGCCGAGACCATGCAGGTGCTGCGTGTGTTTACACACCACCGTGACTCGGTGACGGGCCTGACGTTCCGCCGCGGCACCAACCAGCTGTACTCGTGCTCCAAGGACCGCACGCTCAAGATCTGGAGTCTGGACGAGCTGGCCTATGTGCAGACGCTGTTCGGACACCAGGACGAGGTCACGGACATTGACGCGCTGGCCCAGGAGAAGTGTGTCAGTGTGGGCACGCGTGACCGCACGGCGCGCATGTGGAAGGTGGTGGAGGAGACACAGCTGGTGTTCCGTGGCGGCGGAACGGGCGGCAGCGAGCGCAAGAACAAGGCGGCCAACGACGCTGCTGGCGCACCCGTGGACCGCAACTCGATCGCTCACGAGGGCAGCATGGACCGCGTGGCCATGATCGACGACGAGCTGTTTGTCACGGGCAGCGACAACGGCGCGCTGGCGCTCTGGAGCACGCAGAAGAAGAAGCCGCTGTCGGTGATCCCGCGCGCACACGGCATCGACGCTGTGATGACGGGCCGCGACAAGTACGACGCGGCCCTGGCCGACCCGACGAGCAACGCCAGCCAAAAGAACCCGCCACCAGCTCCGCAGCCGCGCTGGATCACCGCCCTGCGCACCATCCCCTACTCGGACGTTGTGTTCAGCGGCAGCTGGGACGGCTGTGTGCGCGTGTGGCGTCTGAGCAAGGACAAGCGCAAGCTGGAGGCCGTGTGTGCCCTGGGCGCCGGTGCTGCCGACAGCCAGGCATCGACGTCTTCTTCATCCACTTCATCCGACGCTTCTCCCTCTTTCTCAATACACGGCGTGGTCAACGACATTGCCGCCTTTGAGCGCGGCGAGCGCGGCCGTGACGGCCTGAGCGTTGTCGTGGCTGTCGGCCAGCAGCACCGGCTAGGCCGCTGGGGCCAGAGTGACGGCGCACGGAACGGCGCTGTGGTGTTTGAGATCAGCAAGGGCGGCGCCGTGGCCAACGGCGCCAACGGCTATGCGCCAGAGTCGGACTGAGCGGCTAGACGGGAAGAAAAGCACGATTTGTAACTTGCATAGCCATTTTATACTGTTTCCTCTTCATAATCTCTTGACCATGTCTTCATTGTTGTTGTCTTTTCCTTTTCATATTTTTTTCATCTTCTGCATAGATCCAACCATAGGAGTTTACTGTAATCTAAAATGGGCAGGCATTTGTTTTGTAAAAATATGTCTCTTAGATATAAATACACTTGAATCATCACTTGAAGATAGTTGCTAACAGGCACGGTGAGTATTGAAGAAGAAGAAAAGGCAATCAAACACCAAACGCTACTTGGAAGCATCGTGGCTTAAGCCAGCGCAGATTTAAATGACATCCTCCCTGGTATGAAAACAAATGATACAACGCCGAGATAGAATGCTAATATTAGGGTGGCAGAGGGTATAAAGTATGTGTAACACGGCGACACAGACTCAAATAGAAGAATCCGAGTCGAAGCCGTCATCGACGAGCCCCAGAACCTGCTCTTGGGGGATGCTTAATGTGGTGCGCAGCTGGCTCTGCTGGCAGTGGGCTGGCCTCATGCGTAGCGACTCGGGCCGTGCCTGCGGGACTCGCCAGTGGAAGGGCTGTTGCCGAGGTGGCGTCTGCGGCGAGCAGGGCCGTGAATGGGTGATCTGGACGTCGTCGCCGTCGCTGCTGTCGTGGGCGTCACTTTTGCCTTGGGTGGTAACCGAGGGCTTGGTAGGGGAAGACGACGTCGAGGGTGGCGGCGGGGGGGAGAGCAGGGCTTCAAGATCAGCACTGCGGCTCTTGGACGGCTGTTCCTCCTAGGTAGGCCGCACAAAGGCCAGCGGCGAGTCTTCTTTGAACGGCGAGCTGATGCCAGTCTCGGCCTCGGCTGTACTGGGCACGGACTCTCCAGACTCGGAGCCCTTTTTGACGATATCAGAGACAACGTCGGTGATGTTGGGTGTGAGGTCGGATGTGACAAGAGCAGGCGGCGGCTGCTCAGCCTCGATAACAGGCGATGAAGAGCGGACAATGGACGATGTGTCGTGGATCTCAGCCATGTCTGTATCGTCCTTGACCTCGTCCTTGTCCTTGGGCTTCGCCTGGGGAAGAGATACAGGTGATGCCGCCGCCGCTGCCGCCGCTGCTGCCGTCCGCTTCAGGTGCTGCTGCTTCTTCAGCCTCTTGGCCGCGTCTTCGGCGTCCTGGTACTCCTTTTGCATGTGTAGAATCAGCTCGCGCAGCTGCTTGCGCATGTCGGGCGCCGACGTGTCCCAGTTCCGCTTGCGCCGCAGCACAATGTCCTCGATAAACCCGTCTGGGTCGCTGGTGAACTCGCGAATGTACAGCAGCAGGTACAGGCCGCAGTCGCAAAAGTTCTCCTGCTCGGGGATCTCCTTGGCGGTGGACCCCAGGCGGCCCGGGTCGAGCGGCTTGACGCCCTTGCGCTCTGCAATTTCGGCCATCAGCCACTGCTTCAGATGATGCACCGACGCTGTATGGACGCTACCCAGCGAGTCTAGGGTGAAGATCCGAGGGTCTGTGGGATCCGCCTTCTTGCCGTTGGGGATAAAGACCTTTTTAGAGCTCCGGGCAGCAGCTCGGGCGGGCGGCCTCTTTGCAGGGGATGGTGCAGATGCCGACGAGGAGCCTAGAGGCAGAGAATCGCGCTTGATCTCAGTCACCTCGTCGTCGTCTTTGGGCTTTGCTTCGTCGTCGCTAGCGTCCTTGATCACGGTCGCCATGTCCCTGGAGTTGGGACTCGCCGACTTGTTCGGCGCCGTCTTGGCGTCATCGTCAACCTCGATAGAGTCAACCACCAATGGCGCCATGTCCTTGCTGCCCTTGTCGCCCTTGTCGACCTTGTCCCCCTTGTTGGCGGCCGGGCTTGCAGAGGCAGTGACAAACTTGACCCCAGTGTCGTCGTCGTCGTTGTCGTTCTTATCGACAGCACTGCAGTCGTCATCCACCGTGATGCTCTTATCATCCGTCTTTTGGGGCTCTGCCTTGCCGTCTGATTTGCTGTCCATCTGACCCTCTACCTTGGGCAGGGCGGCTGCGAGAATCTTGGGCACGTTGCAGATAATGGCCACCCACCAATGCGCATTTTCATTCACAGGCACGACAATGTAGTCGTACGAGAAGAGATCGACCTTGGCCGTCCAGCGCTTGACACCCTCAAACGAGATGGCATTGCCGCGGCTCGGCCGCAGCTTCTCGTAGAAAAAGGTGTTGTGGAAGTAGACGCGCTTGGCAATGGACGACTCGCTTTTTTTGAGCGTGCCCTGCAGGTACTGGAGGTAAAAGTTGATAATATTATCGTTGAGGAACTCGCCCTCATCGAGGCGCGCCACATCATCCCGGTCGACGGTTGTGCGCGCATATGTCAGGGGCACCCTCCAGCCGACAGACCAGTTTGGGTTCTGCTCGGTCCAGCGCTCGATCTTGGTGTCAACTTCCATGTAGCGCAGAGACGCGCGCGAGCTCCTGTTGCGCAGCCGCGACAGCCGCGAGTCGGCCGCATTGGGAGAGTCTTTTGCGGGCGTGCCTGGCGTGTTTTCCGGATTTCCTGGGCTTGCTAGCTTTGGCGATGATGCAAGCTCCCGTTTCTTCCTATCGCTGTCGAGACTGGTCAGCTCAGGGGGCGAGCCAAGGTTGAGGCTGCTTCTCGTCCGACGCAGACTGGCCAGGCCGTCCTTGTAGACCCGCACAAGTGATGCTTCCGAGTCGCGCGGTGGCAGCGGCGAAGCAGACGGCGTGGCCGATGCCGATGCCGATGCCGATGCCGATGCTGGCTTGTTTGGCTTGTATAATGGAGACGGCTTGGTGTCGCTGCCCAGGTCAACAGAGTCGTCAAACGTAGCATCAATCTTGGCCCTCATCTCGGTCGACTCCTTGTGCTCCCTGGCACTGGCCAGGCCTTTCTCGTACTTTCTATTCACCAACGCCCTGCGTTGTTAGTAGGTGTATGCCTAGGATGGGGGCGGCAGACTATTAAATTAAAAATAAAATATAAAATAAAAAAAATAAAAAAACTTACAAATCCACATCGTGCAGACGGATGGTCCTGAGGAGAGGCGACTCGAGAACCCACGTAATCACACGCCGCAAGTCAGACGTCGTTGCAAAGCGTATGCCCATGGGTGCATTGTACTTTGTGTCTTGCGGGAACTCGAGGCACAGCGAGCACGAGCGCATGTTGTACTGGATGGTGCGTGCTCGGTCCAGGGGGACCCTGAGCCACGGCAGACGGGCACGCTGGGCCGCATCGGTCGGCGTCAGTGTGTCGGGGTCGCGCGGGTCGATGGTCATGGTTGTAGCCAGGGCCTGTGCTTGTGCACCAGGTGTATGGATGTATAGAGGGAGGCGGAAGGCTGACACGACGCGTACAGGCGACTCGATGATGGTCCCGGCCGACGTCGACACGGGGCCGGATGATATTGATGATGATCGTTCGGGGGCTGGTCTCGACGACACGACTGACAGGCCGGAGTGGGCAGACGAGAGGAGGGGACTCCTGGCCGTCTTCTTGGGAGGCCGCTGCAGGTGGTAGTGGTCCTCGGACAGCTCGTCGGCGCTCTCGCTGAACCGCCGGGCGTCGTAGAGGGGCCGCTTCAGAGGTGCCGATGCCGCCGGGCCCTGCACGTCTGACAGCATGCGCGAGCGGTACGGCTGTCGTTTTGGAAAGCCGCCATCGAGCACGATGGACAGCTCCGTGTTGGGCCTCGTCGCCGGCGCTTTAGCACAAGTCTTTTCTGTAAACGTCTTTGGCCGCGGCACCTCTCTCAGGGTATCGTCCCCCTGGATCTTGATGTCGTCGCTGTCATTGTCGCTGTCGTCGACAATCTCGGCCGAGTGGTTGTCGTTGAAGGTGTCGCTGTTGGATTCGACGTCGGTGATGCTGGGGCTGGTGAGTCGTTTCGGGCGGTCGTTGATGCTATACGTCACGCGTCGCCGCCGACCTCGCCGCCGCCCTGCCGAGGACACGACGATCTGGGGCTCGTCGCTGGCCAAGAAGCTGCTGGCCGAGCCATGGCGCTGCGAGCGGGTTTGTTCTTGGTCGGCCGACGGTCTCTGCCATGCGCCGTCTCTGGCGTCTCTGGCGAGGGGGCTGGGCGTGGAGGGCACATCGTCGGTCCGTCTGCGTTTCTGTGGCGGCTGTACCGGCGATGTTGAAGCTGTCAAAGCTGTCGAGTGTATGGCTGCCGTGGGTTTGAGGGCGGCATTCTCGTCTCTTCTTCCGCTGAGGCCGTTGTGCGGTTGGAACTGGCCCAGTCTCCTCTGCATTGTCAGTATATACATGTCTTTGTGGTTGCTGGTCATATCGCTTCTTCTTCCGACGCACTCTCATTGTGCTACCAGAGCCAAACCGCAGCACGCTGGTCTGGTCTTGGGCGGCAGGCAAGTATAACGGGGCTATGAGTGCATGGTCCTCCGGATAGTTGAAAGTAGTGGCTAGCACTGGGAGAGATATAGAAGAGGTCGAGATGGAAGAGGTCGAGATGGAAGAGGTCGAGGAGGTCGAGATCGATGAGGCGAGGCGGCTGTATATAGTGCCAATACACTGTCCAGTCTAGGGCAAAAGTAATAAGTGAGGAAGAATCGGTGTCTCCCACGGGTATCGTCTGTATTTGGGTGGATATCGATGCGCTGCCAGAGTGTGTGGAGGTATCGCAGCCTGCAACTGGCGGTCGTGGTCTCACGAGGCTCTAGCTCAAAAGTCACAACTTTTTTAGGCGCGTGGGTTTTGGAGGCTACTATGTCGCCTACTGTAGAGGCGTTTGCTAGTGGGTGCATATGTGGGGAAGGCGGCAGTAGCCTGCCTGTACTATGTACATAGTAATTACATCAGTACATTACGGGGCGTAAAGAGCAGGCTTACATAATCGATCCTCTACTTTTCTACTTTGTTTTCTTCTTCTTCTTCAATCTCCTTGTTCTTATTATTTAAAGACATCTATATTCTATCTCATCAATCATATACATTAATTTTATAATTATCTACAAGGCTACAACAACCTCTGTTCACCAACCTAAAAGTTGGTGCCGGTAAAGGGCGATTGCACACTGGCAAAGCCCTGGGGACAGGCGAGGCCGAGTGCAGAGCTGCCGCTGCGCATGTAGCACGCCTTGGCGGCGGCGCAGGCGTTGCTGGTGCAGTTGGGGCTGCGCACGCTGCTCTTGCCCTGGTAGGTGTTGATCTGGCTCGCAAGCTTGTTGGTGGTGTCGGCCTCGATGGCCTCGGTGACGCGGTGCCAGAAGGTGGCATTGAGGGGCGCGTCGGCGGGCCAGTTGGCAGCGGCGCCGTAGGCCTCGCGCGTCGAGTACTCGAGCTGGTAGACGGGGCCGTCGGCCTTGGCGTCGCCCGCCTGGATGTCGGCAAAGGAGCTGACGTCGGCATAGAAGGTGTAGGCGTCCATGACCTCGAAGGAGCCGGTGTCGACCTCGTACATGCGGAAGCCCGAGTTCAGGTTGGTCAGGGGCGTGATGGAAGGGCCGACCCAGGCGTTGGCGATGGCATACTCGGCGGTCTGCTTGGTGGCGTTGTTTGCATAGTAGACAAAGGCCTGGTCCTCGTGGGTGTGGCCAAAGAAGACGCTGGCAACGACGTGGGGCGAGTAGCGGTCGATGATCTGGTAGAACAGGTCGGCGCCGTTGGGCAGGGCGTTGGTGCCGTCCCAGCCGGTCAGGACGTGGCCAACGACGTAGGCGCGCTGGCCGGCATCCTCGGCCTTTTGCAGCTCGCTGATCAAAAAGGTAAAGATGCCCGAGTAGTCGGGGTCGGCGGCGTGCAGGTAGGCGTAGTAGTTGGACTTGTAGTACAGGTCGGTGTTGATTGTGATGATGCGCACGCCGTGCTTGTCGACGACCGAGTAGGCGCCGTAGTGCAGCGCGGCATCGGCGGCGGCCTGCTTGTCGATCCAGCCGTAGTGCTGCCACAGGCTGGAGACGTGCTCGTAGTTCCACGAGAACTGGCGGCCCTCGGTGCCGTTGCCGTCAATGGCATGGGGCGCGTCGAGGTTGTCCGGGGCGGTATCGTGGTTGCCGAGGGCGCAGTAGATGGGCCCGCCAATGTACTGCTTGAAGATCTGCCACAGCGACGACTCGACATACTCGACGTAGTCGTGCGACAGCTGGTTGACCGGGTCATGGGCGACGAGGTCGCCCGTGTACAGCGAGAACGCCGGGGGGTCCTTGGCCGACGTACCGGTCAGCGGGCCAATGGCCTGCATAGCGGCGAGAGCCAAAAAGTAGGGCGAGTCGCACTTGTAGGTGCCAAACAGCGGGGCCGGTATGGACAGCACATCAGCACCGGCGGCGTTGACGGAGGAGGGACGGCAGCACATGCCGCTGGTGCAGTTGCCCTCGGCACCGACCTGGTAGCGGGCATCGAGGTGCAGATCGGACATGTGCAGGACCTTGACGCGCTTGCCGCTACGCTTGGGGACCTTGGGGTTGGCCGGGCGCGGCTTGGGGAAGACGGCGGTGACGGGGCGGATGGCGGGCGCCGGACAAAACTTTGTGCTCAGCGAGGCGCAAATGTACTGGCCATCGAGGCCGGTGACGTCGGCAGCGGCCAGGATCTGGGTCCAGGCCGCGCCAAAGACGTCGGCGGCATAGTTGAGCTGGCAGGTGGCATTTGTGGCAAAGCCGGTGGTCTCGCACAGAGAGATCATGGCGTCGGGCAGCGCAGCAGGCGCCAGACGGGCGACCATCTGGCCGACAGACAGGGCAGCAATGCAGCGCGAGCAGTTGGAGGCCAGGCCGGAGCTGGAGCTGTTGGCGGCGAGGATGTTGAGGATCTCCTGGGTGGCGGCCTGGATGACGGCCTCGGTGCTGGGCTCGGTCAGGTTGGCCAGGGCCACGGGGTAGATGAGAGGGTCATCGTTGCCAATGGGGATGCTCAGGGGGCTTGTGAGATTGAGCGGGTAGGCCTTGCCGGAGATGGGGTCGCGCACGACGGGCTGGGGCTCGACAGACGGGCCGGGCTTGACGTAGTAGCTGGCGAAGACAGAGGTGGGAAAGGTCACGGGGACAGCAAAAGAGGAAAGACCGGGAGCGGTTGCGCTGGAGGCGGTGGAGGAGGAGGTGGTCTTTCCCTTTGCGGAAGAAGCTGTGGTCTTGGCCTCGGCGACGCCAGAAGAGGCAGCCGCGACAAGGGCGGCACCCACACGGAAGAGAGAGGCAGGCTTCATGGTGGGGAGGACAAGCAGCAGCAGCAGCAGCACAACGAGCGTGAAGACAACAAGAGCAAGGGCGGCTGTTTTTGCGAGAGCAGAAGCGCGGCTGGCTGGACGAGTCGTAGGAGTCTTCATGGGACCGCAATTGGGAGCGGACAGCCGCCGCTATATATGGCGAAGGAAGATCGGCGCATGTGGTGGTTACTCTGCGATTCTTGCAGGGAAGGAGCAACGTGCGTGCGGTACCTTTGGCGTGGTACCCGCTTGATACCGTCGTGCTGGTTAATATGAGCTGAATTAATTATTGTTGATTTTATTTTGATTGTTGCGGTCTTTTTTCCTCTCTTTTTTATTTTTATTTTTCTGGTTTTCTCTCTATTTCTGTTCCTCCCTCTTCTGTCGGATAGTTTCTGCAAAGTCGACAAACAGCTCGGCCTCGTGGTCTCGACTGGGCACGCACAAGAGACGGCAATGCGACGTGGAAGAAGTAAAAAGACGAATCCTGCTGAGTGCTGAGTGCTGAGTGCTGAGTAAGAGAGGAGATGGACAGGCAGAAACTGAAGAAAAAGAGTAGTCAGAAACAAAAAAAAATAAACAAAAGTCAAAGATAAAGCATACGACAGACAGCCTAGCCAGGATGAGAGCGATCGGCAGCAACGGGGCCCGGGCGAGGAGTGGCCGGCGCTCTGGGCTTGGCTTGCAGCAATCAACGTGCACTCGTCGTTGCTGCCGATAGGCTCTGGCCTAGCATTGGTGGCGCCGTGGGGTTCTCTGTGTTGTGGGTAGAGGCTTAAGCTAGGCTGCGGTGCTTTTAGTCTGTGCAGCACAGCGTGGAATTACGTAGGATCGAGTGATAGAGATAGCTATTGATGTAGATTTAATTCTTAGTTTTTGCAGATTTATAAAGGATTTAATTGATACATAGTAGTATTGCTTCTCAATTTGTTGGGTTTTTTCGTCTTTTTTGGTGAGAATTTGAAAACATCGCGAGATTTATATCCCACAAAACTCACAAGAAAGACAACCATCTCTATTCGGAACTAAGGTAAATCCCATAAACGACCTTGCATCTACCACTACGGTCAACTCGCACAGCGTACACCCCGTTATGCTCACCGACGGCCACTGCGACGCCATCTCCGCTCGCCGGGTCTATACTACGCATGCAGATACAAAGGCAAGGAAGACATAAACAGGCTCTTCCGCAGAGAGAGCATGCTTCCGTAGTCGCATCCTTTGGGTTCTAGTCTTCTTTTCTCTTCTAGTCTTCTTTTCTCTTCCTTTTCTTTTTCACTGTTTTTTCTTCTTTCACAGGCTGGATGCTTCACGTGGCCGTAGGTGCGGCTGCTAAGACATGACCTTGCGTAACATGGGATGGGGTGGCTGTTTCTTGTGTTGTCGTTCCTGTTTTCCCATTTTCCATTTCAGTATTCTTGTTGTTTTTCTTTTTTCTTCTTTTTTTCTTGTTATATCTTTTTGTTGAGCTCCGACTATACCGGTAAAGCTATCTTCTACGTGGTGATGCCGCAAAGTCGGGATTTGTTTGGTTGACGAGTTTGATATCTGAATAACTCGGCAATAAAAGCGGCAAAACTGCTTGAAGCTTCATTAATACACTAATTGATGAATAGGAATAAGTAGTATTTATAGAAAGTATTAGATAATCTTTGTTTTTATAACCATTTTTAATTCATGGTTTTAAAAGACTGCAAAATCAGCCCATATTTGACCAATTCATAGAGCATGCATGCAGTATTACTACCTAGAGAGCAGCCGCTACTCGCCAGCCGCCGCCTCATGCCAGTTGCATAATATTTCAGCTCACTTGCTTGCATTTTGCTGCATCAACTACACGGCCTGTCTCCTTGTGGTCTCCCACCTCGCACTCGGAGCAGATAGCAAACACGGTGCATATATAAGTATCAAAAAGATGTGACTTGTTTATCTACTAGCTATGCTGATCAGCCGGCCTTATTGTTGATCAATGTTGCTATCCCGGGGCATAATTTGACACTATAATCGCATGCTTACATAATCACCACTTACACCGTATCCGGCATCTTCGTTTGTGCATCGCGCCCGCGGCCTCCTCGATGCTGTCTGTTCACATTGCAGTCATTCACGCAGACACCAGCCTTCTAGTTATTGCCCCTAGTCCCCTCCACTGCCCTTCGTCTGCGCCTGCAACTTTATTCACTACGCCGTGACATTGTTCACAAAAATGATTACATAAGCACGAGCGTCGTCCCAAAGCCTCAACAGCCAGCTCTTTAAAAGTCGTCTACTTCCATCTTTCACAGCAGATGATCATCCCAAGCATCAAAACCACTAAAATTCAGTCCGATACCCCTCAACCAAGCCATCCCACCAAAGCCATCCAACTGAACATCCCTGCCAGTCTACGTCCTCTATCAACCAGAGCCTATGCAACAACAAGCTATCACGACAAGGACAACCACATCGACATCAACATAGTCGAAGATCATCAACCGACTGCCAACAACCGGCGACTCCCATAATAGAAAATCTCTTGACAAAATCCGAACAAGCAAACCAAAGTTTGCTGAACAGACACAACCCAGCCTGCACACAAAACAGCACCCACCACCCGCTTACATAATCATTCCACTATCGGCCCAAATCGGTTTCCAAATCGGGCCATCGCTTTCAAGCGCGCACTCGCGTTAACCCTGCAAGAGCGTAACGACACATCCGTCGCCGGTGCCCCCCCTCCACACACACCACAGCTGTATGCTCCCTGCTCGCATCTGCACAGCCAAGACGAGCCACGGAGCACCTGGTACAGTTGTGTTATATAGATATATTCCTTCACGGCGGCCCGCATCGCTCCCGCGTCCTGCGCCCTGCGACCTCGACGTCCCCGTCACCACGCCGTCAAGCAGCCAAGCAGCCGAGCAGCCGAGCAGCCAAGCAGCGACCAGTTCCGACTGCTGCTGCACCCTGGATACCGCAGCCTCCTACAACTCAAACCCCCAGCCCGCTCTACATAATCAATGCCGCGGCCCGCAGCCAGCTCTCTCCCTCCTGACACCTCTTCTTCCATGAGCCATATATCCTCGGCTCATCAAAGTCCCTATACAGCGCACATTCCACAAACCGACCCTACACATCCTAGTCGCCGCCAGGCATCGCAAGGAGAGTCTCCCAGACAGCCGCAGCTCACAGCAGAGGCCGCAGAACGCGCAGAGATCCCAGAAAACCAGCAAGTCGCAGAAGACACAGAGCCATCCTCCGATTCGTGGTACGAAGTACGCGACATTATCGACGAGAAGCGAAAAGGCCGCCGTCTCTTCTACCTTGTCGACTGGGAAAACAACAAAATCACAGAAGAGGCCTACGCTCCCACCTGGGTATGATATATTTTTGCAACAGAGCGTGAAAGGCCAAAGCTAACGATCAAGATCCCGGCAGCAGACGTCACCGAAGAGGCCATCAACGCTTGGGAAGAAATCAAGCGAGCACGGCAATCCGAGTCTGCAAAGGCTAAGAAGTCTGCAAGGGCAAAGAAGACTGCAAAGACTGCAAACCGCAAGGACAACACGCAAAGCTCCTACAACACTTCACCTGGAGAATCTCGGCCGCTCACACCACCCGAGGCGTCTGCAGAGGATATCCCAGAGGGCTCCTTGAGATCCAAACTCAGGAAGCGCAAGCGGTCGCGGCTTGTCATCGACGATAGTGACGCCAGTGACAGCAGTGACAGCGACGGCGATATTGAGGACGCCGTCATCCCAGCGGACAGGCCCAACAAGCAGCGTCGCACTCGCACTGCCAGTCGCAGCCAGTCTCAAAACAAGTCTCAACCCTCTCAGAGCTTGAGCCTCCTCTCGTCTCCGCCAATCAGTCGCCCCCCTAGCGTGGACGGCGGCGACCACTCTGACGAAGAGCAGTCTCGGAACGAAGCCGATCACAGCCAAGACGAGCGTGACATTTCGGTTGCCGCCATTGTCGATAGCATTGAGATAGCTCCCGGTGCTGACTTCGACCCCAGCGAGTACACGCGCCTCTCCCAGTTCCTCTCCCAGCCCCGGCCTCGAGGGGCCACCCCGGCATCACCTCAAGTGACGACACGCACCATCCCGGACTCTCAGCCAGACTCAGCCCTTTTTCCGTCTGCCTCGGACGATTCCCAGCCTCTTGCACCTCATTTTGACGACGACGGCGGCGACGACGACGTACTTGGAGGACTCCTGCCTGCCTTCTCTGCTTCTGCACAGCCTGCACAAGAACAGACTCCAGAGCCAGCAGCCGCTCAGGAATCCGGCCTTCGAGAATCTGCCAACTGGGCACCAACCGGTGGTGCTACTGCAGCTGCTACTGCAACTAGAGGAGAAAGCCAAACCGCCACTGCAAGTGGAAGCAGAGTCGACTTCCAGACACAGCCAGAGCCAGACTTTAGTCTTCTCTCGTCGCAGTCCCAGAATTTCCACCAAACACCCCTTGCCGCACGCACACCCGGCTCTACGGGCCCCAGCAACACCAGCTACTCTGTCGTGCCCGACTCGACGCGTCCAGCGAGGAACTCCACTGGAAATACCAACAGCTCGCAAAACGTGCTCCTGTCGTCTGCACAGATCGTCCCCGCCCTGCACAGCAACGAGGACCTCCTAGGCCGCAGCCTTCCTCACACTACTCAAAGTAGATCTCAGCCGTCTCAAGAATCGACTGCGTCTCAAAACTCCACAATGGACGAAAAGAACCCTCCCCAGTCTCTCGCAGAGGCCCTTCGTGAAACCATAGGTGACACCCTCGAGTTTAGTGACGCCTCTCTCCCTGATGCCAGCCAGGGCTTCCCGTCGCTCATGGCCCAGGAAGAGGC
Organism: Ophiostoma cf. undulatum; assembly: GCA_022392935.1. Lineage (NCBI taxonomy): Eukaryota > Fungi > Ascomycota > Sordariomycetes > Ophiostomatales > Ophiostomataceae > Ophiostoma > Ophiostoma cf. undulatum. Next base: position 362,545 of record JAKRGL010000042.1, on the reverse strand, counting down.
AAATTTGGCCTCTGCCGCCGCCCTTGCTGCTGCCACATCGGTGCCGCTTTCGCCGTCGGCCTCGCCGGCAATGCTCATGGCCACATCCATGGCCATGTCCATGGCACCCAACGAACCTATTATTCCTCTGATGAGCGACCCGACCCAGTCAATACCCGGGCCCATGTTCAACACACCTCTTGTGATTGGCGGCGTGCCCTCGGGGACCATTGCTCCCGGCGACCTGTCGTTTTCTGACCCCATGGTCTCTGGTGCTCTTGAAGTGTCGCCCGAACCGGAAGACAACTCCAGCCCCCAGCCCATGCACGAGGACGATAATGACAGCAACGTCGATGATGATAACGATGATAACGATGATAACGAGAACAACGGCGACAACGGCGACAACGGCAACGGCTCTTCCTCCTCCTCCTCTTCTTCAGAAGACGACATTGACCTGTCAAATCCAAACTATACAACACATGAATATGTCCTGACTCTACCCCTGGCCTCCAATACCCGCCAGTACTACCTCGACATGATGGTCGAGAAAGAGGCCAAAGAAACCATCAGCAAGTACAGCGCGTACTTCTCGACCAAAACTGCCGAGGTCCCCGATGCCGAGACCGTCGCCCGTGTCGACGAACTGCTGTGCAAGTTTATCGACGTTTTTGATCTGCCCACTTTCCACGACAGTACGCCTGGCCTGTCGGAAGAAGAGCGCATGAAAAAGGCCGTCAACACAAACCCCAAGTACTCATTCGTCTACGAGTTCCTCGAGCGCATCAGCACACTCAAGAAGACAGTGCTGATCCTGGCCGGCCGCAATGTCGTCCTCGACTACATTGAGGCGGTGGTCAACACAGCCGGCATCTCTTCGGAGAGAATCACGGGTGCAAACAGCAGCAGCCCGGCAGAGAAGAAGACGCATTTTGGCACACTGTCGGTCCTGCTGGGCAATGCCTCAGATCTGACCGTCGACAGTCTGCCCAGCACCGACATCGACATTGTCATTGGCTTTGATCATGTGGCCCGCACATCGGGCCTCCTGGACCACTACATCAAAATGTCCACCGCTGCCGACGCCACTACCACTGCCCACAGGACATCGCCATCGGGTGGCCTGCCCACGCCCATCATCTTGCTTCTGGTCAGCGCCTTTACCATTGAGCATGTCGATCTCCGGCTGGAGCTGACCTCGGTCGATGACCTCGAGCGCAAGAATGCCCTCCTCCTGAGTGCGCTCGAGTGTGTCCCGTACCTCCGCGAGTACGTCGAAAGCAATCTGCCTACGGCACCGCACGATGCTGCCAAGGCCTTTGGCCAGATGGTGACGAGCCCAGCCATTGAGCTCGAGTGGCAGCCCCAACCGCTGCCGGAGGATGTCTTTGACATCTACATTGAATCCTTAGGCCCCTCCCAGCCCACATTTACACAGGCCGAGAGTATCGGCCAGAGCCAGCCGCTGCAGTCTAGAAAGCGGCAGCTGGACGACAACGCCGACAACGAGAATGAAGACAACTCGAAGCGCGCCCGTCTCAGTGCGCCGATTGTCGAGGACCAACCCCCCATCAGCGATACGGTGAAGCGGGCTCTGGGTGGCCCTCTCTGGGGTCCCGGCACCAACAGCGGCCCCACGGTCCAGATCTCGCTCGAGCAGCTCGAAGCGCTCGCCGCCAAGGTCACGAGTCTCCAAGACCGTCTCCAGGAAAAGGAGGTGTCCGAAGCCGTGCTCACCGAGCGTGTGGACGCTCTCGATAAGCTCAGCAAGAGCAATGCCAAGACGATCCGCAAGTGCCAAGAGAGACTGATTGAGGCGACCAAGGACCGCGGCGTGTTCCAGAGTGAGCGTGATAAGGCCACGGCCTCTCTGGCCACGACGCAGGAGAGACTGGCAACCCGCACCGAGGCGCTCGCCGAGATGCGCACGCAAAAGACAGACCTCGAGGCCCGCCTGGCCGACGCGAACAAGCTGCTGGCGGGTTCGGCCCAGCCCGACGTCGCCGAGATGGGCACGCTGCGCACCGAGCTGGCTGCGGCAAAGGACCGCATTGCGTCGCTCGAGCGCAAGGTGGCCAATGCCGACGAGGACCTGGACCATGCCCGCCACGCATACCAGGACGCATCCAATGCGGCGGCCGACCTGAGCACGGAGAACCGCGATCTCAGTGCACGCGTCAAGGAGGTCGAGCGGCACGCGTCGGACAACCTTCTGCAAATCCACAAGACGCACGCGCACAGCGAGGCCGCGTCATACCGCGCGCAGTGGTCCGAGGCCGTGACAATGCTCAAGGAGCGCCAGTCCGAGCTCGACTGGACGCGCGAGGAGCTGCGCGTGCTCAAGAATGGCCGGCGCGAGACTCGGCAGCAAAGCGTGCCGCGGAGTCCCCGGCTGGGCGTAATTAGCCCGCGCACTGTTGCTGGCCGCGGTGGCAATGGAAATGGAGGCGGAAACGGAGGCGGCAGCGTGGCGGCGCGGCAGTCGGTAAGCCGGGGTAACAGTCCGGTGTCGGCCAACTTTGACCTGACGGGGTACAGCTCGCCGCTTGCAGCCGCCGACAACAACAACGGCGGCGGCGGCAGTGGCGGTGGCGGGCCTCCTGTGCCGGGCATGACCTACTTTGCGCCAAGCCACCGCAGCGGCAGAATGGGACACCTTCGGGAGTAGTTTTGTTATAATTCTGTCTTGTTCTTCTCACTTTTTGGGTGTTCCTTGTTGTCTTTGAATCGTTCTGGCTTCTGGCTTTGCTTTGGTATCACTTACTGTTCAATATCCTTGTGCTTTATTGGTTTGTCTATTCACCTGTGTCAGGATGGCTTGATATTCGACACGCAATTCGCAGCGTCCTGGCGTTTTATCTTTGTTTTCACTTCTCCCCGAGCTGCCCATTACAGCCGCCTTGCTCTTTACTAGTCGTCTTGTCTTCCAATAACAACTGCATTTCATCACCATCACCATCGCCATCACCGCTCATGGCAACAAAACAGCACATGACAGCACAAATGAACAAAAAAATATAGATAAATAGGTAATGAATATACAGCGGTTTGTGTGGTAGATTTCTTGACTGAACTCTCAAAACTTTCAAAAAATAACTCTCCGGCCTCCCCGGTCTCTCCTCTCGCAATGCAGATGTAAAACGTTATGACATTTTCGACGTAGAACGCCCTCCCCCCTGGTACATGGCCCATGGTCCATTGTATGCTGAGAAACGATTTATTCCTCGCTGAGATTGTATACCGACAGACGACGGCGCTATATGGACAGGGCGATGATGTAAGGCTTGATGGCTCCCAGAATGGATTTGGACATTTAGGCAGACTCCTCGGGGTACAGCTCCTCCTTCAGGGCAATGCCGAGCTCCTCCCGCAGGGGGGCAAGCTCCTGCAGGTACTGCTCGTACTGGCCCTTGTTCTCGACCTTGGCCTTGATGCCCTCGAAGACGCGGACGGCGGTGGGGTAGTCGTTGACTCTCCGGGCGGCTTTTAACGCAGCAATCAGGACGGAGGGCGAGGGGACCAGATCGTAGGCGAAGGCGTTGTTCAGGTTGCGCTGTGGCGAGAGGGTTAGCAAGGGACATGACGTATGTCGCCGTGTGTAGACGTGTGTGGAGGCGAGGCGAGGAAAGGATGCGCCGGCTTACCTGCAGCTCGAAAACGTCCTGGACGCCGTCAAACTCCTTCTCGTATCTAGCGGATGTTAGCAGGGTGTCCACGGGCCAGACATCAGACGTGGCCAGCACATGGCCGACCAACAACATCAGGCCACCCCGGGACAGCTCCGGAGCACCGGAACACAGAGCCGGATACGCCCGACAGAAGTGGCGTGATGCATGGCTCGACACCGAAGAGGCCGCAGCACAAGAGGACAGAGGACACAGCATCCCCATCCAGCCAAACGAGCTTACCTGGCGGTGAACTCCTCAAAGGTCTCCTCGTCGTGGCTGGAGCGGAGACGCGCAGCAGCGCTGAAGTTGGCCTTGGGGACAAAGGCGGCGCGGGCGGTCATGGCGACAGCGGGGCGGGCGACGGGGGCGCGGAGGACGGCAGAGCCGCGGACGGCAGCACGGAAGATGGAGGCAGACATTGCGGTATTCGGGTATTCGGGTGGTCGGTGGTCGGTGGTCGGTGGTCGACTAATTGGACGTGAGGCAATTCGAGGTTATAGCGGGTGGTAGAGGGGAGAGAGGTTGCGATTGGGGGAGGGTGTGACGGGATGCTGGAGCACACTGACACACGCACGAAAAAATCGTCGGGTAGTAGTAAAGTAGGTAAAACTGGGCCTGTCGATTGGCTGGTTTGGGGCTGGGCTGTCAAATGACGGGGAACTGAGCTTCGAGGTTTTGGTTTGGGGCTTGGGATTTTGAATATCGTGAGGATTACTTTACGGATGTATCCAGAGTCTACAGAGTATATACGAGGCGAAGCTGGGGAGCAGAAAAGGCAGGAGGAGGAGACGGGAAAGAAGGAAGGTGCGGAAATCGAATGATGTTTTTTTTCCCGCTCGGCTACAGCCACCCACAGTGCGTACAGTATCACCTACAAAGCACCTAGGGATCGCTGTGACTGGTGGTGTACCTGTAGTAATTACCCAGCAGTGTCTCTTCCATTCCCCGTTATTTTCCCTTCCATCCTACTGCCAGCACGGTGTGGCCTTGATGCCTGAGGCAGAACACAAGCTATCTGCTCCACAATTGCCCAATCACCGGTTGCGCTTTCCCAATCGCCCGGTGGACTGATCTGACGATAACTGGCAATTCTCCCTACATGCTCTTTCCTATTTGGTAACAATCACGGGACTCGCTATGGAAGTATGGCGGTAAGACAGCACAGCTCTCAAAATAGGTACAGACAGCATACTTTAATTGCGCCTTGCGATTATTACCCAGTGTCTCCAACGTAATTATGACGCTGCTCAGTAATCCGCTTACAGCACATTGCTATTTGGCGCAATTCGAGTTGCGAATTGACATCATCTCAATTGGCCAGTTCGGAAGTCACGTGATTATGTGCGTGAACATAAGCCGCAGCAAATCACAGATCTTCAAATACTGGCAAAGCCGACTTCAGCAATAATCAAACGTTATCAAGGCCAGGAAGCTCGATTTACTCAACAGTCTAGACTTCTTTTGATCGACGCTCAATACCGGCCTCGAAGAGGTCGAGACTGAATTGCATCACGACAACGCCAAGCTTTGCGACCCTGGCTCATCTGTTGAGAAGCCGGGGTTGGAACCAGGATTGTAATCGTACTCCGTAGTGATTTGTTCCAGGGGTGCAATTCGTTCAGCCAGTCTTATCTAAGAGCGGTCCTATCTACGCGCGGTGCGCTGGCCGCGCTCGAGAGATTGAGCCCTCGCGTCTTTGGCTTGTGACGAAAGCGGTGGGGCGCGGCAATACGGCAAGCCTCGGTGATCTTGCTGAATAAGACGTCACATTCTCAGTGCTGATTGGCCCGACGCGCCTGCTCATTTAAGCTCTACAAAGCGACTCGACATGCAGCTGCTAAAAGGTGACCCGCATCGCGCCTGCCGTTGCTAGCGAAACCAAAGTACTACACCAAGACGAACCAAGTACACAACAAATGACAAAAAGTATCAAGCTAATAAAATTCAAATAAATAATTTGTCGCCTTTAAGATTGCATGCGTATCGAGTCCTATGCTCTGTACTGTAATAACACAGAGTACATAATAATGCTACCAATACTTGCACCTTATAACTCGTAAACATGAACTCATAGACATGAAGGAAGGAAGGGAATTTCCTCTTTGTGTCGTAGCCCCCTTTCGACCCCGTCCGGGCCTTCCTCTTCGCGATTTCCACTTGCCTCCGTCGCGTGAAAGTAAGATACGAGAACGAGGATCGCAACTGCCATCTGTAGCCCTGCAGCGCTCAGCTCCTGCCAAATAATGCCACGGCCGCCTCGGACTCCCCTTGGTACCGTCTTACTCGGCTGGCCCTTTTCCTTCCTGTTTTGTCAGCCTGCAGCTTGCTCTTGCCTCACACCCTCGGGCTCTTGCCGTCTTCTCCGTAGTCGTAGTCACAAACAATGCCTGCACCATAAAGCTGCAACATCCCGCTCCTCGCCCTCTTTGCCTCTCATTTCCTTCTTTTCCCAAACCTCACTTTTCGTCTTCGTCTTCGTCTTCGTCTTCTTCTCTCTTCTCTCCTCTCCCGTATTTTGGCCCTGTCCTCTTTTCTTGACACTCATTCTCTCCCTTAATTTTCTTTGCGTTTGCTCCCCATTTTCTTTCTTCTTTCTTTTGTCTCTTTTCTACTCGGCTCCCCACCATTCTGACAACGACGTCAATCGAGTTCCACATCCACGAAATCCGACTTTCTCAGGTTGTGCATCGAGTGCCTCCAATCCCTCGACACTCACCCTGACAGGTCGATCCTGAGTCTCTCGGCATTCTAGCCTAGCCGCGGTGCTAAACCATTCTTGCAAACCAAGCTCGTCGCGATAGCTGTCAGCTTGATATTACAGCTGCAACAGGTACGCGTGCCCCCTTTTGTCTCTTCGTCCCTTTTCATCCCTCTTTCATCGCGTCTGGGCCCCCTTTTCTCTTGCTCTTAGCTCCGGCTTAGATTTGTATTTGTCCTCCCCGCCCCAGCTTTCACCTCGATATACGGCCCCCCTTTTGCTTCTCGTCGGCCCCCTTTTTTTATGCTATTCTATTGCTTCGCTGCTATTATTCCCTATCCACTCGATTGTTCTGCTTCTGCCACTGCTATATTTTCCCTGTCTCGCTTCCTCCTCCCTCTTGGCTTACTTTTCCTGCGCTTTTACTGACTCGTGACACGTGCCATTAGTTTGCCTTTGCCGCGACCCGTCCTCGAATCTCTCCCCCGTCTTCTTTCTCTTCCATCGACCTCTCGGGACGACCCTTTTCTTCTCTTCCTTTTCTTTCCCTTCCTTTTTTTGTCTCTTGTTTTCCGTGTCCCATCTGCTCATCGCCATCACACGCTCTACTTCACAATGTCTTTCTCCGACCTCATCGAGTTCGGCGTGCCCACGCTGGACCGCCCCTTTGGTCTCAAGCTATGGCCCATCTTCAACAAGGCTTTCGAGCTCATCGTCGGCTACCCTGCCGATGATTTCGAGTTTGTCGCCGGCAAGACCCCCATGTCGACCCTGAAGCACACCAGCATCTTCATCGTCATCTACTACATTGTCATCTTTGGCGGCCGCGAGGTTATGCGCAACCGCGACGCGTTCAAGCTGAAGTCTCTGTTCCTCATCCACAACTTCCTCCTGACAGCCGCCAGCGCTCTTCTGCTGGTTCTCTACATTGAGCAGCTGCTGCCCACCGTTGTTCGCGGCGGTATCTTCCACGCCATCTGCCACGCCGAGGGCGGCTGGACACAGCCCCTGGTTGTTCTGTACTACGTAAGTTTCGATCTCCAATCCAGTGGCATCAGCGCATCCAAGCAAGCTCCGCCTTTCCCACATTCTCACGTGCGCATTGTCAATGCGCGCGGCGGCGGCACCTTGACCACAAGCCAGACGGTTGCTAACACGCCCTCTAGCTCACCTACCTCACCAAGTACCTGGAGCTGCTCGACACCGTCTTCCTGTTCCTGAAGAAGAAGCCCCTCAGTATGTCCAACGATCCTGGCTCGACCTTCAATGACACTTCAAATGCCTCAATGCGTCGTAACTATACTAATGCGCTCCAGCCTTCCTGCACTGCTACCACCACGGTGCTACCGCTCTTCTGTGCTACACCCAGCTGATCGGCTCGACCGCCGTCTCTTGGGTCCCCATCACTCTCAACCTTGGCGTCCACGTCGTCATGTACTGGTACTACTTCCAGTCTGCCCGGGGTATCCGCATTTGGTGGAAGGAGTGGGTTACCAAGTTCCAGATCATCCAGTTCATCATTGATCTCGGTATGTATAGCTCCTGTCCGGTTATATATGCAATACGGCGCCGACATGACACTAACACTTGCAGGCTTCGTCTACTTCGCCTCGTACACCTACTTCACCTCGGCCTACTTCCCCAACATGCCCAACATGGGCGAGTGCTCTGGTGAGGAGTTTGCCGCCTTTGCCGGTATTGGCATTCTGAGCTCGTACCTGGTTCTCTTCATCTCCTTCTACCTTGCCACCTACCGCAAGGATGGCAAGAAGACCACTTCGCGCAAGGCCGTCCGCCGGATGAGCCAGGCTCCCCTCCCCGACCCGCATGATCTGCTCGTCGGTGCCCAGGCCGCCACCGCCTCGACCACCGGTTCCAAGCCCAAGACCAGCGGCGTCACCACCCGCTCTCGCAAGGCTTAAGCGTTGACTCGCCGACAGCCCCAGGCAGGGTCTTCCCTGGCTGCGCGTGCACGATACTCAACGACACAATATCTTACTCAACTAGAGCTGCAAAGGGCCAGTCGGCCATTTTGCCAGCCTCGGGATATGAGATACTATTCACTTACTACTACTCAAGAACTCAAGTTATGAATACCAAAGACTACCTCCCAGTCTATACTGGCATCATAAGTCATCTGGCGTTTTCTCGGTGCGGGGGCACCGACACTACCTCTATCTGCGGGCAAGTGCTCACAGAACAAGAACAAAAATAAAATGTTGGGCCTAGATTTTGACGGTCGTCTACACGGCATACACAAAAAAATACACGGAGATACGAATTGGTTTGGCATGGACACAACATAATTGGAGACACGGCGGACGGCGTGAACCTTTGCTTTATGGCGGCTAGAGTGGTCTCTTGCGCGGTTGACTTGTATCAAGCATCAACCTGTCTAGAGAGGCCCTTGTATGCATCACACGGCCTTTGATGGCAGTGTTTTGGGCGGCATCGTGCTATCTCTTCCCCATTTTCTTTTTTTATCATTATCATTTTCTCTACCTCTTCTACCCTGTCTTTATGCACCCCATCTTTTTACAACTCTTACTTTATTTTTATAATAATCTTTTGTCATCACAATGAATTGCATTTTTCTTTTGTCGTTTCTATTTATTCATCTTTTCCATCTGTCATCTGCAGCATCTTTAGTTTAAATTTGATCTTGCATCTTCTCTGCACATGTCCCGTGAGTAGTCCGGTGGTCTCAGAGGGGACAGGGCTCACTGGTGTCGGTTGTGTCTAACTGCCATCAGCATTTTGATATGCCGCGACTCTAAAGCGATCATTCCATGAACCGAGTTCCATTGCTGTCCATGGGATATGCTTATTCTGGAGTTGTGGAAAACTTGCAAAATATGAGGGCATCCAGGACGACACCATTTTTCTCGATCGACTGGCGGTGGCGCGCCTCAAAGGTGAAGCCGGCCTTTTCCAGCACGTGCGCACTGGCGGCATTGCCGTCGAAGACCTCGGCCTCGAGACGCAGCAGCATGGGGAAGACGTTAAAGGCCCAGCCGCTAAAGGCCCGGAGAGCTTCGGTAGCAATGCCTTGGCCCCAGTAGTCCTCGCCGAGCCAGTAGCCGACCTCCATTGTGCGGTACTTGATATCGCTGTCTACCTTGAGGCCAATGCCACCGATAACGGTGCTGCCGTCGAGCGAGCAGATGGCCAGGTCGCGCATAGGCGAGGGTGCGCGGGCAATGGCAATCCAGGTCTCTGCATCTTTGAGGGTATATGGGTGTGGGAAGGCATTGCGCATCCAGCGGGCAATCTTTTGGTTGTTTGCAGCACGGGCCAATGACGGGGCATCGGTCTCGGAGTATGGCCGGATGATGCAGCGGCTGAGACGGAGCGGGACCATCTCGATTTGTGGCGTCATGCTGTGCTCACCTGGTTACGAAACTGTGGTATATGCTAAGATGTTTAGTGGCTGAAGATATAAAACATGACAATATATAAGAATGAGAGGATTTAAGATGATTTAAGAAGTGGTTTGTGCCGTTTGATGACTCAGCCGGACTGAGTCATCTTGATAATTACGACAACATCCAAATCACGGGTGTCAGGATGTCTTGCCTCGTACGGCCGATGTCGAGTCATCAATTGCCCGAGGCAAGGCTTACTCCTATTTTTGACAATGGCGCGTGAAAGGCTTATGGCTTCCCGGGCTGGTGCTCCGATGCGAATGTGCTGATATGCAGATGCAATCAGTTCGACGGTGACCACCTGCAAGGACAAACACATAAGATCAGACAGGATAGAAGGCTCGGCTTATGCCTAGAGATGAACAACGCGCGGAGTCTAGTGTTTGAATCCCAGCATTCTTTTTATTGATGACTTAATTCAATATACTACAAAGGGCGTGCGCATATACTGTTGCACAGGCCGCAGCTGCAGCCCGTTGACGTCAAGCATCAAGCATCGCCAGCGCCTTGATCACGTCGGATCGGGCCCAATACGAGGTGGTGTTGAGAGTTGGAGTTGAAAGTTGAAAAGTGTGAAAAGAGTAGAAGAGGTCCGATCCCAACTATGGCATGTTTCACATAACTCTAAAGCACAGTCTGAGAGTTGATAGTTAATAAGAGGGGGGGAGCAGAAGCACAGACACTGCATGGATCAAGACAGAGCAGAGAGGCAGTGCGCAGTTATGCATATATATCTTGGAGTCAATACGATGGATACTCTGTGGCCAGAACGAAGACAGGCAATAAGCAACAGGCAGCTAAAATGAAGATAACCCAACATAAAAATTAAAATTAAAATCTTCAAAAACGCAAACAGCCAAGGCAAGGGCAGACTTTGCAAGCCACGAGCGGACGGGCGGACAGCTAATTGTGGCCTGGATGCAATCAGTACGACGTAAAGGTACGGATGCATGATTGTGTAACGGGTGTCGATGTATTACATTAGTAAGATTTATATACAAACACAAAAGAAAACACGATGTAATTAGGGCAAATTGACCAAACCGGACATATGTACGGTGTAGATACTAAGCAGTTGTGGTGACATGCGACAACACGAAAACGTGAAACTCAAGGGAGGCCGTAGCGTGAGGAGGATGTGAGGAGGAGAGGGGAAGACGAGAGGAGGGAACGAAGAGAACGTGCCGAACTCAAATAACAAAGAAGTATAGAGCAGCAGCATGGCAGCATGGCAGCATGGGTAGTAGGTCGCGAGATGACTGGAAGTAAAGAGGCTGAGACAGGCTGTTTCGACTGCACTACTAGATAACACCATCAGACGTGAGGGATAGAGCAGAGAGACAAGTGGGTGGGAGTTAGATGAGCCTGTTTTGGTACTATGTAGATGCAGTACAAGAGACAAGACATAATATGCAGGGACATGGGGACAATAAAAGGACAAAGGCGTATGCAGGAACAGAACCAACCAAGGCAACAAGAAGCATGTAGCTTGAAGTAGCTTGAAGTAGTCTGAAGTAGTCTGAAGTAGTCTGAAGTAGTCTGAAGTAGTCTGAAGTAGTCCGGGATGCTTAAAGGCGGCTAGGAGAATAAAGACCAGGGACACAAGTCAGGAACGGACGAGATGATTGCCGCGACAAGGTGACTGGATATAGAAGAACAAAGTAAACAAAGACAATTGAGGGTAATTCGAGGGGTGGTGAAAACTCAGTCATTAAATCGGGCACTTTTAATCGACATAATCGACATAATCGTCAAAACCAACGAGGTTGGCATCAAGTTGACCAAAAAATAATAATGCTTATATTGTAAAACCAAAGAGTAAAATCAAAGAGTAAAGGGTATCATAAAGTCGTCCGAGCATGTTCCAACACGCAGGGCATATAGCCAAAAAAAAGTAAACAGAATGCAAAAAAGGACAAAAACAAACAATCATCCCAAGACACTCGCTGTGCTGTAGCTCAACCATTAACACCTAATTGTAGAAATGCAAGGAAGATCAACATCCAGCTCACAGCAGCTTGACGCTCCGTCTGCGGCTGAAAAAGGAACTCGACGGCGACGAAGCAGTGTTGCTACCGGTGTTGTTCTTCTTGGACAGGACGCGATGCGACGGGGTTGACGACAAGAAGGCTCCCGTGGTCGAGGCACGACGCAGGGCAGGGGCAATCGACGTGGTAAACATGTGCTCGTCAGGTGTCTGGGGCACGAGCGGGGCGGTCTTGTCGCTCCTGTCGGTCTTGTCACCGCCAAGGCCGAGAGACACGACAGATAGGGCAAGCGACTTGCGGCGCAGGCTGCTGATATCAGACGAGGCAGGAGCAACACCGGGCAGCTGGCCAGGCAGGGATGGAACGGCAGCCGAAGATGGAGCCTGTGACGTAGCAACCGCGGCATCACGCTCCTTGTTGAGCAGACGGCTGCCGCGGCGGTTGAGAGTCAGACTGCGGGTGACGCCACGGAGCAGGTTGCCGTGAGCAAAGGTGGGTGTGCGCGGGGAAGATGAGAGGGGCGAGGCGGCAGAAGAGGCAGCGTTGGCGGCAGCAGTGGCGGCAATGATGGCTGTGTTGAGAGGGGGCATTCTGGATGTAGATGCGGATGTGGATGTGGTGTATGAACGCATGGGTTTGGGCATGTCCGCCTCCCTGTTCTTGCTGACGACAGGCGAGTCCGCAATGGTTTCCATGGCCTTGCGGTAACGCAGCGAGGCCAGCATGCTGCCGGAGCTGTTGCGCTTGTGGTGCAGACGCTGGGGGCTGGCATTGGCGCTGCTGAGGGCAGTGGAGGGTGCTGAGCCGGGGCCGGAGCCGGGGCCGGAGCCGGCACTGGTAGAAGAGCGGCTGGCAGACGAGTCTGAGCGGTTGGAGCGGGCCGACAGGCTGCGACGGCGGGCAGCACGCTCGACAGCGAGATCGACGAGCGAGGGCTTGCCGGCGTAGACGACCGAGATCAGTCGGGCCTTGTCCTCGTGGCTGTGGCGGCGACCCGAGTCGTCTTTGGTTGTGGTTGGTAGCGATGCAGGAGTAGCAGTGACAGGAATCTGGACAGCAACGGGAGCTCCCATATACTCGACCGTGTCCGAGTCGTAGTCGTACTCTTCTGCGTCTTCGTAGTCGGACACATCGCCGAGCGACGAGGCGTCCTCCTCTGACGAGAGGTAGATTTCATGTGTAGAGGAAGTCATCTTTGGCGAGGACTTGTCCTTGGCGGTGGTGACGGTAGCAGTGGTAGATGTGGTGGTAGCAGTGACTGTCGTCGGCGTTGTTGCTGTTGTGGGAGCAGACGAGTCGAGCAGGGCGTCGAGGAAGCGAGAGGCACGGCGGGCGTTGCGCTTTGGCAGCGGCGGCGGCGAGTGTGGTGCTTTTGTGGGCGAGGTGGTCATTGAGGGCGAGTGTGAGGGGGATGTGTTGGAGTCCATGGCGAAGAGGATGGGGCCGGCGTCGTCGACGGCGAGATGCGAGAGCGACATTATATTATGTAGAGGACGAGTTCTTTGTCTCGTCTTTCTTGTTTGTGATTGTATTGTGTGCGTCCTGGGCCTGTGTCCCGTGGCTGTTCTGTTGTCCGACGGTGCCTTTGTTGGCTTTGTGTCTGTTGCTTTATTTGGCTGTTGTATTGCTTAGATTGTCTTTGTGCTTTGTGTCGACGAAAGTTGTCTTGTCGTCTTGTTGTCGTCAAGTCCAAAACAAGAGAACGCGTCGACGAGTTGTCTACTCTTGCCGGCAGTTACTATGGACAGCAACAGTAGAAGAAAGTATGGAATAGAGTAGACAAAGTCTGTAGAAATAAAAGAGTCAATAGAAAATTCCCGAGAAAGGGGTTCTATTTCTCTTCCTGATCTTCTGTTTTCCTTCTTTCCTTCTTTCCTGGTTGATTCCTGTTATTTTTTCTGGAGCGCACGATCCACTGCAATCTCCCGACGGTGGGGGACGGGTGGTGAGTAAATAGTGAAGTGCGTTGCGTCGTAATGGGTGTACGAAGAGATTGGTAGAAAAGCGGTTGAAAGGGTGTAGAAAGGGTGTAGAAAGAGTGGTAGAAAGAATGGTAAGAAAGAGAGAGAGAGAGAGAGAAAGGAAAAAGAGAAAAGAAAAGAGAAAGATGAAGAGAATAGACACGGAAAGAGCAGTGGAACAAGATACCAGAAGAGAAGGAGCAGAGGAAACAAAAGAGGAAAGAGACAAAAGACAAGAAAGAAACAGGAAGTAACCAAATGGGCCAAATCAACGAGGAGGCAGGAGATCTTTATTCTTTCAACAGGCTGGGACACACAAGAGGCAAGAGCGACCCCGTGCAGGTATGTCGACTCATCCTTTCGAGACCGGCTCAGACTGGTTCACATCACTCAGACACCACACTACTGTACTACTATGTTGTAGCCCTCCTCCTGCCCTCCTGCCCTCACATCCCTGGTCGACCATCGCGCCCATGCACCCACCAGTCCCGTCAGTCCCCACCTCTGGCAGAGAGACTAGGAAGGAGCACTAGAAAGTAGATAGACACACCCCTGCCGTTTTGGAGAGAATGTGAACCCCTTGCTAGGGTCGAGGACGGGTAGACGAGTCTGTAGTAAACGAGTATTCGAGTACTGCACTCCGTATTTACATATAGAATAGAATATTTATATTTACACAGTTCTCAGGCACGATGTACAAGGTAAACGACAGAATACTACACCGTACAGTACTTTGTAGAGTAGTGACGTTTGCCCCTTGATCGCCGGGTCCGTCAAGTTCTTTGTCTGGAGTAACGATAATAAATAAGAATAAAAAGTAAAGGACTAAAAAGCAAAAGGACTGAAAGGCAAAGCAGGTTAAAGCAAGCAAATAGACGGCTGTAGTTGGCAAGTATTTAACTGCAATTGTGTGTGACGGCCACGTGCGTATATGTTGGTCGTCGAGGTTGAGGGCAGAAGAGGCAGAGATGGCAGCAGATAGAACAGAACAAACCGGTAAACACGGGAGCAAACATAACAGCAAACATAACAGCACAGATCGAAAGTACGACACCAACAGTCCGGCAGATACAACACCACGCAAACGGTCAACAATCTCCCGGGATTGCCGTGATGCCTCGAGTCGAGCAATGGCCCGCATCCTGCCTGTGCTTCGGCGTACAAGTTATTGTATTTGTTTGTTTGCCTTCTGTGTCTGTTGTCTGTCTTTTATCTATCTTTATCTGTCTTTATCTGTTTTATCTGTCTTTATCTGTCTGTCTCTCGCCTACGCATGCCACATCTAGATACATGAATCAACAGTCTGTTGGATTTGAAGACCCAGACTGTCTCTGCAGCATTCTTTACCGTTCGTTTCCCAGGCTACTCTGCTGGCGGCGTGGTAATTCTCGTGGCTGGAGGATAATACATGCACATTCTCGTTCACGGCGGAAATGCAGAAAGCAGTATTATCCAATTATCCAATCGCACATACATTGTAGTAGAGAGCCGCCGCAGACAGAGGAGGACAGCGAAAACTTTGCCACGCTCCTTCCCGGATAGTACACAAGTCTGCCACCTATTAGTGCTTCTCTATCTACTATATACGGAGCTAGTGTGCTAGTATGTTAGTGTAAATACGACGTCACTTGTTTGCGCTGCTCTGGCAGCTTGGCCGATTGCTTGCATAATGTTTACAGATGCTCTACTCTGTGCATGTTACTGTGTTGCACATACGTAGTACTTTATCCAGTTGATAACCCTGCAGGGCAGGCACCAGCTGTACTGAAGAATAAACATTCCAGTGGGAAAAGGGAGGTTGATAGGGTCTTTGTTTTGGGGGTTTGGGTCAATTTTTTAATTTTTTAATTTTTTAATTATTCCTTTCTCGTGTACTCCGTTTTTTATTGCTTTACTACGATGTATATCGCCACGATCACATCTCTCCATCTCACGTGTGCTGGGTTCTCCGGCTGACTTGGTATTATGAGAGGTGATACGGGATTGTTCTGTGTCAAGACACCTTTCTTAATCGACTTTCTTTCTGTGTGTTTGTTGTTTTTAATTACTGCTCTTCCGTCGACTGCAAATAGACCAAGATCACGGACCAGCCACGTACTCACGTTACCTGCCGATAACTCCATCAAGGACCTGTCGTGCTGGATGGCAATGACGAAATTCTGCAGTCTATTCTCGACAGAGTACTTCCTACATAATACAGTATTCGTAGTGGTTGGCGCATCCTCGAGGGTGGCTGGGTCTGCCATCTGCAAGCGGGATTCGGCATGTATCGTTTTAGTGTATACACATACAAAATATACTTGTGTGGCTGGGTCTCTCATCCGCTAACCCTAAAGTTATAATTAGCATATGTCTTTGTCTTTCTTTTTTTACATTTGGGGTTTTAATTCTTCTTTCATTGTCTTTGCCTTTCGGTTCCCTCTTTTATAGAGTACTCGTTAGCATCAGCCTTTGGTCGACAGTCAGCGGCCAGCGCCCGAGACCAGATGGCCGGCGCCTCGCCTTGTCGGCGGTAAATGTTAATGTTGTGGATGTTGACTACTGCTAGCGCTGTCCCGACTATTGTGCCAATACCGCCGTCCTTTTGCAGTCTGACGGACTTGTCATGTTCAACTGCCAACTTGGTCCTCCGTAGCGTGCTCGTGTATCACTAGACCAGAGACTAGAGTGGCAAATCGGCATATAAACCTCCATTGTTCATTGATCTACACCACTGATAAATCTATTAACCCTCAGAGCACATGCAGCTACCCTGTGACAGCTTCTCCGGGCTGTCCACCGACGTGTCTGTGCAGTGCTGGTAGAATACAAATTATTACGATGAGTATTATTGTCATGCGATTGCTGCCATGCTGCTGCCACTGCTCTGGACAGCTTGCAAAGGTCACAGCTGGCCCCCGCTGCATAAACACTTTGACGATGCATAGATTGCGGCCGGCGTGACGGCGAGGTGACGACTGGCGTAGGTGGCGTTTTTCGGCACGGACTATCATACAACTGTTCTACATATATTATACCATTATATTATTATATTATTGTATGCACATGGTATACAATAGATATATACCAGAATCCCACCCTGAATATCTACCTAAAGACGGTGTGTAGAGTTGCAGTGGGCGATGCGTCTAGAGCGAGGCTAGTCGACAATGTTTTGGGGTGATAATGCGCCTGCTATCGTTGACTTGATATGAGCTTGCTCATAGTACTCGGGTCGGTTCTCTTGTTGGTTGTGTATTTCGACATTGTCGCATATGTGTACAAATATTGCCGGCCAATATAGATTCATTCCTGCTCTTTCCTATTGCATCTGCCCGTACCAGCTGGATTATGTAAGCCGGGATTGTCTGGCCACGATCCGATCAAACCAAGCATGCCTGCCGGACTCGGGCTCTTCACCGTCTTTATTTTGTTTATTACCGCATTTCCCATGTGTATTTCACAGATTGTATTGTATTTATTCCCGACTACTCTAGTCAGTGTGCAAGTGCATCGACAAGTGGCCAACCACGTCGCTCCATCGCCATGCAAGGTGCTCGACGTGCAGCAGCCTGCAGGTAAAAACTCTGATATGGCAGATACGGAGCAGTGAAGGGGATATCAAAAGGGAAGTGATAGCCCGAGGGTTGCTGCAGCCTGTGTGACTGGTGGTTTGATGCACACTTGATACACTTCAACCTGATACTCCGTGCAGTGTTTTGTGTGGTGGCGCTGCGTTCTTGGTTGGCTGCAGTCTGCATCTTTTTGTAATATTTTGAAGGTTCCCTACCCCTCTCTAACACTTTCTTTTCTTTTCTATTCTTTTCTTTTCTTTTCTTCTCCTTTTTCTTTTCTATTGTCTCTACGGAGTATTCTTTTCTTTTCTTTCATTTATTTTATATTTCTATTTTTCCATCTCTTTCTGTTTCTTCTTCTTAATCATGCCCCTCTTGATTATTCTTCTATTCCAGCATGTTCCTCTTTATTATCAAGTAGACAGACCCCGGAATGCTACCGGTCTAGATCCCAAACACAAAAGACACAATCTGCTCCTCAGGAATGACGGATGCAGGCTGGCCAGGGCAACACATGCTTTCGCTCTCTCTCTGCACCCCCAGACATGTTTAATCGCTATCATGCCGCTGCGTGTGGCACGGGCTTAAGCATTGCATCCAAGCCTCATACACCGAGACCACTTTAAGATATCAGAGGGATAGATAGAGATATGAGCATGTAGCCAAGTGTACTAAGTATTAGAGATAATACGTTGGACACAGGGTCTTCAACTGCCTGTCCCTTTTCGGCAGGATCACCATGTCCCTCTTTCGTCCCTTCCGTATCTTCTTCCTTCATCCTTCATTCGTGCTTGCCTGGCTGCTGCCCTCCATCGCGCCTTCCTGCTGTGTGTGCTTGCCTACCCCTCTGTTTACTAATTACTCGCAGCGTCCCTTGGCCCCTTCATTCTTGCCACCACCCTCACGTCCTCCTCAGACAAGACACCCATACCCATACAGCCAAAACTGCCTGTCTCACTACATCATTATCCCCTCACTGCTTTATTGGTCTTATTTTTGCTTCTCCTGAGTCTTTTTCTTCTTCTTCTGAGATTCTTCCTTCCAATCGTTATTCTATTCGCCCTCGTGTCATGCAGAGAGACATGCACCTTCAGCTGGCACTCCTCCCTACCTCCTGCCCTGCTGGCTGCTCTTTCCTTGTTTCTGCAGAGTCAAATGATTGGCTCCTTATTTTTGATATTTTATTGTTCTTTCCTACTATGTAATACATCGTAGTAATCTTCCACTCGGTCTGTCGTTGATCGTTTTTATTTCTGGCCCCTCCTTCCTTCCTTGGAGGAACATCCCCTCTCCCTCTATCCCTTACCCACCCTCCCTCATCCTCTTAACCTCACCTCTTAACCTCACCCTCTTAACCTCACCTCACCAACCCTCACTATCCCTTGACCTCTCCAATCCCTGACAACGCGCTCAACAGATCGATTGCAGAAAACCATAGTACTTTTTAAACGTGTTTGATGTAGAAACTGTTATCATTCATTTCGAATAACAATAGAACACTGCATCGAATCGTGGAGTCGGACGGATTCAGGAATTCAGGGATGGCGCCAGTTTGCGTATACAGTACTAATTATGTACTTTCCTCTGTAGTATGCATAACTGACTCACGAGGTACCGTCTCCTTTGCTCCCGGCGCCTCAGGGACTAGCTGAGCCTGGCTGTGGTGGCCTACTTGAAACACTCTACGGGGCAGGCGCGAGTGGCCCTGCTTTCCCGTGCCGTTCCAAGTACTGGTGCCTGCACCGAGCTGCTCTTGCCATCCCTGCTCGGATCTTTGTATTTGGGTTTATTTTATTATTATTTCGGTTTCTCGTGATCTCCCACAAATGCTCTCAATGATACTACTCCAGCATATATTCATTCTCGATAAAGCTGCACACAGCTGCATCACGATTCATGCGGAGCTTGGGCTGCAAATGCAACAAAACGTACCCACGGGTCCCTTGCTGCTTGGGCTGCCCTGCGTGTGCGCGTGTTTCTCGTTGTCCACCCAGACGCGTTCATTGCAAGCCTGTTCTGTACAAGTCGTATTGAATTGTAATCAAATAATGAAATAATATAGTCATTATCTTAAACAGGAAGCCACGGATGTTCAGGCGTGTTTGAAGGCGTCTCTGGCTGCTGTCGGGCTGCGTCCAGGGCCAATCAGTTTACACCATTGGCTTTGTTGGAGGAGAGTCTCCGGCTGTTGGAATAGAGATCATTCAAAGAGGAACAGAAGAGATCAGGTAAACAGGAATAAGAGAAAGAAGATGAAAAGGAGATAAAAGACGGTACTCAAAGATATAAATATACACACACATAAAAGAAAACGAGTTGCCTGACGATCACACACGACAAAGAAGCACACGGTACATCGCGACCAGGACAAAGAGCGAGCAGACAGGAGAAGGAAAAGAAATATAATATTAATACAACAATAAAATAGAAAGACGAGAAACGATCAATGCAGAGAACCACACAGAAGAGACCAAGACAGAGCGTGGCCAACGGCACACCGTGCTGTCTACACAGACTGCATTGCGGACAGCCTCGCCAAGGTCAAGCACGGCCAAAGCACAGCTGCGCAACCCCATCTCGCTACCAGGCATCGCATGCGCATCGCCGCCGGACACGCGAAACATCTACACGAGAATAGGGCCCGATCCGAAAGCGATGCAGAGCTCGAAACAGTGCCTGCCCGTGTCCATCTGTGCTGCGCCGCGCGTAGATCCGAGTCTCCGATCCCAGGATCCAAGCATCGCCATCTGCACCACAAGTTGCAGCAGTTCCGCTCCTAAATATGACGCTGACCCGCGTACAATGACTGCATCAGCTATATTTACACTTGTGCACCCTGCTGCATAGCCACTGCTGTGTATACAGCGGCCACTCATCATCAGCACCAGCAGTCAGCCGTCGTGGTGTGCAGTCACTGCCGTCAGCTGAGCCTCAAACCGTGCATCAACACCAGCTTCTGCAACCCTAAACTCTAAAACTTTAATCTCTAGTGTCGTCCATGTACCCCCAATCCCGTGCTGTGCATCCTTGTCCTCAAACACGGTCCGGCATCGCATCCGCTGTGCCCTCGGACCTTGCATGCACTTGAAACAATAGCCATTTTCTGTTTTATTTTTACACTGAAAATATAGGGTAGATCAGGGTATATTGAGTTGCAAAGTACAAAGTATAACAAACAAGAACGTAAAACAAAGGAAAACTAAAATAAATACTACCGCCACAGGTCCCGCTGCTCGCGCCGGCTCGAGCTGCTCATCGGCCGCGGCCATGCATCGCCACTGCCACTGCCGCTGCCATTGCCGTGTCCCTGGAAACTGCTGTGGCTGCCCCGTCGCCCACCGCCACCGTTCGTCGCCGCCGGCGCATCTGGCAGTGCCAGGAAATTGCCCGCCCCCATGTTGATCAGCACACTCTTGCGCGCCCCGGCAGCTCCCAGGTCGGCCCCGAGCCCGTAGCTACTAACTGGCCGACTGCCGGCACCGCCATGGCCGCCACCGTCACCGTTGCTTCCATCAAACTCGTTCCCGCTCACAACAATCGAGCTCCAGTCCAGATCGTCGTCGCCCTTGGTGAACACCTCCAGCGTCTGCATCTGCTGGGGCGAGATCATTCCCGCAAACGGGTTGTTGCTGCTGAACCGCGGGTTCGCCGCGCCGCCGCCACTGGCCCACGGTTTGGGTGGCCGCGGTAGAGCGGCCGCCGGCGACGTCGGCGACTTGAGGGATGTGCCGGCCGAGCTCGAGTCGCCAAACGGATTGCTGCCCTGAAACGACGTCGAATGGCGGAATCCCTGTTGGAATCCGGGCGGCGCAAACGCCGGCGACTGGTGCGGGCTCAGGAACCCAGTCGGGTTCTGCACCTGGCCCAGTCCCAGACTGCCCGTAGACATCGGCGACAGTGTAGAGAGTGTTGCCGATGCCGAGCTCGACGATGTCGGCCGGTTGTTGTTGTGATTGTGGTTATTGCCACCAAAATCAAAACCTGCACCGCTGATCGGGCCAGGGGGGGCCAGCGGCATCGAGCTCAGCAGCGAGTCGGGAAACTGCGCATCGCGCACATAGACGGCCCGTAGGCTGGGCAGCCCGCCAGACAGGATAGACCCGGACAGGTAGTTATAGTATGACCGCGTCACCCCGGCGTACGGGCTGACCCCCTTGGCCGCCGCAATCTCGTAGTTGAGCGTCTTCAGCGACAGCGACGACAACGGCGGAATGTCCTTGGTGCCCGCCGCAATCGGCAGCGCCACCGACACCTCGTCCACAATCGTCAGGTGCTCCAGTGCCGGCGCCAGCGACAAGACCGACTGCAGCGTCCACGGCTTGACGCCCGTGCCGTTGATCGTCAGAACCCGCAGCGTGCTGCCCACGTCCGGCCGCTTCAGATACTCAATCAGGCCGTCCGCCGTCAGTCGCCGCGTGTCCGTCAGCACAATCTCTTCCAGAGCAGGCACAGTGGCAAACAAGTGTGCCTGATGCTGATGCTGATGCTGATGCTGATGGTGCATGTGGTGGTACTCGTCGGCGTCCGCCGACATTAGCACCTCGTCGGTAAATGCGTGCGGGCCTGCAGCTGCTTCCGTTACCTTGAGCGCACGCAGCTGCGGCAGCGAGCCCAGCACGTGTCGCATCATCGCCGGGTCCATGCCAATCTTGACAAGATCCAGCACCTCCAGGTTCGGCCACAGGTTCCCCGACGCGAGCCCTTCCAGGCTGCGCTCCGACCCGCCCATATACGTCATCTTGCGCATGTCCGGGCACTTGGCCTGCACCTCCACCTTGAGCGTGATGTACACCGGCTCGTCCATAAACAGCCCCTCGGGTAAATCAACATAGCGCAGGTTCGGCATCACCGAAATTGTGCGTGCAATATCGGCGTGGTGCGACTCGCGCAGCATATACGGTATCTTGAGAAACTCCACGTATCGTCCCAGCCGCTGCGACGGGTCGTCCCGCAGCCCGCGGCACAGAAGCTTGAGGCGCGCGTCCGCCGTGTCTTCGGGCTCTGCGTTGCGGTCGAAGAAGGACCGACGCTTGCGCTTGTCCGCTAGAATGGCTTCGCGCTCGCAGTAGTGCACGGTGTCGATGCGGATGCTCGTAAACAAGGCCTTCTCGGCCATGGGGCGCCATCGTTGGCACACCCGCACGCAATGCGCCAGGTTGCGCATGTCGCATAGCATGCAGCTGTTGCCGTGGCTCGAGTCTTCGCATTTCTCGTACGTCCGGTCCAGGCTGTGCGGGCACACGTACGCAAAGATGCGGCCGAGCACATTGTCCGGTAGCGTCTGCAGAAGACGGGCCGAGGCGAAGGTCGGGCTAGGGGTCGCTGTGCCGTTGTGGAATCCGTTGCCGTAACTTCCGCCGTTTACACTGTTGTCGTCGTAGGATTTGCCGCGGCCCTTGAGGCCCTTGAAGCCGCGCGCTCGTGGTACTGCAACTACTGGCGCATACTCGGGTGTGTCGTTGTTGAAGGGAGCGTATTGCGAGCCATTGGTCGCTTCGGATGCGGTCTTGCTCTTGTCTCGTTTTCTGAAAAACTTCATTTTGCGGAAGGATAGCTTCATTGTCAATTGAGGAGACAAGAGGTAAAGAAGTCACAAAAAATAAGAAGAAGAGAACAAGTCAAAAGTAACGACGACACGGACAAGTGGCAGAAGTAGTTGAAGTGAGACAGGTTGGGGGGCTAGCTCAAAGGGAGCCAAGGGAGCAAGGAGCCAACCGCGTCGATAACTTGAGAAATGATTTGCGCAGCTAGGGTAAAGACAGCAACTTGCTTTCTGCCCTCTCTCTCTCCTGCTGGCTGTGCTGTGTCTTGCCGGCTCTTGTGATTTGGTTGGCTGTAGGTTGCGCGGGACCGACACCGTCAGCGCCAGCGGCGCAGCGCAAAGAGGTATCTTAGAATAACAATATGAGGGGCGCCTATGCGGCTGGCCTATGACCTATGACGGCAGACCAAGACGCAGTGGCACACTGACGAGCTGTTTCGTTGGTTGTCGACTTGGGTGTCTTTTCGCGCTTTTTTTTTTCTTTTTGGGGGGGAAGGTGAAGTTGGAGATGGGTAGGTAGAGATCGCTGCGGTCGCTAGTCTTTTGTTTCTTCTGCAGTTCTTCAGTCGCTGCTTCCCTGCTTCCCGGTTTCTGTTTCCTGGCTGCCCTTGCCGATCTAATAGTGCCGTTTTCGGGGGTTGTGTGACGTGCTGTTTCGTCCTCAAAGAAAGGAGGCAGTAGAAAGGAAGTCCAAGAGAAAGCCAAAGAAGAAGAAGGAGAGAAGAGGGACGAAAGCAAAAGTCGAAGGAAGGCGCGACCAAAGATTCTCGGGGGGGCCAAGCAAGGAAACGGGATTAAATAGGAAGGAAAGAAGCAGCCGAAGAAACAGAAACAGAAACAGAAACAGAAGGAGCTGACAAGGGGATAATTAGCACTATACACAGCTACAACTACTACAGCTTCACTGTATTACTTCGTATGGCGACTCCGTTCCAAACTCCATAATTAACAGGCCGCCACTGATCATGCCCATTGATCATTGAACCAGTGGCATCATGGCACATGTTCGTTTCATTCGGTGCTCATGGGCCGTGCCTTCTCTTTTGACTCTTTATCTTTAGAGTTTGTCTAGTGAGCTGTATCTTGGTGATTCGCGGCCGCTCCTTCCCTTAACCAACACCTGAAACACACGCCAATGGGCCTAGCGCCGCTGACTAGCTTTTGCTACAAGCTGTCGCTCAGCAGAATTGCGGGTCGTGCTGCCATTTACGCCACTTACAAGCACTGAATTTGGCTGCTCAGTGCTCTAGTGTGTACATACGATACATAGTAAGATATTTCGCCACAGGGACCACACCATGCCCCTGTATTTTGCGGGGAAGTACCGGCCGTTATCATTGGGCCTTTTTCCAACGAAAGGGAAGGAGAAAGAGAAAAAGGGGCAGGAGCTCTCCCCCAGTGCCATTTTTAGCACTGGAAACAAGTTTCGCGGGCATCTGCTAATACCACTGAGCATGAGCGGTCCTTGCGATCACGGCACATAGACTACCACTATGACGCCTGTTTCGTCGATCTTTTTTTGCAAGGTAATGTTTGATGCTTTGATGTTTTCATACTTTCGATATGCAACTATTCAAGCACAAAGCCAACATGCGCTCACAGCCCCGGACGTGCCGGCGTTCTCACTTTTGCAACATCTGAAGAGACAGATCGTCAAAATTGCTTGCAGTTGAACTATACTGAATATATTAAGTTGCAAAAGTGATATATCGGGTCTAGCATCCTCAATAAAGACCGGACTAGATGCAAAGAGCCTATTGCGGGAGTTCGATTCAAAGCCGGAGACAGGCATCGATCAGTCCAAAAAAAGGAAGCTACTGCTAAAGCGCAAAGAAAACAACAATAAAGTTAAACCGAGTTTCTTAGTCTCCATCTGCCAGTCTAACATCGGTCTACAAGTCTATATATAGATTTTCAGGTGCCTGTGCGTTGAGCGGTGAGCCTGTTGGACCATATGTCTTGGTGATGCTACAGACAGACAGCTCAAAGAGACAGATCAAAGAGCTGGAGCATGCACCAAAGACAGCGCAGCAAGGACACCAGACAGAAGAACAACGTGTTATGGACTGAGTAGTCTTGGTCAATTGACAACCGTCACATAGTAGCCGCCGGGCCTGGGCGCATTATATGACCTTCTCAAGACATAACACAGCAAGGTTGGAATCACATATCGTCTTATATTTACACATAGATACGCAAGATAAACATTCATATATTTCTACTGTACATTAAACCGTGACCCAGAACACAGTTACACCTGCCGGCACAACAGCATAGCAGCCCAACAGCACACATCCCTTGCTCTCGACCTATTATTATATGCGTCCCTTTAACTGGAAATCCAAAACCTGTTCATGCGGATGCAAATGCAAAATAAAAACCAACAATCCGTCGCCTTCTTCCTCCGCCCCTACTTGCCGTTCAGTGAAACTCCGTCCAGAGGGCTGGCAGCGCCGTTGGGCTTCGTCTTCAGAGTCAGAGGGAAGGGGTACTCATCAGGGTCTTCCTCCTCACTATACGCAGTTAGCAAATGTCTTACTTTTAAGAGAATACAAAGGGAATCCAGTGTACCAGGGGTATCGCGCAGCAAAAGACAAAATAAGACAGATAAAAAAAACTTACGGCAGCTTCCATGCAACATAGTCCTCGGTGCTCAGGCCCTCACGGCCCTCCTGCAGACTGGCAAAATCTCCAGGCGTCATCATACCCGTCCGGTCGCGCGGAGATCCAGGCACCGAGAATGGCCGCGAGATCTTCTGCTCAACCCCAGGGATGTAGTCCTCGTCTTCCTCGCCCGTAAACGAGTTGGGGTACGCCCGCCGCAGGGCCAGCTGGCGTGCCTTGACGTACTCTAGCCCCATTCGCTTCCAGTCCAGCAGGTCGCTCAGACGCTCAGTCCGGTTGCGCTGGTTGATCCGCTGGCGACGGCTTTTTTGGCAAAAGTCAAACATGACCGACGCCAGCTGGTTGACAGAGTCGTCAACGCCCTTGGTGCGGCGGTCCACAATGTAGATGCCATAGTCGCTCGAGTTCTCAATCAGCTCCTCCATGTAGCAGCCAAAGCCAGACAGGTTGGTCGTGACGCTGGGCACACCCATCACAGTGCACTCGGCCGGCGTGTAGCCCCACGGCTCGTAGTATGACGAGAACACACCCAAATGTGTACCGCGCACGAAATCATCATAATCCATGGGCAGCACAGGGTTTGCCGAGCTCAAGAACTCGGGGTGGAACACAATCTTGACGCGGTCCGAAGGGTGGTTGAACAGCTGCACACGGCGAATCTGGTTTAGAATAGGGTCCTCCGCATCATTTACCATGTTATGCGTCACAATCGGCGGCAGGCCGTGGCGCTTCATGGCAAAGAGACGGCGGCGCAGCAGCACGCGGTCCTGGGCCGTGATGAGCTCCTTCTCGTCGGGCATCGGGTCGCCCTCGTGCCACTTGAGCGACCGCTCAAACACTCGGCGGCCAATGTTTCTCTCGATAATGTCCACAGTGTCCCGCAGCGACTTGACAACCGCCTGGCCACGAAGAGCCTCCACAGTCAGCGAGTGTGTCTGTGCGGGCATGATGATGAATGCCACAACCGTCATTTTGCTGCCAGAAGCCTTGAGACGGTGGTTGAGCCGTGCAAGCGATTCGATAAACATATCAACGCCCTTATTCCGGTACTCGTACCGGCCAGCGGTAAAGAAGTATAGCGTGTTCTCGGGCTCAATGTCGTACTGGCCATAAAAGTGGCCGCGCACAAAATCGTGGATCTTTTCCTTGCTGTGCTGGTGCAAGTTCTGGAACTCGTGCATAGCGGAGAACTTTGTGACATTCAGACCATTGGGGAGGACGCCGTCCGGCTTGCGCTTCAGCAGATGCTCACTCTCGTAGGCAGTAATATGAGACACGGTCGTAAACACATCTGACGAATGCGTGGCGGCACGCTCAATGCAGTACCGGTGGTAAATACCGCGCTTGCCAGCCTCGGCATCCACGTCAAAGTTCTGCAGGTTGTTGTAAAAGTCGACGGAGCCAGCACACAGGTACCGGCCAAGGAGGGTTGCGTGGGTGGTGAAAATGGTCGTGACGTCAATGCGGCGCTTCTTGCAGAGAGGGAGGGCGACACCGGAGAGCCACTCGTGAAAGTGCGCGATAACGGCCCGTTTCTTCTCGTGGCACACAAACTCGCCCAGGAACCATGCAACCAGGTATCCGAAAACAATAGCCTCGTTCGTCTCCTCGTCGCTAGGTGGCGCGGGAATGGAGGCAACGTTCCACAGATCCGCCTTCCACTC
The DNA here is from genome assembly GCA_022392935.1 of Ophiostoma cf. undulatum. Classification (NCBI taxonomy): domain Eukaryota; kingdom Fungi; phylum Ascomycota; class Sordariomycetes; order Ophiostomatales; family Ophiostomataceae; genus Ophiostoma; species Ophiostoma cf. undulatum. Next base: position 335,441 of record JAKRGL010000042.1, on the reverse strand, counting down.
GTCCAGAAATCCATACGCAGATTTGGTGTCGATCAGGAGCACCCGCGGTGCGCCTTCAATGAGCCAGCGTCCGTACACAATGCGAATGCCACGCTCTTTCATAGAGTCGATGGTGGCGGCAAGCTCGGGGTTTGATGGCTCGAGCTCCTCAACCTCGACAGCAGCCTATAGAACAGTTGTTAGTATGCACAAATGGGCGAATAAATTGCGCAAAAAAAAAAAGGCAACAAGGCAAAAACATACCGACTCCTCATGCAGAGGACCGATGAGGGTGTAGCGATCACCATATTCGGCGGTAGTTACTGGTGCTTTTGACTTGATGACTGAGTAGATGCCACCAACTGTGAAATAAAAGAACGGTCAGTATGAATCCCATTGACTTCCGGGAGTGTCATGGCGAGCTCCAAAACGTACCCCGATGGGCCACCTCTGTGGCGATCTCAAAGAGAAAGTGGTTCTTGACCTCGCGGGGCTCGCGAGCACCGTCCTGAACCATGATTGCGTATGTCGGGTGATTCGGCGGGTATTTGAAAAGAGGTAAAGAAAACAGACAACAAATCGAGAGAAGTCGAGGGCAAGTCGGAAGGTCGGAAAAGGAAAGGAAGAGAAATCGAGAAAGAAGAGGGTGGACAGAAGAGGAGGAGGAGGATGCAGGGGAGGATGCAGAGGAGGAGAACGTGAGATGGGAACCAAGGAAACCAAGGTCAGGCGATCCGCGCAAAGCTAAGAGATGATGCGGAGGAGGTGCAGCTCGACTTGGGGTGAAAGGTGGAGAAGAGGAGCTTGGACTAGGATGTCTAGGAGGAGGACTAGAGGTCAGATGGTCTGTGGTCTTGTCGTCTTGCTGTTTTTTCGCGCAACTAAACCGAGATAGTTTGGTAGTTGGGTAGTTTCCAATACTTTAGACACTTTGAATGGTAGGGATTAGTGGTATTATTGGAAGCTGGCCACAGTGGTCTGGAAGCTTGCGAGGAGAGCAGAGGCGGATGGTCGACGGAACTGGAGACCTGGAGACCTGGAGACCTGGAGAACTGGAGACACGGAGCAGAGTGGGAGGGGGGATGAGGAGAAAGTAGAGAAAGTAGAGAAAGTAGAGGAGAGAAAAGACAACAAGAGGAAGAGGGAAGACGAGGGGAGACGAGGAAAAACGAGAGAGAAGGACCGATGGCGGTACTAATAAAGGCGGGAAGGGTAACGCTTGTCGAGTTCTTGTCAAGGGTCGGTAGGACAGCGACAGCGAGGCGGCGGCGGGTGGCGAGAGCGTGCTTGATAACGGCGAAACTAAAGGCAATCTTATTCCCAAAGTTCTGTTCTGATGCTCTGATATTCTGCAGAGGAAACAATCAATCGCCGTCGTCTAGTTGCCGGGCTGTTTCGAGCTTAGCAAGGATGGCAAAGGGGGCAAAGAGGCCGAGAAAAGACGAGGGCTATCCTAGGTAGGCTAAGCGAAGAGGTGGTGCGTGGAATGCTTGGATGTCTCCCACTTTGCGCAGTTGGTCTCCACGGCTGTGGCGGCGATTGATGCAAGACACGAAGAGAATGAAGCCTGAAAAAGGACGTTGCGGATGAGGAAGGGGGGAGATGTCTCGATGCTTTTGGCCCGGGGTTTGACACCGGGTGCTCCTTCTGTGTTGACTGACGTGTCTGGGGTCTTTCCCTTTTTATGAAGACAAAAGGACGGGCTCTACCTGAATAAGAATGCACGACTGGCAGGCTGAGCAAAAACGGGAAGGAGCAATGCAAGAATAGAATTGTTGGGCAAGGCTACGGCAAAGAATAGATGCACGACCAGCAAAGTAGGAAATCTACGGCAATCTTTGAAAGATGAGCGGCACATTCTCGACACGAAGATATGACGGGGAAGGAGGGAGCCACGGCCCAGGCTAGGCCTATGCAGACACAAGCACAGCAGGTTGTGGCAAACACGACTTTCATTGATATTGAGGATAGAGAGTAGATTGGTGGGAGCAGCATGAGGAAGGCACACCCGATATGCGGGCGGGGGATGAGGAAGGAGTTAGTAACGGAGGCATTTTTCTTCTTACACATGCCAGTTACCATTCCTGGCAGGTGCTGCTGTGGAGTGCAGCACTTGTTCTGGATACTACAGCTGCCTCAGTAGATTCAAGCACCAGCGTCGTGGGCGTTTTGGAGGTTGTCAAACTCGTATTGGGTGCCTGAAAGTCTAAGCCCGAGACAAAAGTTCCAATCTTATTATCTTATGGTACGTATGGCTCTACGTAGTTAACACCCGCTTTCCAGTCATGCTAACCTGTCTCATCCGTCTGAGGTTGCCATAGCAGTCTTGCAGGGTTCATCGGTGATCTGAGTTATTACATAATACGTCAAATTTTAAATCAATTCCAATAAAATAAAAGGATTTGTTTTTATACTACGAAGTCGTGATATCAAGTTACAACACCAAAGGACCATTCGATTGCCTCGCCCAGTCTCTTGCCATGTCCATCCTCGGCTGTGGCCGTTACCATGCACCACTAGTTTTGGCTGAATAACTAGTCTGCGGATTCTAAACGGCTTTCCCGAGGCGAGTCGAGGGTTGAGAGTTGGCCATGAAAACCTGACCAGCCGAGCACCCTGGAAATCTGTGCACCCTATGACGAAGCCAAACGCTGTCGAATGCGGGGTTGGCTGCATCTTCCAAGGAAGAGGAGCATACGGCCTGAACGCATCCTCTGGGATGCATCTTCAGCTCGCGTAAAACCGGCTGCTGCTTCTTTTTTTTTTGTATTTGGAAAAAAGAAGAGAGAATGGCGAAGGGTGGCAATGAAGACGATTCCGCATACTCCGTAGGTTTCCAGAACCAACAAAACCAACAGAACGAGAATACGAATCTCAGATTTGTCTCCTCGTGATATGCCGACTGGCATGTAGACATATGTACATAGTAGGCAGTCTCTGGGAGACGGTCTCGACCTCGAGCATCTCCGCAGAAATCTCTTTATCGGGTACTATTATGCCATTCTCCGATCTCAGGCGATCTGCGAGACAGGAGCAAAGCTGACACCAGAGTACGAGATGTCATTTCATGTCAGCCCCAGACACACGTATTTGTGGTCGAGATTGCAAGCAGGCATGTCTTGTTGTTGGGCCAATTCAAATAAGACCGGCATCTCGGGCTAGCCAGGTACGAAAGAAAAGGAAATATATGACGGCCACTCACAGCTGAATCTCGCGTGATTGGAATCTAAAATCACAAGAGAAAATCAAAGATTGAAAGCGAGACAAAAAAGAGACAAAAAAGAGACAATACCGAAACAAGCAAACAAAGAAATCACAGGCCATTCAACCATCAAAGAAGCCAAGCGAAAAGGCCTTGGCCATGGCTACCTTGGAGGTTTAATGCACATCTCTTTGTGCTTAATTGCTGTTCAGACTTGCTCAGTCTCCGAAAGAAGGTGATTCCTGTTCATAAGAATGACTGCAATGATGATTCCCTATTGCAATAAACAACAAGGCCACGAAAGAAACCTGAAACACAGCAACTTGTTCTCGCGATGCCTTTCTGCTGGACAAGAGCCAGACGGCACAGCTTAACCAAGCCATGCTGCACATACAAAGCCCTTGTTCGAGTGAACAAGGCTCTCCTCTTGCAGGACATGGCCTCTCTTCGTATGAGATGATGTTGTCGGTATAAAGAGGCCACGATGCATTGGTTCATGGCAGCCTTGAGCAGGCCCGCCCAGTATACACACACGTCAACACCAGAGATACGCAGTTCAAGTAAAGCCAACTCGCATCTTTCAATATGGATACACAGGAGCACGGTGGCGGGCGCCGCAGAGGTGGCCACCGCCATAGCAGCTATCTACAGCCTGGAGGCACTCACAACACACACAATACACAATACGGCGACACTGCCATGGTCGACTATCAGAACCAGAACGGCCAGGGCAAGCGTGGTAAGAACAATAACCGCGGCGAGCACACTCAATACAACAACAGCAGCAGTAATAACAGCAGAAGCAGAAACAGAAACAGCAACAGCAACAGCAACACGCCCTCTTTACAAGGGGTCTTCCGGAGCAACGGCCACCAACATCGCAACCGGCAGCAAGCACACGGCGGCTCCTGGTATTCCAGCCCAAACAGTACAAGATGTACCGGCAACGGCAACGACAGCGGCAGCAGACACGGCTATAGCCGCAATAACAGTTGGCCATACGGGCTTCCTAACCGCATCTCCTCGACGCAGCAGGAACGCACCAAAAAGACACAGCCGGCGGCATTTGGCAGCGTAGCAAGCCGCAGCTTCAACAGCACCAGCACAACCCCGGCCACGGCGGCCACTGCAATGAAAGAATACAGCCCCTTCTCACACGGGCACCCTACCATAACAGAGCGCGAGGCCATTCGCAGATTCGTCGACACAAACTATGCCGGCATCCAGGAGAACAACCCCAACCTGGGCTACCTCGTCGAGCTGTGTCTCAGCTCGCCTTCCAAAGACCTGCACCAGGCCATCCGCACATGCGACTTCTCGGGCCTCATGCAGTGCAAGGACATGGACAAGATCTGCGGCGAGATATTCCACTATTACATTGGCATCTCGCAGTGCCGAGGCGGCCATGGTCGCATGGGCGACGATGTTGTCATGTGCGACTGTGACGGCCGTATGCCGCGGTGCTTCACAGTCGCATTCATAAGCATGCTGCGTGACTACCTGGTGATGAAGAAGAGCCTTGCCGGCATCTACGAGGTCCTGGACTCCGTCACGGCCGGGACGTTTCCCGCGGTCTTGACGCGGCCGGTCGTTGAGTCTGTCTTCCCGGCCGTCCCGGCCGTCCTGGTAGCTCAGTCTGATAATGAAGACTTTGACATGTGTATTGGATGAGTGTCCGGCATCTATATAGCGTAGTCTGCCTCGGAAGCTCGAGAGTTATATCTGACCGGCTGGACTCGGTCATCTCTTGAACCCCCACATCCTTGTAAGCCTCCCTGATTCGAAATTTGCACAACACTGGCGTTTCTTGTTGTTTATTTTGTCGTTATGATATCAGGGGCACGTAATATATATTCTCAAGTCTCAACAGAAACACATATTATCCTAGAACTCATAGACGTTCCCGTAAACCGCTTCAAATCATGTTAGTGGCTCTTGCACAGTGATGACTAACCAATACTCGGCACAACTATATTACCAGCTTTTCAATCGAGTGAGAGAGGTTATTACTAATATACACCAGGAAAGAGTTTGTGATCGGGCGAGCGATGTCCAGGTCTGGAAAAGGAAGGCACGCCTCCATAAAGACAGCAAGGTAAAGATGATAACGACGGTAAAGACGGAATGAGAGCATCGACAGCGGCCAGGTGCGACCCGGCGGTCTTAGCGAGTAAAGTTTAATACAAAATTAAATGGGTAAAATCAACAGGCCCAAAGAGGCAGAAAAGAGGGCCCACACGGCACCAGAACACGCTGCACGCACGCTGCACGCTGCACGCTGCACGCTGCACGCCGTAGTGGTACACTGCACCAAGGCCTCCGCACTAAAAATCCGCGCCTCAACTGAAAATCACTGAGACATCGACTCTTGCCATCGCGCGTCACCATCGAAATGTGGACATGACAGCAGACAGCCTGCACCCACGGCCACGCATTCTCAAAACACATTGGAGAAGATGCTACACGAGGCATGAATTCCAACGGACCATCCATATCGCCGCCTCGTGCTGTTGTTGCTCATCGGACTCGCGAGGGCGACACGGAGAGAGAGCCCAATCTGCAGCAGCAGCAGCAGAAGCAGCCAGGGCCGCCGCCGCAGCAGCAGCAGCAATACCAGGACGAGGGCGCAGGGAAAAGGGGCGACAGCCGGGAGAGGCACAGCAGCCGAGACAGGGGCGACGACAGAGACGGCAGACGCGGCCGAGACGACAGAACCGACAGAAACGATCGTGATCGTGACCGGGGCCGGGACAGCAGAAACGACTGGGATAGCCAGCAAAGACCCAGGAAAGGGGGGGCGAACACGGGCAACCAGAACGACGATACAAGCCAGCAAAACCGAGACCGGAGATCACGCGAACGCAGCCGCAGCCGCAGCCGTGGTGGGCACGACAGACCATCATCGCTCGCCAGAGGAGGAGAGGCACACGACACCCGGCCATCGACAACGTCTGCAAAGCGGCCGCGGAGTCCCAGCATTTCATTCGGGGCCAGCGGGGGATCGTCTCTCGGCGGCAACTCGCACTCAAACTCACAGAACAAGCGCTCTCGCCGTGACCGTGACCGTCTGCATTCACAGTCACCCCCTTCCTACCACTCACACCAGCAGTCTTCGTCTCGACGCTACTCTTCACGGTCGCCACCGCCAGCCCCATCATCGTCTTCGCGACGCGACCGGCGATCACGCAACAAAAACAAGGGACGGCACTCGGGTGCGGCAGACGCCCCGATCGACAAGAGCGAGCCACGCAGACTTTCGCCTTCGACCACGGATCGACGCGACGGATCAGTCTCCGGTTCCCCAGGCCGGCGTGGTAGTGGTGAAAAGGGAGCTGATCTCGAATCCGCACACTCCAAAGAACACAATACGGGCCACGAGCTTATGCCATCCGAGACCCAAACACCGGACCTTTCAACAGCAAGACGCTCTGCATCACCACGCGATCGAGACACAGGCCGAGACAAAGACCGAGACCACAGGGACCGGGGCCGGGACCGTCGCGACAGAGACCGTGGCCGTGACAGAGACCGGACAAGGGATCGCGATCGGGATAGAAATCGTGGCCGCGACAGTAGAGACGGTAGAGACAGGGGCAAGGACCACGAAAAGGAGCGTGCCCGTGACCACGACCGCACCCGGAACAGAGACCGGAATCGGGACAGAGATCGCGATAGAGACCGGGATCGGGATCGGGACCGTGCCCGTGACAGCCGCGGCCGGTCGCCTCACTCGACCAAGAAAAAGGATCGCAGGAGAGACTACTCGCGGGTGTCTCAGTCAACCGATACCCCTCCTGCTGCCAACGCCGACCAGGCCATCGACGACATGGGATCCAGAGGTCGCCACCGGGGCAGCCATGGCTACAGCCCATACACGTCCAAAATCCGCTATGCTTCGCAAAAGCAGCAGCAGCAGCAGCAGCAGCAGCAGCAGCAGCGGCAACATCTTCACTCTCACTCCGGCCATGCCACGCCAAACACGTCCTTCAACGGCTCTCCGCCATCCCAGCACTCCCCGTACGGCGAATCCCAGGGATGGCCTGCCGACAGCCAGAAGTACTCTCCACAAACGTTGGTTTTTTGACACATCCTTTCTTCTCCGTTCATATTACTATCTCATTTACTAACAGTGCAGACAACACACACCGCAACAATTCTCTCACAGCTACCCCCATGGCGCCCCGCAAGGCCCTTCGTCCTCATACCCCCCAACCGAAAACTTTCCGCCACATGATGCTCCAACCGGCCCTGGTGGCCAGTACGCACAGTACTCGGGGTCTGCCCGTGGCCAGCCGTACGGCCACGGAACGGATGGCTATAGCGGTAACCACAATGGCCAATGGAATGCGAGCCAGGCGTCACAGGGAGCATATCCCCTGACCAACCCCAATACGGGGTCTCCCCATGGGCACGGCCAGCAAGCGCCTTACTACGAAGGAGACGACCATTATATGCACGATCCCGATGACGCGCCATACAACCAAGGGCAGGCCCAATACCACCAGAATCTACCAGGGCCCGAGCAGTCCCATGAGCAGCCTCACCTGCACGCCGGCGACAGCTCCAGCGAGCGGCACCAGTGGGACCAGGATCAGGAGATTGGTATGGGTCACGATAGGCGGGATGACCAAATGCCGCCGCCCTCTCGGCCACCGCCAATGGGCCCTCAGTCCAAGTTCAGCTTCGCGTTTAAAGCAACGTCTAAAACGCCTGTGACTGCACCCAAGGCTGAAATCGCCCAAAAGCTGAGTGCTGTTCCCCGGCAGCCTCAGTCTCAGCAGCAGCAGCATCAGCAGCAGCCCCAATCTCGACAGCAACCATTTCAGCATCAACAACAGCAGCAGCAGCAGCATCGCGACAGCTCGCCGTCTCTGTCCACTCACTCACAGGCTGGCAGTCTCCAGCATCGGCCCCACAGCAGCGACTCCCGGAACTCGTTCCCACGCAATGCTCCGACCGAGCCGGCATCGTCGCGGGCGAGAGCGGAAATGCGGCAGCGCGGCGCCCCAAACGCCCCCAGCGGTGCCCCTAGTGGGCCCAGTGCTGGAACTGGAAGCGGTCCTCGATACCGCAAGGTCAAGCAAATTGTGCGTCGGCCCAAGCCGCGGCCGGTGCTCTCCGATGATATGGCCTCGTCTGGGTCTGTGTACTATCGAAAGCCTGGCAACGAGTCGGTTGTAGGCTCGGGCACATACGGCCAGGTTTTCAAGGCCGTGCACGTCTACACCAAGCAGCCCGCCGCCCTCAAGAAGATCCGCATGGATGGCGAGCGCGAGGGCCTGCCGGTGACCGCCATTCGCGAGATCAAGCTGCTGCAGAGTCTCAACCACGTCAATGTGGTCGACCTGCTCGAGGTCATGGTGGAGGACGGCCACTGCTACATGGTGTTTGAGTACCTGTCGCACGACCTCAACGGCCTGCTGAACCACCCGACGTTCAAGCTCGACGCTGCACAGAAGAAGCACATGGGCCTGCAAATGTTCCAGGGCCTGGACTACCTGCACCGGCGCGGCGTGCTGCACCGCGACATCAAGGCTGCCAACATCCTGGTGAGCAGCGACGGCATCCTCAAGATTGCCGACTTCGGCCTCGCGCGCTTCTTTGCTAAGCGGCACCAGCTCGACTACACCAACCGCGTCATTACCATCTGGTACCGGCCGCCGGAGTTGCTGCTGGGCGAGACGCAGTACGGCCCGGCCGTGGACATATGGAGTGCCGCCTGCGTGCTCGTGGAGATCTTTACGCGCTACCCCATCTTCCCCGGCGACGGCGGCGAGATCAGCCAGATCAACAAGATCTATGGCTTGCTGGGCACGCCCTCCAAGAGCGACTGGCCCGGACTCGTGGAAATGCCGTGGTTTGAGCTGCTGCGGCCCAGCCACCGCCTGCCCAACAATTTCGTCAGCACGTACGTGCACAAGGTGTCGCCGGCGGCCCTGGGTCTGCTGATTGACATGTTCCATTACGACCCGGCCAAGCGACCCAGTGCAGCGCAAGTCCTGGAGCATCCCTACTTCACCCAAGAAGAGCCAGCACCACGCCAGGCTATCGAGTATGTTTTTCTTTCTTCTTCTTTTTCTTTCTTCTTTTTTTTTCTTTTTTTCTTTTTTTTTCTTTCTTCTTCTCTCCGAATTAATCCGAGACTTGTACTGACTAATTAGGCTTGCTGGTATTGGCGGCGACTGGCACGAGTTTGAGACCAAGGCGCTGCGCAAGGAGAACGAGCGCAAGGCAAAGATCAAGAAAGCGCTCAAGGCAGACAGTGCCGACGCCAGCAAGGCAGGGGCACGAGCAGCAGCAGACGAAACAAAGCAGCCCGGTGCCAGGCGCCAACATATCGAGCCAGTGGACGAGTCCAAGGCGGAGGACAAGGCGCCGGCAGAGAAGACCCAGAAGCAGGCTGCCCCTGGTGATATCACCAATGGCGTCTAGGATATGTCATTATAGAGGGCATCGACTACTTGCCGGGGGGCTATGTTCACAAGTCATTTTTTATCGGTAATTATTGGGTATTATAGGCGCAAGTTAGCATTTCAAAAGTTGGTATCGGTAGAGGTGGCGGTTCTCTTATTTCATTTCCCTTTTTATCATCTTTTCTGTGTGTTTTTTTCTTTCATTTTCTTTCATTTTCTTCGCTGTTGTGTCACCCCATATACTTCCTATATACTTGTTTTAATATTTGTTACTTCCATCATTACCAACGCTGATGTGTTTATTTCATTGCAATATCCGACACATGAACGCCATATTAAACAATAAATCAAACAGCAAATTCATTGACCAGGAATGTGTAAGATCATCCAACGTTCTGTGATAACTTTTGTGTATTTAGTCCATAATTCGTCGAGTCCGGATCGTAAAGTCGTTAGTAGCAGAGAAGGACGAAAAGGGTGGGAATTGAACATGAGTAAATCAGAGTTGGACAAAGCCGGGGTATAGTACAATTTATGTAAGATCAAAACCAAGATCAAGCGACAAAGATAAAAGGTAGAAAAAGGAAAGAAATCAAAAACAAAACAGAACACAACAACTCAACCATCGGCGTCGACAACCTTGCCCTTGTTTTGCATGTTGCTGGCTTCGATATTTCTGAGCAGCTCTCGGAGGCTGCCTTCAGCGTGGCTGCGACCTGAAGCGTCAACCGCGCCAGCCTCAACGCCATCATCCGGCCGAAGTTGAGGCCGCGGTGCTTGTCCATGCTGGGAGTGTTGGCCGGAAGTCGGCGATGGTTCAGGCATGTCATTGCTGCCTGCCGCCCACGGGATCCAGTGTGTGAGGCCGGACAGGAAACCTTGCTCGGCAGCATCTTCCGGTGACAGCGTGAGCAGTTGGGAAGCTTGTTCATCTCCATCTGCCCCTTCGTTGACCACATGGACGGGAAGGTCGGGCCGGTGCGATCGAGTTGCCAATGTGCCTCCTCGGGCGACACTGTGTGCAGCGGCGCTACCAGAGGCGCTATACACGTCTGTAGATCCATCAGTAGTATATGGAAGCGCGGGCTCTCCAAGCAAGGCCGGTACAGATAATCGCGAACCAGCAGATCCACTGGCGTCTGGCTTGGTCTTCTCGGAACTAGCGTCTTCTTTGCTGCCGTGGCGACTGGATTGATGGCGGCTGCTGCGGATGACAGCATGAGCAAAGGTGGTCGATCGTGGGCGTTGCACGGCCTTCCCCTTTCCCCGTTTTCCGGCTCCCGTTTCCGAGTCGGCGTCCGCTCCAGAGGTGTTCGTCCCGGTCCTCCGGTGGCCTTTTGCATGTCCAGACGTCGGACCAGATCCAGATCCAGACCCAGAGCTCCTTTCGAACCCGCTGCTTCCAGTATCTCCGGTAACAGCGTTTGTGTCAGCCAGCATGGCTTTCCGAGCCGGCCGGCCACGGACCTCGTCAGCAATCTCGGCAGCAGGCTTTTTCTTTGTCTTGTCCTCTTCAGATGAGCGGCTCGATGACATGATGGTTTCGAGGGTTCCGTATGCAGCACTTCGTCGCTTGCCACCACCGATTCCGCCTCTGCGTCGTCGCTGAGTACGGTGAGTGCTCTCGTCATCATCCGACGGTACCGCCTGTAGGGTTGGCCCACTGGGGCTGGATGTCCCCTTCCTCCAACTTTTGGACCGGCTCTGGCCCGTGGGCGCTGCAAAACTAGCCCCAGAGCCGTGGGGTGCCATGTGTGCCTCGTACTGGTTGCTTAGACTGTACCTAGACCGCGCACATATCTCAGCAATGCGGTCAAGGTCAGAGCGGATGTCTGTAGTGGTCTGCAGGTCGGCCATGAATCCTTTAAAGGTAAAAGCCTCTATTGGAGGCAGCTTGGCCTCGTCCGGTGCAGGCGCGCTGCTGTTGGAGCTCCATGACCAGGGAAGGAAGCCTCCCTTTTTCACTTTTGAGCGAGCCATTCCGAATAAACTGTGAGTCAGCCCCCAAGCGCCCGAACTGGCTGCATTGTCGGGGCTGTTGGAAGCCGTAGTAGAGGCTGTGGCAGCTGGGGCTGTAGTGAAGGCTGTAGCGGGGCGTGAGCTGGAGACCAAAGGGATACGACGGGAAACAGCGACACGGCTGTCTGTGCGGCGGCTGCTACTAGGGCGGCGATCATGCGTCGATGTAGAGGGCGAGTTTGACGGACCGGTATATGTGCGAACAATGACGGGCTGTGAGTAGGTGGCACTCTGGGCGCCAGTAGATTTTGTGTGGCGATGGCGGAAGACAGGCGAGGGAAAGCTACTGTTGAGCTCGCGTAAAGCGGAGGTCCGATATGCGACGGTAGAGTCGTCGACAGTGGTGATGTACTCGCCACTTGCACCCACTAGGGAAGTCTCCGGGGTAGTCCTGTGGCCCGGGCCGAAGAAGAGCGTGGATGGTGAAAAAGTGCCTGTACCGGAGACGGCAGTGCCCGGACGGCTCTCTCTCTCCGTTGCGCCAAAAGCGGCTGCAGATGGTTGAGGAGCAGGCGCAAAGGGAAACAGAGTGGTAGATGGAGAGGGAATATAAGTAGGTGAGGACAAAGGCAGGCCACCAGGGCGAGGGTTGAGGCGAGTATGAGAGTGAGAATGAGAATGAGAATGAGAATGGGAGTGAGCAGAGGTGATGCCAGCATCCGAGCTTGCTTTCTGTCTCGTAGCCGGGCCGCCAGAAGACTTGTTTAATAGCAGCGGAGAGGCAGCATCTCTTGGAGGATCAGAAATGTGAGAGAGGTCTGGGAGATCGCCAAAGAGTAGGGGATTTGTGTTGGTATTTATGTGCAGGGCGTCCATCATGCACAGTAATCAGGGCGAATAAGTTCTGCTGGTCTGTCTGTCCGTCTTTCCGTCTTTCCGTCTTTCTGTCTGTCAGTCAGTCAGTCTGTCTGTCTATCTGTACGGCATGTATGGTATGTTGTACCAATGCAAGGCCAGCTGTAGATGCAGAAGCGCTATAAGCTACGAGCAGCGTTTGGGTCGAATGGGAGGGAGCACGAAGGGGGGGCTGCCAGCGCAACGGGACCCGCCCGAGAAGGGGCGGAGGACGGAGACGGCTAGGAGAGGTGGTTAGGATAGAGGCAAGGTTATGGAAGAAAAGAGTATGAGGCGAGGGCTATCAGGAGGTTGAGCAGGCAAAAAGGGGGGGCAAAGAGCGGAAGCTGGAGAATAAGATGCAGTGGCGGTCAGCTCGTATGAGAGGACATGGCTGATGCGCTGTGTGCCGGGCAAAGATGCTATTGGGGGTGCTATTGGAGATGCGGAATACAGAATGCAGCAGAGATGCAGACAGTAGCGAGTCTTGCGTGTTGAGTTGTCTCGATTGGCGTGGTGGAATATGGCCTTGGCTGAGGTGCAGGATGCAGCAATGCAGGCAGTGTCAGTGTCAGTATCTGTCTATCGATATGATGCAGTCGTCTGATGCGGCAGTGCCGGATTGGCCGAGCACTGGCTGTCTGGTGCGCTGTCTCGTGTTTTTCGCTTCTTCTTTTTTCTTCTCCTTTTCGTTTATGTTTGTGTTCCGCGGTGGGAAATAACCGCGGCCAATGTGGAGATAAAGGGATCAAGGACGTGAATGGATGAAAGTATCCCGACGGCAGTAAATAGAGCAAACACAGGCAAATCCAGAAATAACAGCAGATGGGGAGAGGGGCACGCAAGATGAGACAACAACGTGAACGCCGTTTATTGCTGCAGAGAAGGCTTTATCGCCGTGCCGTGTCCGGGGTTGAGGACTGATGTTGTCTTGTTTCAATCGCGCATATAAGATGTGGCCTGTAGTAATTTGAGGCGGCGGGAAAGGGGGGAGTTGAGTTGTGAGTTGTGAGTTGGTGATGATAAGTTGGTGAGATGCAAGTTGGAGATGAGGATGGCGAGGTTGAGGTGGAAAAGGGGCAGGCATCAAAAAGGTATGTATCTGAATATTAATCACCTATCAAAAGCGCCAAAGAAGGAAGCAGCGAGAGAGCGGCAGCTGCGACCGAGATGTGTCAGTTGCGCTTTCTGTTTTGATAACTGCAACTGTAGCCTCCCTACTGCGTGTTTTCACTGCCTCGCAAGTCAGACTCTCCCTCCCATGAATCGCATCGATATACTGAGTATTATAAAACCGGTCGTGCTTGAGATAGCAGAAACACAACGATGAAAACTCTACAATTCCCAAATTCCCAGATCCCCAGCAACTCGATTGGCTAGGTGTGCATTATGCAGGCATATGCAGGCTGCAAGAGTCGTGGCTGCCGTTGAAAGGTCAAGCTTGGGACGACGAAAGCGGGAAAACGGGAAAGCAGGAAGGCGCGAGTGAGGGGGCTGCCAAAACGGTCTACCCTCTGGGCAAGGGTGTGCTCAGTCGACTGCAGCCCAGAACGACAAGATGCATAATCTCCCACCTTTTGCATACGGATATCCGCAGACGATCAATACTGGTGCTAGGAAATTTTGAGATCAATTAAAAAGAATTGAGAACAATTCAGGGATAATTAACAAATACCCGTTGGAAACAATGGGACGAGATTGAAAGAGGCCGGGTTGAGCGTGCTGGCCAGCCCCCTCTTTGGCAAGAGCTTCCTGGCGACACCTGCCATTTCTAGTACATACCTTTAGTACTTAAATCCAATATTAAAGTAACCACATCGTCGACTACTACAATTGGCGTGTTCATACATGTACATTGCATATCTAGCAGGCTTGGTGGCTTTAGTGTGTGATGTATTTGATTGATACGGGAATTGATGTACTCCGTATATCCATGCTATTGCATGTATGCGTTGTTTCTTGCAGCTCATGCATCGGTTATCTTATCATTTGGAGAACAGTGGCAGCAATATCCCGATATCTGCTGACTAAGCCTTGGTTCTGCCAGAGATCAATGATCTCGGTATCTCGCGATCCAATGCCATGAGGCCTCTTATGTAAATAAATATTCCGGCCGCGTGGCTGCTGTTGGCAGTTGGATAAAGTGCCACAGGACGAGACAGCCGAGAGCGTGCCAAGATCGGAGATCGAGCCTCGTAGCCGCGATGTAAGTAGAATATGCGACAAGCTTGGCACTCGAGATCACATTGTAGAGTAGCAAGATGATGTCAATAATGCAATGCATGGCAATATATTATTAAGTCGCGCTAAGGACTGGAGATATCTGAGAAAACGACGTGGCAATCGTCGCGAACGGCGAGTAAGAAGGCGAAAACAAGCCAACCAGGACAGCCGATAAAGAAGAAGAAGAAGAAGAAGAGAAGACGAGAGCAAGAAAGCAAGAGAAAGGGCAAGATCCGAGATTCAGAGACCAGACTCGGCCGAGTGTGAAATAGTCACGTCGCATTGACAATCAAACAGAGCATTGTTAATCCTGCGCAGCGACATCTGTCGACGCCGTCGGCTCAGCAATCTAGGTGTGGTGGGCAATGGTGCCGTAGCCGCTGCCGCCCTGCTGGACGCGGTCGCTGTAGATACCCGGCGCCGAGGCGGCAGTGAAGCGGCCCTCGCGTGCCTGCTCGCGACGGTCGTAGTAGATGTATTCGATGTAGAAGGCGTGGAGGTGGCCGGGGAGGACGCCAAGACAGGTGAGGGCAATGTTGATGAGGAGGTCAGCGCCGCAGCCGGCGACCGCATAGACACCGAGAGGGGGGACTATTATTGGGTTAGCAGTTGTTTGGCAGTGATACGGTGAGCAAAGCGAAAGCGAGGTGAAGCAGAGCAAAGTCAAGCAAGGCTTACAGAGGACCGTGATGACGACGACCAGGATAGCGGAAGCGGCACCCATGATGGCGGTTTATTGGATGATCTGGATGTTGATGGGTGATGCGTGAAATAATATGGCGATGATGGTGGCGATGAGAGAGGAAGAGAATGGGCAAAGGCGGGAGAGCGAAAAGCAAGAAAAGAGAAAAGAGAATGAATGCTGCCTGCGATCGAGATAAGGGAGGCTAGCATTTAATAGCACTTAGCATTGCGTACCGAGAGGGCGGGGAGGGAGGGCAGCTGAGACAATAAATTGTAGCTCCGACAAACAGAGGCCTGGCCGAGGGCGAATCCACGCATTCCCTATTCCCTATTCCCTATTATTAGAGATGGTCTGCTCTGTATCGATCTAGCATGGAGCTACGTCAGAGGCTAGGGTGGCACAACGTGACAAAGGTGACCAAGGTGACGACAAAGGCCTGGCCGCCCACGCAGGCCGCCTATTCGAGCCAGAGCTCACAGCCCGGAAATGCAAACATTGCATCTGGCAGAAACAGCATATGTTGTTAAGCGGCATCTATTTAATACATGTATACACCAAATGCAGCGATCTCTGCTCCGTGATTTAAGTTGTTCGCTCCGAGCAGAGTGATCCAGCCGATTTCCACGGGTGTAGCCGGCGGTGGCTACCTGGCTGGGCTATATTGAGTTGATTTAAAACATCGTAGGAATCGTTAACAGCATTACAAACAATACCAACAACTGGCGATGCCAACAGATGCAGCCAATGACGTAGATATGCACGTGCAGGCGACGCTGCGCTGGAGTGGCCGGCAGTGCTTGCCGGGTCACAATTTTTATTGTTTATTACTGCAAATCAGGTCCGTCGAATATTCTGGCTGGTTATTCTATGTTTATTCGGTTGTTATTGCAGTACATAAAGCTGTGCACCATGGCAGGGCAAGCATCTGATGGCAAGACTAGGTCGCGAGGCTGTGCCGTATTGCCACCAAGTTCGTTGCGATTTTTATGTATTTTATACTAGAATAGCTGACAGCATACCAGAAGAACTAGTAGCCTTGTTGTCTTGATTTTGTTTCCCGTTAGTTTTGTAATAATTAAATAAATATGTAAAGACAACTAAGATAAAAAAGAAATTAGCAATAAATAATACAACATAAAAGGCAAAACACACAAAAGCAGGATAAAACAGAATAAAACAGAATAAAACAGAATAAAACAGAATAAAACAGAATAAAACAGAATAAAACAGAATAAAACAGAATAAAACAGAATAAAACAGAATAAAACAGAATAAAACAAAACACAAACTCGACCTCCAAGCTCAAAACACTGCTGACGCTGTGATACGTCTAGGGCCCGTCCGTGCTCGGGATAGACACTGCGTGCAAGTACGAGTATAATAGTTAGTCTTGCAATATAATGGGAATAGCTTGTGGCCGTTTGATGATCAAGACGTGAAGCACATACATCGCTGACTAAGCCAAGCAGTATAGGAGAGGCAGCTCAAGGCTTGCCTTACTTGGGTGTATACTGCACTGCAGACTCATCACAGCAACTGCGAAGTGGGTAGACGCTTCCTGGAAAGAGACTGACTCTGTACTATGTACGGCTGGAAACCAGATACTAGGTGGGAGCGCGCGTGTGGGTGGACCGTGATGGACGGGTGATAGAGGATAGAGGATAGAGGATAGAGGATAGAGAATAGAGAATAGAGGAACACAGAAAGCACTGTACTAAGCATGGGGAAAGAATCAGGAAAGACTACTCCGTAGAAATAAATACAGAGAGATGACACATCACACGGCGTGCTTGTATTTGGTAGGAGAATTGATACATTGA
Organism: Ophiostoma cf. undulatum; assembly: GCA_022392935.1. Lineage (NCBI taxonomy): Eukaryota > Fungi > Ascomycota > Sordariomycetes > Ophiostomatales > Ophiostomataceae > Ophiostoma > Ophiostoma cf. undulatum. The sequence goes on along the minus strand of JAKRGL010000042.1, from coordinate 318,266 downwards.
TAATGCCTGCCGTTCCGAGAGTAATAAAGAGGGGCTTCGAGCGCAATACGTCTCGGTAAACAAGAGTAAGAATACAATACTCTGTTTGTCTTACCTGCTCGCTTGCGCATACGGCGGCCAACGGCGTTTTGCTGTGCCCTCGGTTGCTCTTTCCATGTGTAGGGCCAGGCCAGACACTGGACTGCTACCTGCGCTTGTTGGAGAATTGGGAAGGTGCGACTGTGCACTCCGTCTTGTGCTCAACATGGCATTTGCAAACAGGTATGGACACCCGGATGATCAGTGATAATGATTTAACAATTCAATGATTCAATTAACCGATTGAATGCGAAGACAGCACCGAGCAAGAATAGCGAATAACCCTGAGAACAAATACCAACGTACAAGGCCCCGACTTTCCTAGCTCGGCCAGGGTCCTCTACAACCCCACCACTGCTGTTGGACACCGGCCCAGCTAAGTTGGGAAGGAGCGACACAAGGAGAATGCTGCAGCCAGCCGACAGCCATGGCGAGGAAGGTGCGTACACCGTCGAGCGTGATGACTTGTGTCCTTTGCAGTGCAGCTACCTGATTCCAGTCGATATATTGCCATGCAATTGCACTTGGCTGCAGTCCAGAATGGCATCTTGTCTCTGGAAAGATCACCCCGTCATCATCTTCAGCATCTTCGCACCTTTGCATATAGGCACCTGCCTTATACACCATTTCTCCAAATAGCAGGAAACTGACAGGCAAACACCGATCAACACGCCGATTTTTAAACCTATTAATTAATGGAATATATGAAATATATGAACAAATTACTCTGTAGGAATTACTCCATTTGGTCCTCGCGTTCTCTAGCGCCTCTCGTCTGCTGTCCCAGGGAAGGCACGAACCGCTAAACACGTCTGCCCAGTCCACTACAATCGCCCACCGCCTTTAGCACTTTAGCTCTTTACACAGAGACCACTGTCATTTTACTCATTATTTTTATATTTTTATTTTAACTAGTTTTTTTTTTAACGCTCTCCACGCACTACGTGCCTTCCCGTTTCCACGTCCTCCTTCCTTCTTCGACACCTTGTCTCCTTTCTCCTTCCTGGTCTTCCGTGGTCCTTTCCTTGCTCCTCTCTCGACCTTCGCTGCTCTGCTCTCTACTCCTTTCTCCTCTCTCCTCTCCTCTCTTCTTCTCACTTCTCCTTTATACCTCCATTGCCTCGACCTCGACATATCTAGACCTGCTTCGCCCATCCCGCCTCGAAGCACCAACCATTCTTTCGTGTCCCCCCTTTTATTGTCCTTATCCTCGCTTCTCAACCCCTTAAAGGCAGTCTCTCCGACAGACTCGTCTTCTCCCTCCTCCTCCTCCTCCTCCTCCTGTCGACCACTCCCGACCGTTGACCTCGACCGTTTTATATTTAACCGCCATCCGCCATCCGCCACCCGCCACCCGCCAACATACCTCCATCTATACAATATACCCTTTGGTTCGTCCATCTCTGCTTCGGCCTCGGTGCTTCTGCCGTCCGCAATCCCATTCGCCACCTCGACACACAACATCCTGCCCCAGCTTCACCCTGTCCCGAGAGCTCTCTCTAATTGTCCGCTCTAGTCCTCCATCCTTGACCAGTCTCGTCCCGAGCTTCATCATCAACTCGTCTGGGTATGTCATTCTTGCTTCTTTGATGTCCCTGTCCTCCATACCTTGATACCTCTTTGGCCGCCCTGCTCTTCTCTTGCCACCCCCCTCCCTACCTCTTCAGCAGCTCGCCAGAGCTTGCCATCTACGCAATAGCTCCCCTGACGCTTTTTGTATTGCCTGTCCCCTCCTTTCTGCCTGTCACATCTATCCCCTTTCCCCACTGCTCAAAGCCGGCCTCGCTTCAATGTCTCGGAAACCCTCGGTCCCTTCGACTTGTCCCCCTCGACTTGTTCTCCTCGACTTGTCCCCCCCGTTGCCCACAGCTGTCCCTCAGCTGCCCCCCGACTGTGTTCCGACCCCCCTGCTTGTCCTCCTACCATCCTCAAACACCCCTAGTCACCCAATCAATCACTGCCAATGCCTGCTGATCTGTGGTCGTTCTACTAACACAACCTCACAGCCTTGTCTACTCGATTCTACGCAACGCTCAATTCTCGGCCATTCTCGACCTCTTCAATCCCGTCTGACCCGACCTGCCCATCTCAAACAGCCACAATGTCAAACAACCAACAGGCACCTCTGTCTATTGACAGATATGTCGTCATCCACGTCGCTACCACCTGTGACGAGCACGGTGTCTATGTCACCAAGGACTCCGCCGAGGTTATCGAAATTGGCTGGATCCTGCTGGACGCCAACAACATCGAGGAGGTATGCTACTTACCCAGATTTACACGCCGTGCCTTGACAAACACCACATACTGACTGTTTCGCTAGCTGTACCGCGAAAGTGTTCTGGTGAAGCCGATAAATACCCCTATCACACCCCTCTGCAGTAAGTTCTCTCCTATTTTTTCCCCAATTTGATTTCTCAAATGTAAATGGCAAAGCTAACTTCCCCAGCGAGCTTGACCACCTTGACGTGGGAGCATGTCCGCAACGCCGGTAGCTTCCGCGACGCTATTAACCGTTTCGACGCTTTTGCTTCCGAACACCTGACCTCCCAGAACCTCGACTTCGTCTTTGTCACCCTCGACGCCTGGGACCTTCGTGTTCAGCTTCCCCGCGAGGCTCGCGACAAGGCCGTTGTTCTGCCCCCATACCTCCAGCACTCGCGCACTTTTGACCTCCGTCAAGAGTACCAGAGATGGCAGCAGCACCACCCCGAGTCGCTGCCCTTTGGCCCTTCTTCCCTCGCCAACATCTGTGCCGCCCTCGAGGTTGAGGCTGTCCAGTCCAGCGCCCCCATCAAGCACAACCTGCCCTTCCACCTGCAGGCTCTTGCCCCGGCCTCTCCTCGCAGAGCGATGGAGGAGGCCGTCACCCTCGCCCGCGTTCTTCGCGGCCTCATCCAAAAGTCCAAGCCTTCTCATGAGCACGCCGATGTTCTCGCTCGCCCTATGGATGCGCGCGCCGATGTTCGTGCTTTCCTGTCTGAGCGCAGCAAGGTTCTGCACATGTCCGGACTGCCCCATGACACCACCCAGTCTGAGCTCGAGAGCTGGTTTACCCAGTTTGGCGGCCGTCCCATTGCCTTTTGGACCCTTCGCACTCCCGAGCAGCACAAGCCCACCGGCACCGGCTTTGCTGTCTTTTCTTCCCACGAGGAGGCTGCCGAGAGCCTGTGCATGAACGGCCGTGCCCTCAATGAGAAAGCCATCGAAGTCTCCCCATCCTCTAGCCGAGTGCTGGACCGCGCCGGCGACATCCTAACCCCCTTCCCTCCTAGCAAGAACCGTCCTCGTCCTGGTGACTGGACCTGCCCCTCGTGTGGCTTCTCCAACTTCCAGCGCCGTACTGCGTGCTTCCGCTGTTCCTTCCCTGCTGTCGGCACCGGCCCGACTGGCGACATGGGCGGCGGCTACTACTACGGCCCTCAGGGCATGATGCCCCCCCAGCAGCACATGAACCACCACAACCACGGCCACCACGGTCATGGCCACGGCCATATGGGCGGCGGCCATGGCGGTGGCCGCATGGGTGGCGGCGGTGTCGTTCCTTTCCGTGCTGGTGATTGGAAGTGTGGCAATGAGGCCTGTGGCTACCACAACTTTGCAAAGAATGTGTGCTGTCTGCGTTGCGGCGCCAGCCGTGCCAGTGCTGCTATCGTTGCCGACTCTGGCTACCCTTCAAACATGGACAACTCTTCGTCGTTCTCCATGAACCAAGGCGGCATGGTCGGCAACCCCGGCCCGGGCCCCTTTGCCTCGGGCGGTGGCCCCTTCTCCACGGGTGGCGGATCAAGCGGTTATGGTCTCCCCTTCGCCGGTCCTCAGAGCACCTATGCGCTGCCTGCCGGCCTCGGTGGTAACAACGCCACTCCCTACCCCCCGCTGAACACCCAGTTTGGCGGCCCTGCCGCTGGTGCCCACTCTGCCGGCCCTTTTGATAGCCGTGCTGCCGAGGCTGCTTTCCAGTCTGCTACCAACGGCCCTGCTTCTGCTGGCCCATCAAACAACTTCTACGGCCAGGGTGAGAGCGACCTTGCTTTCCTGTCCTCTGGCATAAGCGGACTGGGTGTCGGCCAATCTGGCGACGGCCACAAGAACGGCGCTGGCCCTTCGAGCAAGTCGTCGGCCTAAATAGGAGGTTGGAGCGAGCCGAAATCGACAGACGACCGGACGGATCGGATGAATGGACGAACGAAACGAACGGAACGAACAAGAATGACTGGAAAGACTGAATTTATAACATGGGAGGCGCAACGGCATTGCTGGTGTTAACGGTGGTGGTTATTGCATACTTTTGATTTTTCAAATCTTGGACCCGGCTTTTGCTTTTGAGCATTTGGGCCTTTTGGCCAGACTCTATTCACGAGACAAGAACTATTCGGGCGCCACGGCGCAATTTCCTTGTTTGTTATTTCGTCTTTTGTTTTGATTCCCTCAACAGCTCCCACATCATCTTTCATCTACTGCCGATACCGTCGGCCGCACTCGTTCTTTCTACTTCTTCTTTTATCACTTTCTCCTCTCTCTCTCCCTTCTCCCATCTCCTCACTCTTTCCTCTCATCCACTTTCTTTCTTCTCTAAAACCTGGGAGTGTGTTGGCATCCTTTTTTGCTTTTGTTTTTGTTTTTGTCTTATATTTTTACTTTCTATATATTTCTTCTTTTTCTTTCTTTATTTTGGCAGGCTTGGGCACATGGACTGGGCAGGGACGGCAAAATTTGAGCGGGCGATCTGATCTGTACAAGGTGGGCATACAAAAAAGGAACGGGAAGCGAAACTGCAAACTGCAATCTGCAAACTGGACGGTGTCGGTGATTCTTTTCTCTTTGATTATTTTTATCTCTATTTTTATACTTTTTCTTTTTTTGTCAATGTTTTTGTCATTATAATTGTTATCTCACCATCTCGTTCTCCTTGAATTTATCTTTCTGCCGCTTGGCTTCTTGAAGAGTCTTGTCTTGTTTAATTGTCTTTCTTTACTTGAAGACCTTTCTTTCGACAATTTCACAGAACTACAAGTTGCACATTGCCATGCACATTGATGCACAGGCAGCCATAATTGTATACAGCACGGAGCGCCGGGTAAATTTGCACGGGGTAAAGGCAACTTGTGTAACGGGGTGAGAAGTGAGGCGTCGAGCCTAGATTGTTTTTTATTGTGTGCCGTTTCAAAGAATACTACAAGACGTTGCCTCGTTGCTTTATTGCTTCATTACTTGCTCGATGTATGTGTCTTGCTAATGTCGACTATGCCGTTTTAAAAGACATTTGAGCAGCAAACGACACCCGCTGACATAAGACACATGCAAACTATCTCAATATAAAATCACACGCCATAAATCAATAAATATATAAGCGGCACAAAGAAAAGAAGTCTCTCATAGCTCAATGGCAAACACTTCTCCCCTGATCACAGCATCCAATTTCTTGCGCAGGCGACTCACCGACGCAGCAAGCCCGGCAAGACGTGCATGCTCGCGAGACCCGGCCTCGGCCTCCCCGGCCTCCTCAAGCACCATCTCTGCATTGTACAAGCGCCGCGCGAGCCGCACAACCTCTTTGGAGCAGCCATACTCGGGAACCAGCACATCCTGGGGACTCGGCTCTTGTGGTTCTGGCGGTTCGAGGACTGTGCTCTCCTGGCTGGAGCTGACGTCTGCGTGGCCTGCAGGCTCAAGACCAGGGTTGGTGCCGTCTTGGCTGTCCAGGTCATCAATGTCCATGTCCTCCGTATCTTCCATGTCCCCCATTTCATCCATGCCACCATCTTCCCCTATCTCATCTGTGCCACTGCCGCCGTCATCGTTGATATCCTCGAGGACCGGCCCAATGCCATCTAGGAACTGATCCCAGTGCTCCATTTCATCCTTTTCGTACGCCATGTCGGCCTGAGCGAGCAATGCCCCATCCACTTCATTCTGCTCCCTGAGCGCCCAAGCAACACTGGCGTTGACAATGTCCTGGTGGTGGGATGACAAGTTGGGCGCTGCGTTCTGAGCGTTGTCGGCAGACTGGTTTTGGGGTATGCCGAGGCCCATGCCTGCAGGCATGGAAGACGACGCCATAGTAGCGCTCTCAACAACAACGTCATCTTCATCCTCGTCATAGGACACCTGGTTCCCGTGGTCGTCGTCCATGGTCGAGCGAATCGCCCAGCCTTGTCTGCGGGTGCGTTCCTGTTGATTCATGAACCACACATCGAGCTTGTCTCTCTGCGACAGAGTGTCGAACCGGTCCTTGAGGACTTGCCATGGCTTCCAGTCAGTACGCTTGAGCGGCACATTTCCACAGTGCTTGGATAAGCGCATCTCGGCAGACTCGTACACGTCGCTGTCGTCGGCGCCAATAATTGCTTTGATCTTGGCCTTTTCCGCGCCAGAAATGTCATCGACATCAACATTATCACCATAATTAGAAGACGGCGACGGCTTCTCATCATCTTCGCTATCTGACATGTACAGCTCTTCAATAGTTGGAACAAGGTTCCGGCCGTTGGTGAAGTCGCGAGTACCCCAGACAGGCAAGAACTTCATGTGCCGTCTCAGGTCCAAGGGATTGTCGGGGCAATTCTGGCGGCGCCGGTCGGATTCCAGGATAACCAGTTCGTCGGGCCGAAGGAGGTGCTGTGTGCCGAGACCCCAGCCCTCGAGGTGACCGACACCCATTTCCCACACGGGTACTGCGTAGATTGCATCCTCAAGAGTCTTTTGACGCAGCTTTTCGTTGTGCTCTTTGGCAATGCGCTTAAGCGTCTCCTCCTCTTCAGGGCTCAATTCGAGATCAAAGTCGCCGCCCTTTGACAAGGCGTCGATATTGAAATCGGACCGCTCATGCTGGAAATTGTCATCGAGACCGAGTGCAGTGTTGAGTCGGGGGTCAGAGTTACTGATAATTTGGTGCAGGCCACCTTGGCTAGAGGTCGCGTTCACCTTCACATCACCGGCGCTGAGCGCGGACTGATCACTGCCATGAAGACGAGGCACTGACGGGATAAAGTCGTACCGGACTTTGAGCTCGATGACCTCCTGGGCTGTGCGGAACGCCTTGCCCCTTAGCATTCTCCAAAGAACATCGAGTCCACCACGTTGGCCGAGAAGAGTTTCCACGAGAGAGCACTGCGCCCTCATCTTTGGGTTTGCATCTCCGTTGTCTGTAGCCGCGTCTGACACATCTGGACGCAAATGGCCTGGGCCTCTGAGCGGGCTGGTAAAGTGCATCTCGAGCTTGACACGAAACATCTGCATGGCCAGCAAGTCGTCGTCGGTAAACAGACTCTCGTCCCGCATAAACGAAGCGCGGCCTTTGTTTGTCGGAATGTCCATGAGCAGCCACATCTTTTTGAGAGCAGACGGCGCACTCTCTCTCGGAAGCCGGTGGCCGGCACGTGCCAAACAGGCAATGATGTCACGGACTTTGCGCTGCCGGCTCACGAGCATGCTGACGTATCGAACTGTTGGCGCAAAGAGTTTGGGCTCATGAGCGGGAACTGGGAGCTCGATCATCGCTGTCTTGTATAGGATCCACGGAAAAGTTGCAATGGTATCGGGTGTGGTGAATCTCCGGGCAAGATACAGGACGTTGGACTTGAGATTGCTGTCAAACGTGCACTTAAAAACACGGCTGGTGCAGTATAGTGCAAGCACATCCTTGAAAGACAGATACTCGCATATGTGGAAAATGATATCTGAGCACGAGCAGATCGAGCTGATGAGGTCAAACGTGGTGCCAGCTGGCCGGACAGCAGCTCCTGGGAATGGAACAGCGTATCCGTTGGCATTGCTTCTCTTCCTGGGGACGAGGTGTTGAAGCTGGAACGTGCTGCTTTGGCTCGGCGACTGTCTGACAGAAATGACCCGTCTCTTTTCGACCGGCGGCGAGTTCTCATCCGATTCATCATCCTGATGACGGCGTTTCTGTCCCGCAGCCTCTTCAAGGGATGTTTTGCTGCGGGTAGTTGGCTCTTGGCATGTGCTCTTGAAGTACTTGGTCCAAAACAAAATGGTGCCGGGCTGACTGGGAGTAAAGCTAGCCTCGGCGAGACTGCCATCGGCATTTTGGCGTGGTGCCAGGCTCTGCGTGAGCACTTGGACCGAGCCCTGATCCAGCGTGATGTTTCCGGCTGCGTTGAGTTCCTGCTAGGACCGAGCAGCACGGGCCATCCACACATCTCTCAGGACGCTCAATGCATTTTCAAGCCTTTCCATGGGCAATCTGCCTGGGTCGATGACTGTCTGGTACTGATTTGCATTGATGTCCTGCGCTGCCTCGGCACTCCTGTGAGCAACAGAGGCCTCGAACTTCTCCAGAGTGATGCAGTGTTCGGCAAGCTTGGATGCCATCTGAAGCCTGGTGCGTTCCACAATATGCTCAACAGAGCGCCTGTAGACATCGTCAGAGGGGCATGTGGGTGGTGGAAGCGAGACCGGGGGCGGGTCAAAGGCGGGCTCGGCCGTCGGTTCGTCGAGGCGAGGACTGCCACCCTCACTCGGCGAGGAAGAGGGCACATGCGGCTTGCGGCCCGAGGCTGTTGAGAAGTCTGGAAACCGGCCCGCAAGACCAGGCGTCGGAAGAAGAGCCGACGAGTCACCAGGAAGATTGTCGATGGCTATGGCAATATCTCCAAGGTTCAGAGGTGCTGCCGGTTCTTTTCCCCTACTCGAAGTAGATGACTGCGAAAAGTCCATGGTGTCTGAGCAGTCTGTGCCATAGGCTGTCGACGGCGAGGGACTGAAGCAGGTAGAGAGAGTAGGTAGCAATAAGGTGACAGAAAGTTGTCGAATGAAGATTCTGTGGAGACTGAGATGAGAACAGAAAGTCCACGAGAGTAATTCTGAGCAGTTATAGAGATGGATGACATTGTGGCGAGGCGAGGTGAAAATCAAGTGAGCTGGTCATGAGGTCAGTGGTAGCCACTGTGCATGCAACTGAATGTGGAAGGCACGGTCCGAACAGACAACAATGGCAAGAGCAATGGTATGAAAAAGTGGAACAATGGCAAGAAATATTCTTATTTGCATTGAAAGGCAGTCGCGAGGTGCTTGTGTAACACTGTCATTTTGTAGTTGAATGGAAGGAAGGTGCAGAGCACCGGCTTAGTCATACACACCGACTTGACGGCAACGCAACGCACCAAACGAACAAGACTGGCAAGATATCATCGAGGACAGAGTATACTTTTAGATTCATGTGTAGCTATACTACCAATAGCAGACTGTATCTGCATGTGTGCTATGGAAGCCAGGATGGAACCGGAGTAAGAACAGAGAGACGCAACGTAAAGAGCCAATGCGGCATGGACGACAGCTATGGGCCGAGAGCAGCAGCACTGCCAGGCCGAACATGATGGCCATACTATCATAAACGTATAGGCCTCTTCTGCTGTCTCTGTCTTTTTAATGTCTATCCTGGCCCTCCCACAGCAGCCGTGATACGCCAATAAAAAGCACAAAATGGCAAACAAAATACCCCTGACCCGTAAGAAGAAGATATAAACGAGACGAACTAGACGGACGGAAAGACAATAAGAACAACAAAGTGCGTAGACCAAGAGAAGAGCAGGAAGAGAAGGGAGGGCAGATACGTGGACGGCGAGTAGGAACAACCAGACATACCCGTGGCGGGTGGGTTAGAAGTGGACATTATTGGACCCTACTCCATCTCCTCCGACGGCATGTTGGCATCGTCACGGCCAACGATGGAGTCGGCCACCTTCCAGATCTGCAGCAGGTTGTCCTCGGCAGCACTGCACACCAGCCACGAGTCTGCCGGATTGGGGTTCCAGCTAAAGTCTGCCAGGTGGTTGGTGTGGCCACCGTGCATGAACAGCAGCTCTGGTGGGCCGTCCTCCTGGTCCTCGGGCAGCAGCTCCTCGCCAACGCGGCTGAGGTCCCAGAAGATGATGCGACGGTCGTACGAGCTGCTGCCCAGAATGGCAGGCTCGTGCGGGTGCCATGACAGCGACGTCACGGCGTCCTGGTGACCCTCGAGCGTGTGCACCTTTTCGCGCACATTGCGCAGATCCCACAGACCGATGGTCTTGTCGGCCGAGGCCGTGGCCACAATGTATTCGCTGGTGGGGTTGAACGCCAGGGCGTTGATGGCATCGCTGTGGCCGTCGCGCGCAACCAGTGCTGCGCGGTCGTCGACAGATTGCCGCACATCCACGACCTGCAGCGTGAGGTCGTCCGACACACTGCCGACAAAGCTCTTGGAGATGGGGTGGTACTGCACGTCGTTGACAATCTGTGTGTGGTGTGTGAACCGACGCGACGGCTTGATGATCTTGCTGCCGGCCGTGGCCGTCTTGAGGTCCCACAGGCACACTGTCGTGTCCTCGCTGCCCGACGCCAAACAGCCCGCCTCGTGCGGGTTCCACGCCAGACCAAAGCCCTCCTGCTTATGGCCAATCAGCTCAAACTGCGGGTTCACTGTGCCTGTGGGTGTCAGGCTGTGCTTGGTGCGGTCAAAGACGAGCACGCGGCCGTCAACACACAGCGTGGCCAGGATGTCGGGGTTCTGAGGCTGGTAGCGCGCCTTGTTGACCTCCTGCGGGTGGTCGATGCGCTGCACAATGTTGAAGCTGATTGCGGGCGCGGCGCCACTGCCATTAGCGGCACTGTTGCTGCCGCTGCCGCTGTTGTTGGCACCACTGCTGCCGTTGGAGCCCTTGTTGCCGTAGCCACCAATCTCGCCGCGCTCCTCGTCGTAGTCGAGCGGGTTGGGGTCCGTGAACATGGGAATAGACACCTCGGCGATCTGCAGATAGTTGGGCATGCCCTCGGATGTGTGCGTGCCGAGAAGCAGGCGGTACTGGCGCGCCTTTTTGTCCTCCTGAACCTTGACGTCGGGGAACCATTGTGTCGTAAGAGTCGGCCAGGGGAGGGCGTTGCTAGGAAGGGGGTCAGCTTGCGCCTGCTTGGATCAGATTCGCATAGGTCGCAGAACTCACCTCAGGATCATATCGTAGAGGAATGGGCTGTTCTTCTTCCAGAGCTTGTACTCTAAGCTGTCAGTAGGTGTCCTCTTCAGGCGTTCCCTGCGAGCCGAGGAGTCCCTAGGCCATCGTGGCCCTTCCGTGAGCATCCAATGCACAGCGCCATTGACATACCTTCGTTGATCAACCGCTGCTCCTGCTCAACAGACTCTTCCACCGCCATTTCGACTAGATAGGGATGCTAGTTAGTGAATAGTTTCTCCAGAGTGGCTGCCATCGCCCTGCAGCTGCTTCCATGTCGCCGTCGTCGCATCTCCTCCTCGATAACATACCATCGACGTCGTCCACAACGGGCGCCGGGGGGGCCATTTTTAGACGAGAGCTGTGTTAAAGGTAGAGGTAGTTGTAATTGGGGAGGTCGTCAAAGGTCTTCAAGGCCGTCGAGTCGAATGTAAGGTGGTTGATCGCAAATAATAAAAAGAGGGGGGAAGTACGGAGACTGGACGAAGACCAACAGGCTGAGAGGCACACAGGCACAAGGAAGGACCAAGCACCAAAAGGACCAAAATGGACCAAACGACAACCGCGACGGCTCGCTCTTTCCCTTTCGGCCCAGTAGCGCACGCTAAAGTCGCGTAAAGTGGACTATACCAAAAGACGGTGGAAGGCGGCAGAAACACGAATTATAAGCTCGGAGAGAGCTAGCTCCATTGCGGTATCTGATTGGCCGCCAACGCAGCTTAGTCATTATTCAACATCAGTCCGTCTTCTCTTGTGTCTTCTCTCTCATGTTTCTCGTCTTTTCAATTGTATACATAATTGTGCATGGAAAGAATTAGTGAATTATAGACTCATTAGAGGCTGCGATACCAGACGCCAGTAAACGCCCTCTATATAGTACCTTTTCCATCCCATTGACTATTGCCTTTTCCTATCCATATTTTCCTTTCCTAACCCCAAAATGCTAATCCTGGAGGGATAGTATGCAAACCCTAGACAAAATTTCATCCAACCACTCTTTAAGCGGCAGGAGCAGTAGGGCCTGTAGCCGGGGCACCGGTGCCCCGGCCGCCACCGCTGCCGCGACCACGGCCACCACGACCACGGCCACGGCCTTGGTTACGGCCACGGCCTCCTTGGCCTCCATTGCTGGGGTTGAGGTTCGCAGGAGCAGGGACGGCATTGTAAGACAATTGCGTTGCCTCTTCGAACACAGCCGTAGCCTTGGTAGCTGCCTGGGTGGCCTCGGCACTCTTAGCGCCACCACGACCACCACGGCCGCCACGGCCACCACGGCCGCCACGACCACCGGCCTGCTGCTGGTGCTGGTGCTGGCGCTGGTCGGACGAGCTGGGCGCCGGGCGGTAGACAAGAGTGCTCGGTTCGAGAGTAGTGCCGGGGCGAGGGCCGGGACGAGACTGCTCGTGTGCCTGGTTACCGCCGCGACCGTTGCCGTTGGCATTACCGTTAGCATTACCGTTAGCATTGCCGCCGCGGCCACCACGGCCACCGGCGTTGTTCAAGGCACCGCGCCAGCCACCGCGGAGGGGTGCAGGAGCAGGTGCGTCGCGGTACTGGCGGATACCGGCGGCATTAGCGCCATTGCGTCCGCCGCCTTGGCCAGGAAGAGTGGTGATGGAAGTCGCCGGCTTGCGCTCAGAAGCAGCGCGCGAGCTGACGATGAGCTGCTGGTAGGTCAGGTTCAGGACAGACGATGCAGGAACCAACTGGCCGCGGAAGGGAGGGCAGCGGTCGCCTAGCGTAGTGCCGCTCATAAAAGTCGCGTCGAACACGACATCGAGGAACTTGGTGGTGGCAGTACGGCTGATACCCACAACGGTACCGCGCTGCGCAATGGGAACCTTGCCAGAGTCTTGCACGTAGACGACACGGTCACCAAGCACAAAGTCCTGGTTACCGAGGCGCTGTTCTGCATCCGACGGCTTCAGCACAGCATTGCGGGGGACATTCTTGATCGACTTGGTCTCGGTAGGTGCGAAAGCAAGCTGGGCATCGTCGGCAGCCTTGGCGATCTGTGCAACGACCACAGAGTCGAGCTGCTCAGCATCGAGCGGCACGCGCTCTAGCTTGCTGGTCTCCAGCGACTTCAGCCAGGCGCCAATCTCCTTAACGCGCTGCGACGCGGTAGCCGGGTCGGGCCAGATATCAGTGTCCTTAATATCACGATTCTGCGGCAAGTACTTGAGGCCGGCAAAGAAGTCAGGGAACTTGACCATGTAGCTGGCGATCAGCTCTACGGCCGCGGTGCTAAACTCCCAACCACTGGCCGATTTCCGCGAGTAGCCCAGCACCTTTTGCTTCTTGCCTTCAAACTTGAGGTTAAGACCCAGGTTGACTCTGAGGCTGCCGCTGACAGCAAGAACGAAAAAGGACGAGGTGATCTTGCTCAGAGACAGCGGGTGCATATCAAGAGAACGGGCCACGGTAAACGATGGTTGGTAGCGGTTGCTGCGGTCAGCAAGCTGCACAATCTTGTGCGAAAATTCGGGCTCCTTCTTTTGCAGAACAGAGACCACGACTTCCATGCGGTTGCCATTGTGTCCGGCAACTCCCAGCGGACGGCCGTAGGAAAATTCGCCCAGGTAAAAGGCGTGCGAGCCGACAGGGAACTCCTCCGTGATGGGGACTGCGGCGCGCTCAATGAAGCGCTCATCCTCGTTGACGACGTCGTCAACAATGAGCTGGGTGGCGAACGCGGTCTCCATGGACGGGACTTCGGCGTACTCCTTGATAGTTGCGCCCTCGTCCGTCTTGGTGAGGCCGCGAAGCATGTGGACGTGCACTGTAGACTCGACAGGGCCAGTGAGAATGGCAAGATGCTTGCTGTAGTGTTCCTCAATCTGGCGAGCCTTGGAGTTCCAGTTATCAAGTTCACGGCCGACGTGGGGGTTCTGGACAATGAGGCCGTTGTTGTCCAGAGTGTAGTTGAAAAGTTCGTCCGAGACACGTACAATTTTGGCCTCCTGCAAGAATGGATAGCCGACGTGACAGCGCTTGCCGAGCTTCTTCTTGGCAAGTTCGACGCTGGTGCGAGCATCTGTATCGGTCAGGTTGACGACCATGCTCTGGTTACGGCTTTCCTGCTGAAAGACGTTGACGCCATGGTAGCCGAGCGCAGCAAAGTAAGGCAGCGTGTGCAGACTGGGGAAACCGGCCAGAGCAGACGCGTTGATCATGGCGCCGCTAGTCAGGTCATGGAGGTAGTCCAGACCCTCTGTTGGCGGCAGCTCAAAGATGTTCATGATACAGTGACAGTGGGGGATATCCGGGAAAATACCGGTAAATGACGAAGGGTAGACAAAGTCGGCATCGCTCAAGTATGAAAACTCGATGGGGACACCAAACTCGTTGCGGGCCTTCTCGTCGTCGGAAAGGAGCAGGTTCTTGGGCGCCATGGCGTCAAGGAGACGCTTCTCGTCGATGAAAGGAATCTTGACGACAGCCTCCCATTCCATTTTCTTGCCGTTCATGTCGAGCTCAAAGTCGCGAGGGTAGAAATCGATGATAGGCGAGGCCTCTTCGGTCATGAGGCCCCAGTAGATTGGGGGCACAATCTTCTTACTGCGGTCCGGCAGCACACCCATGAGCTGCTCGAAAGGCCGGAAGGGCTGGCCGAGCTTGAAGTTGAGATCGGCCCCCAGACCCTTGATGACATCGGAGATGAGGGGCGAGTAGTGGTATTGGTAGAACCAAGGCCACGAGGCAATGCCTCGGTAGTAGTAGAACAGGACCCATTGAAGACCCTGGACATAGTTTTCGCACAGCGTGCGGACCTCGGCGGTGATCTGGGAGTCGGACCAGTGGAACTTGTCCTTGTAGTAGTTGTCCTTCCACTGCTGGAACTTGAGCATGTACAGGTCCTCGAGGGCAGCCTGGCTCTCCTCGGCGGTGATGTCCACAACGTCGGCAGTGTCGTATTTTCTGACGACACGCGACACGGCCAGATGGGCCTCCTCTTCCTCTTCCTCGTCGACGCCATCGCTGTTCTTAGCGGCAATGCGGCTGGCGGGGAAGGACAGAATAAGGTGGCGGCTACCGGCATCGTCCTGGTCTGTGCGCCAGTCAATTCTCAGACTGTCGGCCAGATCCTGGACAAACTTGCGATCATCCTCCTTGAGATCGGTGCCCAGGTCGAGGGGTTGGTCGGTCGGCTTGCCGACAAACTTGCGAAGCTTCTGCTTCCAGAGCTCCTTTTGGAATGTGGTGACGGTGAGCTTGCCCGGGGCGCTCTTGGCGGGCGCTGCCGGGATGGATACGGGCGCAGGAGCCGGAGCCGGAGCGCTCTTGTTCCCGCGGCCGTGCTTGCCCTTCTTCTTATCGACGGCAATGGTCAGGCCCTCGGTGGAGGGCACATGGCTCATGAGCTTGGCCTGGAACCACTTCTCGCCCTCGATCTCGTGCTCGAAGAAACGGAACTCCTCTCGAGAAAGCTCCTCGAGGAGAAGGCCGAGGCGCTGGATGTTGACTCGGCCCCCCTCGTTAATGTATCCCTCGCACTTCGGGAGGACTCGCTTGTAGATGGCAAACATTGTTGCCAGGGCACCCTCATTGATGTGAAGGCGCGGCAGGTTAGGCAAGAAATCGTTGCCGATAAAGAACGCCATTAGGATGAAATCATCAATTATACGCTCGAGATTGAAGGGGAACTTCATGAGACCGTCTGCCTTGAGCTCCTGGAACTCGAGCTCGAGGTACTCGCGAACGATGCAGAGATGCATGAGGTAAAAGTTCTGGTGCTCCAGCTCCTTTGACTTTGCGCGCGACTGGCGGCCAAAGGTGACCTCCTCACGCAGCAGACAAAAGTGAGGGTCGTGGCTGAGCAGACCTAGCATGATTAGATCGGCGTCGAGGCCGTAGAGACAGTGGCGGACGTTGGGGTTGTAGTCCTTCTGCGCCTTTGCATTGCGGATGTACTCCATGATCTTGTGCTCGCCCTCACCGGGCACGTCGTGGCCAGACAGGACGACCTTGCAGCGCTGCCAGTCCTTGTCTTCACTGACCTTTTTGTTGACAAAGTACCTGAGCTGGTTGGATAGTCGGGCCATGAAGTCGGTGCCGGGCGTGATGCAATTGCTGTCAAAGGGGTCCTCGGCGGGCATCTGCTGGCCCTCGGCAATGGCCTTTTTACGGGCAAGCTCTGCGTCGAGAGCAGTCCGGAAACGACGGGAGCGTTGCTGGTTCATCTTGGCCCGAGGAGCAACGCCGTCAATGGCCATGAAGAACATCTGCTTGGGCTTGATCTTGCCAAAGAGATGCTCAATGTAGTTGAAGATTCGTATGATCATTTCCTCCTCGCTGACGCGTGTTGTTGCATCGTCGGAGTCGCTGTGGGTGCAGTTGTGGATGATGCCGTTCATGTCGAGGTAGAGGCAATCGAACTCGGGGATGCGGTTCTCGGCGATCAGTTGTGAGATGGCCGGATACCGCTCGGATATCCAGCGGAAGAACTTGGGGACACCCATGGCTGCGGCGAGGGTGGTGAGTGTGGAAGAGTTGAAGTGAAGGGTAGAGAGGTAGAGAGAAGCTTGTCAGATTCCCGTCGGTTTTCTCGTTGTCTTGATTTCTCGGTTTCTCGATTTCTCGCCAGGATGCAGTCTTAGCTACAGGTCCGCAGCAGCAGTGGCAAATAAACAAACAGAACAAACGCTGTAGTTAAGCAAAGACTGGGGAGGGGAGGGGCGCGGTAGAAGAGCGCGGGAGGGGGAGGGTTTGCCGGCGGGTGACTGGCAATGTTTGGCGATGTGTCAACGGAGCCAAAAATAGGATGCTACCAAGAAAAACAGGCGCCTTGCGATGCGATTGCACGGCGCCAGGCTAGGCAGGCACGGCGCTATGCAGCGCGCTCAATGGCAGAGCAACAGCAGCAGCCACCAGCGGCGGGGTCGGCCAGGCCAGCCTGTGCCGGTCCCGGAAAAACTAGTGGCCCGCGGCAGCTCTGGCATGCAGTATGAGCTCCCTACAGCAGCGTCATAACGCATAATCTCAGGCGCTATGTATATTGGCCCACAGCAAGCATAGCCTGCTATGTAAAGAGTTAAGGGCCCCCAGAGAGTAGAGTCGCGGCTTGCGTCGTGGAGGAGAGTGGGTCTACAGTCTGGCCAATCATATGACCCAAACAGCTAAAGGCGTACGTGGTTCCTCGCAATGCTGTAGAGGTCTTGGCGTGAAGGTGTTCAATCCAAACGGGCAGGAACGACTGAGAACAGCTTCACCTTTCGGCAACTGTAGCTGCATCGACCAATTCGAGACAGTTTAGTCAACGTCCGCCCTCATTGACGATCCACGACGACACACCAGCACATCGACATTATCATCAACACGTTCGTTTGTCCATCGAGTACAGCAGTAGTTGCCGGATAAGCTCGACTTGGAACAATTAGCTACGGCACTGTGTGCTCCATCGAGCTACCTCCATCATCACTAGATTGGCATCGACTGATCTCGCCCCGAACCCGTCACATCTACTCACGTCTACCCACACCCACACACAATGCGCTGGCTTTCGTTCCTCGCGTCGTCGCTTCTGTGCGTCGGTACCCTTGCTGCCAAGAAAAAAGCCGACGCCGGCGTCGATGCTTTCCAGGGCTTCCACAGCAAGCAGCTCTCCGGCTCGCCCATCAAGCTTGACGATGCTTCGTACCAGAAGCTGGTGGCTGGCACGCCGCGCGACTACAGCTCGGCTATTCTCCTGACGGCCATGGATGCGCGCTATGCTTGCCAGCTGTGCCGCGAGTTCCAGCCCGAGTACGACCTCCTGGCCCGCAGCTGGATTAAGGGTGATAAGGCTGGCGAGTCCCGGCTGGTGTTTAGTGTCCTGGACTTTAACGACGGCCGCGAAACCTTTATGTCGGTATGTATTGATGACAGATCAATGGATTTGAAAGCGGTTCCAAAGAGTACGATCTAACTCAGTAGCTCGGCCTTCAAACCGCCCCCGTTCTGCTCTTCTTCCCTGCGACCTCCGGCCCCCACGCTGCCGCCTCCGGCGACCCTATCCGCTATGACTTCACCTCTGGGTACGTTTTCTTATTGAATTTGATGTCCATCAGCGCCACTAACGTTATGATAGCCCCGGCCCTGCTGAGCTTGTTCACTCCTGGATCTCTCGCCAGCTTCCCGGCCGCCCCCACCCCGAGGTCAAGCGTCCTATCAACTGGCTGGCCTGGGCCATCGGCACGACTGCCACCCTGGGTGTTGTCACCGCTGTCTATGTCGCTTCGCCCTGGATCGTGCCCATTATCCAGAACCGCAACCTGTGGGCTGCTGGCAGCTTGATTGGCATCCTCCTCTTCTGTAGTGGCCAGATGTTTAACGTCATTCGCAAGGCGCCGTACGTCGCCGGCGATGGTAAGGGCGGCATCAGCTACTTTGCCTCTGGCTTCCAGAACCAGTTTGGCATGGAGACGCAGCTTGTTGCTGCTATGTGTAAGTGACAATATTGAACGCCCGAAAAAAATCAGAAAAAAACTGAAAGAGAAAAAAATACTAACTGAACAGACGGTGTCCTGTCCTTCTCCGCTATTGCCCTCGCCGTCAAGGTCCCGAGAATGACCGACCCCAAGGTCCAGCAGGTGGCCGCTCTGGTCTGGGGTGCTGTCATCTTCTTCATGTACAGCTTCCTGCTGAGCGTTTTCCGCATGAAGAACGGTGGCTACCCCTTCGCTCTGCCCCCCTTCATGTAATGTGCAAGGCGGGCATCGACCAAGAGCAGGGGAGGTAGCGAGGGGATGCTCTACTGCACAGTCTGGCAACAACACAACAAGACGAGCCAGAGGTGCCCAGCGGCTCAACTAGCCGTACCAAGCCTTTGCCCAGGATGGAGATGGCCATGGGGCAATATGTACAAATACTATGCAACTGTTTACGGAATACACAAAAGAGGGCTGCCCGTCATGGGCACGCAGTGCGCGGCACGAGAAGCCGCATGTTTTGCAAGTCTAAGGGTGCGAATCTGTTCTAGCTACTCGCTTATAGTAGCAATTGTTTATCTATTTCTATTCATTCCTGTCTTTCACTCATTGCTCCGGACAGCGAGATCGACATTGATCATGCTTACATAATCCAAACAAAAATGTGATGAGCAGCGTCCTTTAAACATGTTTGATTTTGTTTCTTGTCTGGCAGTCGATGATGCTTCAATTATATGATCTACTGTATCTCTGGAGCACATATAATACCCTTTGCCACAAATTAAATCAATATGCCGGGATGCTTGTTCTTGGGCGTCCCATCGATCTGCCTCTCCTCCTGTTTAGCCGGCCCGGCTAAGCCTAGCCTCGTGCTGATTGCTGGGTGTTATCCAGTATCTATCTACCTGCGGTTCACCCTGCTGTTCACCCTGCTGTTCTCCCTGCTGTTCTTCCGAGACACCACGAATTGCCTCTTTCTGGCCATTTCATCCCCATGTCTTGGCATCCTTATGGCCTTTGTCACGCTGCAGGGGATGGGAGATGAGGGGAACCGGCTGGGCTAAAGCGGGACTTGACGATATATAGTGCAATATACAGGTAGAGTGGCAGTTATCCATCACGGAGAGATCGAAAGACACTAGCTAATAAGAAGAAGAACAAAATAAAACCAAAAGATGTACCGTGGATCCAACGCAGCCGGGCCGTCGGCCATCGTCCTGATCTGATATTGCTCGATATTAAGGAACTGACACCTCTTGGAAAGGCCTGATGCCACCACAGTATATCGATGTGCTGCCTTGCAGGAGCTGCATCTCAGCACTATGGGGGGCCTAGCAGCCTTTTGAGAAGCTCGGAGGCTCAAGCCCGAGAAAGTGTCACCAGGCACGGGCCTCGTTTCCTGATTGAAGTCCCGGCCAGCAACCGCGGGCACCAGGAGACCAAGGCCGCCCCCTCGCCTCTGAAGAACTTGAAAGACACCTTTCCTTTGAAGGTCTCGACCAAAATGAGCCTGGCTGTGAGAAAATAACGGGAGGACGGGAAGAGAGGGAGAGGGAGTCCTAGCAGAGGATATAAGGCGGCTACTCTCCTGCTCTCCCTCCTCAACCTTTTGCTATCCCTCGCTCTCTACCAGCCCAACCCCATCCCGCTGACCCGAGGCACACTCTCGTTTTCTATACCCGCCATGAAGTTCCAGTACTCTGCCCTGCTGGCGCTTGCTGCGTCGGCGCTTGCCGCTCCCCAGGCCTCGCCTGCAGTCCAGGACGTGGCTCCTCGCCAGGCCGCCGGTGCCTGCACATCGGCCGTCACTCTGGACGCCTCGACCAACGTGTTTACAAAGTACAAGCTGCACGCCAACGTTTTCTACCGCAAGGAGGTCGAGGATGCCGTCAAGGCCATCAGCGACTCTAGCCTTGCTGCTTCGGCCGCCAAGGTTGCCGACGTCGGCAGCTTCCTGTGGATGTACGACCCTTGAATCTTTTATCTTTATCCCCGTGTTTTACTTGACGGCTGCATGCTGACTGATAGTGACACTATTGCCAACATTGCCAAGATCGAGCCTGCCATCGCCGATGTCCCCTGCACCGACATCCTCGGTCTTGTCATCTACGATCTGCCCGGCCGCGACTGCGCCGCCAAGGCCTCCAATGGCGAGCTCAAGGTCGGCGAGATCGACAAGTACAAGACCCAGTACATCGACCCCATTGTCAAGCTGCTCAAGGCACACCCAAACACGGCCTTTGCGCTGCTCATCGAGCCCGACTCGCTGCCCAACCTCGTCACAAACGACGACAAGGACGCCTGCAAGAACAGCGCCTCGGGCTACCGCGATGGCGTCGCCTACGCCCTCAAGAACCTCAACCTGCCCAATGTTGTCATGTACATGGACGCCGGCCACGGCGGCTGGCTTGGCTGGGATGCCAACCTCAAGCCGGGCGCCCAGGAGCTGGCCAAGGCCTACAAGGCGGCCGGCAGCCCCAAGCAGCTGCGTGGCTTTGCCACCAACACGGCCGGCTGGAACGCCTGGGACGAGAGCCCCGGCGAGTTCTCGACGGCGTCGGACGCCAAGTACAACAAGTGCCAGAACGAGAAGATCTACGTCGACACGTTTGCCCCCGAGCTCAAGACGGCGGGCATGCCCAACCACGCCATTGTCGACACTGGCCGCAACGGCGTCACCGGCCTGCGCAAGGAGTGGGGTGACTGGTGCAACGTCAAGGGTGCCGGCTTCGGCGTGCGCCCGACGTCCGATACTGGCGACGAGCTTGTTGACGCTTTTGTCTGGAGCAAGCCTGGTGGCGAGTCTGACGGCACCAGCGACAGCAGTGCCACTCGCTACGACTCTTTCTGCGGCAAGGACGATGCTTTCAGCCCATCGCCCGAGGCCGGCACTTGGAACCAGGCCTACTTTGAGGCTCTGGTCCAGAACGCCAAGCCTGCTTTCTAGGTGATGCAGAGGGGGTTGAAAGGAGATGAAAATATGCATGAAGGAAAAGGTAAAGGCAAAGATGACATGGACATGGAGCAGGGTCTCTCAAAGCAAGCAAGACAGCTTCTTCTCTGTGCTGTATCTCAGATCAAAATAAGAGCACTTGACGCTGATAAAGTATGATACTGCAATCTTTAAGTTAAGCCCAGGGCTCGTTGTCGTAATTCCTCCGTGACAGTCAGTCAATACAATGCATGACTGATCTGATATCATATAATAAAATCCTAAAATAAGCAGGATGCCTTCTGTCGTCCCTCACCCGTAACTCCTCGCTCCGCAGCCTGCTGTCGGGTGAGACATGCCCTCCCATCCGCAACCAAAATTATTTGATAAGGCCTACGCCCGCGCCAAGGAGACGACTATGGAGGAGGGAGAGCCTCGGGGCCAAACGAAAGAGGGAGAAGCTGGGGTGTTAGTCAAATTCGTTGGAGCATTGAACGGCGTAGCTTACCACTTCCAGCTTGACGGCAATGTAGTGCCCGTCCTTGGAGAACATGAGAACAGGCATGTTCAGGTCGCAGAATTCACGAATGCTACACAGCAGTAGATTAGCAGATGCCAACGCAAAGGCCAGGAAAACATGGTACTCACAACTGCCGGCACATGCCGCACGGGGAGCAGGGCGTGTCCGCGGCAGCTCTCGGCGCTATCACGGCAATGGCCTTGAAATCACGGTGGCCGTCAAAGACTGCCCGCGCCAGAGCAACGCGCTCAGCACAGGTGCCGACAGGGTATGCCGCATTCTCGACATTGGCGCCGAGGATAAAACGGCTGTGGCCGTTGTTAGAAGCCGTGCCGCCGGCGCCGCCGGGGCCCTGCACGCCGTACCGGGTCATGACGGCCGCGCCGACGGGGAAGTTGCTGTATGGGCAGTATGCATTCTCGGCTGCATTACCGCTCTGACGATGCAGCTCACGGAACTCCTCGACGGTGATGCCGAGCTGCTGGCACGAAGCCTCGACCTGGGCAGTGTTGGTGCTGGACAAGATGCTGAGCGGGGACATGGCGAAGGAGGGGGGAGAAGGGAAGGGGGAGAAGAAGAAGAAGAAGAAGGGGAAAAAGAAGAGAGAAAGGGAAGGGAAGAGAGAAGGAGTAGCAAAGGTATATAGCGTAAAAGTGGAAAGAAAGACAACAGCTTATATACTACAAGCTGCACGCTCTTGCGGAGGTTGCGACGGCTGCCGACGGCCTTTTCCACGTGGGGAACGACGTCACAGCGTTATCTCTCAGACGTGCACTGTCTATCTCGATAGGCTGGTCTGGGTAGTCTTGGACTATGTATGATAGGGCAAAAGGCCGGGTCGGTTGTGGCTCTCGTCCTGGTGTGTGGCGTGGGTGTCTGGGTTCTCTCTTGGCTTCGTAACAAGATTTACTCATTTGCCGACACTTCAACTCTGCTTTGTCTCGTGTCAATGCGGTGCTCTGAATTTGCCACTCTGGTGTGCCCCGACAGGAAGATAAGATGCACTGCAGGCACACCAAAACCCCACTGTTCGCTGGCCGTTGCAGTCAACGATCGGCTAATCTGGATCTATCAACAGCGTCTGGATTTACTCTGTATGGCGTCGCGCTGTCTTTCCGCTCCCCAGAAAAGCGCCTGATGCCCCGCGCTGCTGTCGCGGCTGGCAAGAAAGCACTAGGTGACTAGTTGCTTTGTATGTAAGATAGCTATTCGTTGTTAGCTATTAGCTTTCAGCTGTTGTCGACTCAGATGATGCAAACGGACAAGCTTGCCTTTGGCAGCAGAGGACAACACTGCAGACTGCTCTACTGTAAATAAGACAGGAAACCTCCCCACTGTGCGTGCGAATAACCTTTGATGATGCGCAGAACCAATACGACATTGGCTGTAAGTGACGTAGGCGGCTTTGCTTTTGGCGATGGTCACCATTGCAAAGTGGCATCGCGAATGGCTTCATCTGTGATTTGAATCTTACATAATCTGCCCGTCGTTCCTTCCGTTTGCTCCCTTACCTGCATCTGTCTGTGCCTTGCCGAGAAAGGCAGTCGCGATAGGTGCTGACTTCAAGGCGGAAGCAGCGACCAGCCTACTGACCACGCCCACAAGTTACCCCAGCTAGTTAGTATACAGTTATTTAGCACAAACAGTGGTTACCCCTGAGGACCCCTATTACAGTGATTGGCCCGATACCTCAAAAAACCACTTGGGTCTCGCACAGTGGGTCCGTGCACCCTATTCGAGTCCGCAAGACATGTCACCCCTGAACATCGGGGCTTGTCCTCGCCTGCGACGGCGAGACATGCAATACTCCTCTTTCCGGTGATAAACGGCATCGCATTCCCGACTGTGCACCTGTGGCTTGTGCAGAGCTCCAACGGCGCAAAATCAGGTAATCGAAAAGTCCAGCAAGCCAGTTCCTGCTCGGCGCTGACCGCGATACGCTTTCGACCTCGGCCGCGATCTTCCTCGACCAAGCGACGATAACGACGACAGCCTTGCCCGAACAATACTTGAAAAGAACTGTCTCAGACGATTTCAGCCGGCGTACCTATCTATATCCGCGACGGAAACACTTTGTATCACGGCATTGGCGTCATTGACGACAACAACATCCTCGACATCCCTCGCCATGGATCAGGCAGACATCCCCGCGCTGCTGTCGCGGCTGGCCAGCGACGAAGACGCAGCGCGCAAAATGGCCGTGTTCAAGCTTCAGTCGTCCATCAACGACCCTGCTTTTGCAGACGTCTTCATCTCCTCGGGCGGTCTCGTCATCCTGCGCCGCCTCATCCTCGCAACGGGAGGCAACACTCTCGCCTACTCTCTCCAATCACTCAGTCGCTTGCTCGAGGTCGACATGGGCTGGGATATCTTTGAAGGCCCCTCATCCAGCGACTTGGTCGAACGCATTGTCGAGCTTATCGTCACGAACCCCCTCGTCAACATTCTGCGCGGTGCCATGAGCATCCTGGTCGCCCTTGTTAGCCACAGCCAGTCGTCAACTGCACGCGGCGTCGGTGTCGGCATTGGCGCCGGCTCGGCATCAGCTGCCCTGCGAACGAGCCCGCCCGCAAGCTTTGGCTTCCGCGCCCTCAAGCCGGCAGTAGCCGTCTACCCCCAGTTCTTTGAGCTTGTCATTCAGCAGCTCCAGTCGGCCGACCATGCCCTGTGCGCCAATGCCCTTATGCTTGTCAATGCTCTCATTCGCGACGCCATCTCCAACGATCCAGCAAACATGACTGCACTAGGTGGTGCGAATGGAGGCTCACTGTCGGCTTCCGGCTTGGCCCCTCCCAAATCCAGCAGTAGCGGCAGTAGCGGTGCCGCGGCAGCGGGAGAGGACTGGTCCAAGCTGATCAAGCGGCTGCAAGACCTCGGCCTCATCAAGGCAGTCTACAATCTCATGCAAAGCTCTGCCCTGCAGGATCTGGCACACCCACTGATCGAGTTCCAGTCACTGACCAAGGTGCTACTGCGCAAATGGAAGGAGGTGCGCATCGACCTGGAGCGCCCCGAGCACCGCCGAGCTCTCAAGGGCCTGCACCTTGCTAGCGCACCCGATCGGAATCACGCCGGGTCCGCATCCAACGGCACAGCGGCAGAGGGCGCAGGAGGTGGAGGTGTCAAAGGCAGCCGGCGCCACAATCCCGAAAAGTGGCGGCGGCTGGGATTCGAGTCGGAAAGCCCTGCCTCTGAATTTGATCTTTCTGGTTTCCTGGGCATGATGGACTTGACAGACTATGTGCGCAAAAACGAAGACGGCTTCCAGAAGCTGCTGCTGGAGCAGTCATCAAAACCAATGAGTGAGCGCTGCCCCGTGGCACGAGCCAGCTTGGCAGTCACCATGACCTTGTACGAGCACTTTGAGGTCGACAGGTCCGAGCTGGAGGACCTAAATAAAGACCTTCAGGGCTACTATGAAAGCTTGGACGGCGCCGGCGTCGAGAGCAAGGACGCCGACCGCGTGTTCCGTCCATTGCTCTTGCAATGGTCACGCCTGCACACAGCCGGCCTGCAGGCCTTTTTCCGCCTCTGGAAGGCAACGGGTGCAGAGCGCGACGACTTTGAAAAGGTGGCTGAGCTGGTGCGTATTCTCATTGAGCAGGTTGTCGGCCAGGCCGGGCGCACCAAGGACGTTGCCGAAGTCGAGGAGGAGCTGCAGGAGCACGACTGCGCCAACCTGCGCGAACTACAGATGGGCCTACTGGAGCTGTCCTTTGAGGATCAATGGGGTCCCCATCTGTACCAGGCGCGCGACGAGCTGCGCATGGAGGCCCTGCAGTTTGTCAAGGAGCAGCGCATCCGCTGCTTGTTGCAGGGCTCGTGGTTCTCGCGGCCGGTGCCAAAACGCGACCGCTCGCACAGCAACCTCGCCATCCAGTCGCCGCCCCAGACCGCCGGACAGCAAGGGCAGCCGGCTAAACGGCGGCTATACGAACCCAAGGCATGGCGGTTCGCAAGGCTCTCACACAACCGGCGATACCTGCACTATGCCGACTTTGCACACCAGACGGCGCACGACCCCGGTCTGGACTCGCTGACCGAGAAAATCGATCTGAGCACCATCAGCTCGGTCGTGTCCAACGTCTCGGCCAACAATGACGACGGCATCAGCGAGGTCAGCGGCGGTGCCCTATCGGGAGCTGGTCCACGGTCGGCCACCACTAAGATTACCGTCTATGCTTTTGAGAGCCCTGACGAAGCAGCCAAGGCCGACAGCAGCGAAGGCCATGGCGGCCACGACGGTCACGCCAATGGCGACAGCAACGGTGCCGCAACGCGCGAAGTGGCTATTCTGACGCTGCACCCAGTCAACCACTCGCTGGCATCGGAGTGGCTTGATGGACTCTTGATGCTGCTCAACCAGGCACCCATTACGGCCGAGACAAACAAGCTCGTATCCCTCGTCGGCGACTACGGCATCAAAATTCGGCTGCTCAATGTGCGGCTCGAGACGGTGTATGCCGGTCCCTTGCCCGGTGCTGGTGCCGTCCCCAGCCGTGACGGTCTAGACGACGACTACTTTTATGAGATCTAGACTCGCCAGCTTTCTGTTTTGCATTTTGTTTTGCTTATTACTTGACGCACCCTTCAAAATAGAGCGGCTGCTTGTGAGTGGAGGCTCGTGCGGAATAGCAAGAGGTCGATTTTTCTTACGTAATTATTCATGACATATACCAGCACAAATACTACTGTTTTGATACCAAAAACGTATACATTGAATCGAGTGACAAGGTATAGGCTGAAAAGATTGACATATAGAATTAAAAGATGTAGATCAGACAATAGTAACAATAGCAAAATAAATAGCATCCAAGCCAGCGAAATCAAACAGCAGAACAGGCCAGTCAAAATGGCTATGATCGGAGAGCAAATAAAAAGGAAATAGAGAGAGAAAGACAAATAAATGTAAGAGCAAAATAAAATCATAGAACGCCGCCATTAGGTTGAGTAAACACGAAAAAGAGAATCCGGGTGCAAAAGTATGTGTGTGCGAACGCTTTTTGTTCCCGCATACAGCCCCCCAAGATAAACAAACCCCGTAAATGCTATTTTTTGGGGGATATTCAAATTGCCTTGAGAATATCCCTGCCGCTCGCTCGAGCGAGAGAAGAAATGCAGCGGACATTCAGACCGTTACATATTAGCCAACTCGTTATCGATCTGGCGGTCCATAAAGGTCCGGCGCTCGCCCACCAGCTCCGTCTGCAAACGCTGCTCCACAAGAGCGCGCACCTGCTTCTTGGTCACCGTATCGAGATCGACCTCGACCAGAACTGATTGAATAGCCTCAACAATCAAGTTGTCGTCCGGTCCGGCGTTGCCACGCTGGAAGTCAAACGACATCACCGATTGGTGAGCCGCCTCACTGCCCAGGGCCTGCCGTGCGCCACCAGTGAAGCCCAGCTGTGACGTCGAGCCGCGGAGGCCGCCGAGAGAAGGAGAGTTGTTGGAACCGGCGCGTAGGTGACTCAGCGGACGAGGCTGGCCAAATTGGTTAGGCGTGTCCTGGTACGGGCTGGCCATGCGCTGAACACCCGTGCCCATGCTCGCCATGGAATGGCGGTGCTGCAGAGGCTGGTCATGGTAGGCCATGTTGGGCACAGTCGAGCTGTGCACACCTGCACCATACAGGCCAGGCGAGGTCTGGCCCTTGGGCGGCATGAACATGCTGCTACGGGTGCCCATTCCAGCAAGAACAGATGGCTGGCGGACAGACGAGTACATGGACTTCATGTCGTCCATCTCGTAGCCGTCGTCGTACATGCCACCGTCATGGAAACTCTTCTCGTTGACATTGCCACCGCCACGGCGACCTGGCAGGTTGTTAATGGTGGCATAGTCGTCCCAGCGCTGCAGGGGAATAGAGCGCGGGTCAAAGCCCTCGTCATCCACAGCGACCAGCTGGCGCTTGCCGGATTCTCCAATGACGACACGAGTATTACCCCAACTGAAGTTGTCCTGGTTCCAGAACGAGTAGATGGGCAGAATGAGCGAGTAGACGGGGAAGGCCAGGATGTAGATGATCATCCAACCGACGTGCTGCCACTGGCGTTTGACAATAAAGATGATGGCTTGCAGACCGTAGACGGCAGCCAGGATAATGATCGACCACAAAGGGAAGGCGCCAGAATTGGTGGCGACCGAGTAGATCAGGTAGGCCAGGTACGCGCAAGTAGCCGGGAGAATGACAGTACCAAACAGGTCAATAAAAACGACGAAGCGCATACCGAAAAAACAGAAGCCACACATCTCCTTGAGGAACATAAGCTCCATCAGGTTGTGGATAGTCGAATTGATCCACCGACGACGCTGGGAGAGAAGAACGCTCCACGTCTCGGGGGCCGCAGTTTGACAGTAGGCAGAGGCGATGAACTTGTATGACATGTAGGGGAAGTGCTTGGTCATGAGGGTCGTCAGGAAACGATCCTCACCGAGAGACAGCAGGTTCTTCTTGTGCAGGGTATCAATATTGCAGTCGCTGTATTCACGGATGATGGCATCCGCGATAATCAGCGGCTTGCCCTTGTCGGCGGTGCGAAGACGGTACATGGAGAAACTATTTGGTTAGTGAACCATGCAAGAGAGAGAGACCAGGGGGGAGAGAATAAGAGGATACATACCAACCGGGGAGACAAGTAACACTGCCAAACAAGGACTCGAAAGCCTTGGCCATGTGATGCGAGATAAAGTACTCGTAGACCTGGATCATTGTCCACCATGAACGCTCCTCGTTTTGCAGGCTGGTCTCACCGCAAATACCAGCAATCTTGGCATCGTTGGCACAAGCGGCGACCAGGCGGTTGAGAGAATCCTCCTGGACGTTGGTGTCGGCGTCTACCATCAACATGTACTCGTACAGCTCCGGATCGACACCAATGACGTTGTTGATCTGATGAAACATTTCCAGCTCGAGAGGATTCATGGGGGCACGGTGGTGGACACGGTTCAGGAAGCTCATCAGCAGAATCTGCGAATCACGCTTACCACGGTTACCGGGCTTGGATTTGGACTGCTCAGACTCCTTGCCAACCTTGACAACGACGAGGTATGGCACGACGTTGCCCTCAAACTCGTAAAGGCCAGAGAAAACCTTGCCATAGTTGAGCTGCTCGCTACCGGTACCGACGGACTTGAAGGGCAGGGCGGGAGGGTCGACCTTGGGATCAACACCGAGAATGTCGAGGACAATCTTGGGCGTGGGACGATCGTTACCCGCACCGACAATGACACCGTCACAAATAACACAGATGAGCTTGCGCTTGTTGTCGTACTGCAGAGCAGTGAGCGAGTCCAGAGCTTGACGCAGCGAGTCTTCACCTTCCGTGTAAGCGGGCACCTGGCAGATAACAAACTTGTCCTGGGGAGCAGGGCGACGCTTGGAACCAAACTGCAGAGCAGACAGGAACTTGACAACAATGACAGTGCAGATGATGATGGTGAAAGCCAGCAGGATGTAACCGTTGACCTTGCAACGAGCAGTATCACGGAAGTCAGGGATGCCGACGTAGAAGTTGTTCTTGATGCAGTTCATGCTGTTGGCAATGTTGGCTGTCAAAGTGGCGTTGCTGGCAGCGCTGGTGATGATCTTATTCCAGGCATCGGTGATATCAGTGCCGGGAGCACTTGTCACGGCGTCAGTCAGATCCGTATTGAGAAACGTGTACGTGGACAGGTCGTTCATGAGATCGAGTGTGTAAAAGTAGTTGCTGAGATCATAGACATCGCCTTCGTAGATAACCCATTGGTAGTTGTTGGTCTCGCCCTGGGTCTTGATGGTCTTCTTGGACCACACGAGATCGCCCTTGTAGTACTTCTTGATAGCAGGCTCAAAGGTAGCACTGTACCAATCGTCGTTGGCGAGAGCACTGGTAGTAACAGTCTGGCGGGAACCAGACACGTGGTTGGCCGTGGGGACGTTCAGGGTGGTGTTGAACTGCAGGTACAGGGTGTCATCGGTGACCAGGCCGGGGCACGACAGCGTCAGAGGAGGTGCAAAGTAGGGGTCAAGAACAAGACCAGCAAGGGGTTGGATGACGTCTGTGGTGACATCCTCGCCGGTGATATCACTGTGCTGGATGCGGTAGAACTTGGAGATGTCGTAGACCTTGCCGTGAATGCCCACATAGAAATCGGTCTCGCCCTGGTGGGTGCTCAGCTGCGTCTCGGTCCAGGCCTTGTCGTAGTTGGGGCAGAGCAGGCGGCCGAAAGCAACGATCCAAAAGACTACGATGGCGTTGAGCAGAGCAATGAACATGCAGAGAACAAACTTTTCACGCCATGCCATGCGGACATCAGGTCTCTTCATACGTCCGACGTGGCGGAGGAGAGGAGAGGGAATCCAGAAAGTCAAGGTCCAGACAACAGCCACCCAAATGCGGCGGCTCTTGGTGATGGGCTGCGAGGTGATCTGCTTGCCATTGGCCAACTCGGGGTCGAGTCCAATAAACTCGCCGTCGTTGTTGTAGTACAGCTGGCCGCGCATGTCATCACCCTTGGTACCCAGGCCGTAGTCGCCCTTGAGGGCGCGGGCCTGCTGGGGATTGTGCATAGCATCACCACCCATGGCACTGGCACCCATGACAGAAGGAGCCATGTTGGTGCCCATGCCACTCATAGCACCCATTCCCATGCCTCCCATACCCATGCCGCTCATGCCGGCAACGCTGGGAGCGCCACCAAGAGGGGAAGGGCCGACAGACATGCCGCCCTGGCTGACACTACGCTGGTGCTGACCGGGGTGGTTGAGGAGGAGCTGGTCCTGACTGTTGTTGGAGCCGTTGTCACCCATGGCAGGGGGCTGGAAGTAGCCACTCCCCATGCCGCCGGGCTGCATCGTGGAGCCGAGACCGCCAGGGCCCATGCCATTCTCAGGCTTGAGGTCCAGCATGTTCTCGGCCTCCCACCATGCATTCTCGCGCATCCAGATGCGCTCAGTGCCGATAACGACCTCACCGTTGCTCCAGCCACGCTCGAGGACCCAGCTCTCGATACCATCACGGCCGTCGCGGCAGCCAAGAGATGCGTACCGCTGAACAAACTCGTCATAGTCAAAATCAGCAGTGAAATCGAGGTTCTTGTTGCGGCGGTTGGCCCATTCAGGCAGGCGCCATGCACGGAGCTGTCGCGAGACTGTGCCAGCAGACCATGCCGAGTTCATAGAGGGGAGAGCGGCCAAGCCGGCGGGTGACTCGTCGGTGGGGTGAATACACAAGTGGTACCAAACACGGCTGCTGCCCAAGACATTGGCAAGGTCGAGACGGCCAGCACGGCCCAAGTTAACACCCTCGGTCTCGTTGGGCATGAGCAGGCTCTTGACAAACCCGTCGGGCTCGGAAGACAGGACAATGCGTTCAAGCAGCTCCTCACGCTTCTCCAGAAGATGAGTCCGCTCGCGGCCAGCAGGGCCAGACATGATGCCTAGGTCCGGGGCAACATCATTGACGGCATTCTCCATCTCCCGGAGGACCGAAGAGCCGGCTGTTGTGACGTCGACACCATCCTGCTTCATCTCGGAGTTAATACCCAGGTTGTCGTCGAAGATGCCACGCATAGACATGGCCTTGCCAAGGACGGGATCAGGAATCTCCAGGACGGTAAGGCAGACAGTGTCGCCGTTGTCCTCGTTGGAGTTGGGGGTGCGAGCACCATCGTTGGACTCCTCACCATCGCGAATGCGGCCCATTTGAGCGGCAATGGCAACATTGGCCTTGGAAATGACCCAATCCACGAGAGCCTCGTAGAGACCACCGATGAAAATGTTGCGCTCTTCAGTGGAGCATTTGTGGGCAAGGACCTCGGGCTCAACACCCAGCAGGCCGCTCACATCGTCACAAACGTCCTCGAGAATGTCGCCGTCCAGGCCGTAGTCCAATGTGTTGCCGAGCTTGAGGAGGCCGGCCAGGATGGAAATGAGGTTACGGTGGGACGCACCCTTGATGCCAATCTCCTTGAGAGCAGCACGGAAGTCGTCGGCAGCAGCAGCATCATCAGCAGTGGGCAGGTAGGAAGGAGGGTCGTAGGTGCCGGAGCGAGACAACAGGCTGTATTCGGCGGCAGACTTGAGACCAAGGAACTCACGCTCTGCGGGTGTGGAGGCAGATGTGAGGAGGTAGTAGAAGACGTCAAAGGCACGGTGGCCCTTTTCCGAGGGGATGTTGAGCAAGCCGCGCTGGGTGTCAATGCCGCCCTGGGACAGAGCGAGCGAGGCACCAGTCAGGTTGCCGGCCAAGTTGAGGGTCAAGGAGACGCCGAGGGCAGTCTGGAGAGGAGTCGAGGGGTTGAAGGGAGTGACGCAGCGCAGAAAGGGCTGGATGGCCTCGAGAGACTTGAAGACAGAAGTCGGGACGTTGAGGGGCAGCGAGGATAGGAAGGGGCGGAGGACTGAGGGGGTGGAAGAGTGCAGCGAGCCGAGGACGATGCAGCCGTCCTCGGCACGACGGCGGGCATGCTCCCAAGCACGGACAGCAAGAGCGGCATCGACAGTACCGCCCGGCTGGCCATTGCTGCCAATTTGTGAAGCTGTGAGCCATGTGTTGACGACGATGCTGGAGCCGGCGTCAAGGCTGTACGGAGAAGAGGAGAGATAGATGTTGTGGATGGCGTTGAGGAGGGTGGTTGTCGAGACCTGGGAGGACTGCTGGGCAGCACCCCGATGGCCCTCGGAGGCAACCGAGTACATCGACATGCGGTTGCTCGCCATGATGGGCAACGGATGGAGCGGTAGTGCTCGTAGCCGGTATGTGAAGACGCTGGGCAAACCAGGTCAAGGAAAGTCGTGGAGAGGAGGTGGTCGAGGCAGAGGTTGAGATTCAGACGACAGTAGATTCGGTTGGTGGGCTAGACGGGATGAGTGTGTGGTACAAGGTCGAAAAGAACGGTGATGAGCAGTGAAGCCAGCCGACAAATATTAGAAGAGCGTAGACGAAGAAAGAAAAACAACAGCAACTAAAACAGATAGACAGATAACAGAAGAAGACGAAGCGAAGCAAAAGAATCAAGAAGAATTAGCGAGAGGAGGAAGGCCAAGCGTCGTTGCGAGAACAGCAACAAAGGGTGGTCAAAACGACTGGACGAAGGCAGCCGAGGGAGCGAGTGACAACGGCTGGCAAACAAAGTGAGAGAAAGTGAAGAGACCAGAAGAGAGAAGAGATGCAGGGAGAAGCAACGCAGATGAAGCACAGGATGCCGCAATGCAGGAATGTGGTGAGAAGGGAAGCAAGAGGTCAGAGGTCAGACTAGAGGCAGGACAGTGGAAATATTATTCTGTATGGAGAAGGAACGACTCAGGGGCCTGGCTGGCCACGGGTGAATGCAGGGCAGCACAGTAATTACACAGTAGGCAATACACACAGGGAGGTGTGGTAATACGGGTTTGGTGGCTGCAATCACGGTGTATTTAGGGCCCTATATTTACTCTGTACAGTTTGTTTTCTGTACACAGTACACCGTCCTTGCGAAAAGAGGGAAGGTGCCGGACTTGCAGATGCCAGCAAAGAGAGCTTTGAATGAGGCAGGCGCACCGCACGGTCGAACGAAAGACCTACACCTGCCGAGCAAGAGTCCCGTGATATCATTTGTCTGCTGGTCGCGGCTCAGACTCGGCACAGCGCACTTGCCAAATCGAACGATAAGATACGTACAGGCAAGACTATGAACATACTGCAGTTTGTACTGTAATACACCAGGGGGCGATCAAGCTACAGGGCATCAGGCAAAGAGCAAAAGAACAGCCTAGAATAGCAACCAGAAACGGCCGGCCCGTAGCAGGCCGGGGCAAGCAGGGAATTTGTGCATGACGCCCCAGCACGTAGAGTCAATACGAGTTTAGCATTATGTCAGATGCTATTGCTTGCATTACCCCATAGTGGATTGGACAGTAGGGGCAAGAGCAGCCGGCAGGTGCAGAATAGTTACAAGCGGCAAGTACCTTTGAAGTAAACAAACAGCCATAGCATACCAGGCTGGTATTACAGTACACTCCGTATATAGTGTATTACAACTCTTGCAAATACTTGAATGCTACCACAATACCACCTGAAAAAGTATGAATTTTCACTCTCTTGAAAAACAAGAGTCAAAAAAACAAAGCTACGCAAATCACCAGCTTCCAAGCTGTACCGCGATGGCGCTAGTCTATATATGCCCTAGCTTTGTTTGTTCTGTTCAGGGGTTGCTAGAGGGGTAGCGCTGGCGTGTGTTTATTTTTACTTTTGGGTGGTCATTCTCCACTTCGTGTTAGGTTTTCAATACGAAAACATAAAATCGATCAATTCGATCAATACCAAATAAACGCATTACCCCTTCCTTGGGCGGGCTAGCCCACACAAAATCCGGGCCTGACTAGGTTAGTGTCGTCTTTACGGTAGACTTTTATGTTTATTGAGCCTGTTTACAGTTTTATGGTTGCAGTAGCGTGCTATGCACTACGGAGTACATATGTATCTTACATAGCAGTGGGCGTCAGGTACTAGAGCCTGTAAATGCTGCCTAACACGCTGTAGCCAGAAATAACAAACTCACTGAAGCACTTGTATCTTAATGAATTATTATGATACAGTAGCAGTGTGTGCTTTACAATATTATGTATTGCTTATAAGGACTCCGGGGTGCCGACACTGCCAGCGCTGGAATGCGAGATCGACTGCCCATCGATTCCCGAGTTGTTGCTAATGGACGGAGAAATGGGAATAATCTACTTGGCAGAAATGCATGGGAAAGGTAATCGAGAGAAGAATAAGGAGATCATGGTGATAGGAGGGCTCAATAACCGTCTATTCATAGCAATGACGACAGATGGTGGTCTCGTATTGACGCTGTACTACTACACTGTAGTGGCTCTAACAGACAGCAGACAGGACAAAGAGGGAAGAATACGAGATCGAGGACCTTCTGGAACGCACCCCACCGCAAGTCAAGGAACGAGAGCGAGTGTAGATATGTCTATTAGAGAGTGAGTACCAAGACATTGAACTATGTAAGATACAGAGGATGCTGGCTGCAAGAACGTTGGTTCGAGAGCCTGTTTTTCATCAATGCGTCGGACGTGCGGCGTTTGAGAGAGACACGTCGGGCTTGGCCAGAAAAGACTTTCTCTACTCAGTACTCAGTATCAGCTGTGGTCAGTGAGACAAGGCTTGCAGTTGCAGGGTGCAGGATGCGGTATGCAGGATAGAAGCAGCACAGAGGCTGTGTGACTGTGAGAGATGTGCAAGACGCATTGGTGTGTGAGGGAAGTGCAGAAGGCGCAATCTATGTATGGCGGGGCGGTGCATCTCACGAGAGATCGAGTAGACATCTCACTCAGTACCGAGTACCCTTCTAACGTACAGTCGATCATTGGACTACTATACAGTACAGTGCCTTCTTTTCAGCCATATTGCAGATCCCATCTCAGCTGGCAATTTCCACAGAAGACAAGTAGAAATATGATGAGAAAGGCTACGCCATGCATAGTACATGGTAGTTTTACATAGACATAGAGGCTATCTTACATAGTAGAGCAGGTGGACAGAGAATTTTCAAATGAGGTCATGGCAGACGACTGCTCGGCGATGTGCCAGTTCTAGTGAGCCCCAAGTGTCTTCCGTCTCAGAGTGCAGAATATAAAAGATCCAGGCATCCCCTATTACTGCTGTTCACTCTTCCACTCTTACAGTACAGAGGGGCGTGCAGACAGAGCACAATTACCGGAAGAATTTGCAGAGCGCATTAGACTTCAGCGCTGTGGGGCGTCATCTTACCAGGAAATAGAGAATACATACTTTGAAATTTGGGAGGGGGGGGAGGAGCGAAGTGGAAGAGCAAAGCTACTGTGTAGAGAAAAACAGGGGCTGAAGCGGCCCAAGACCCTTGCCTCGCCCCTGTACCCATGAGAGAGTATTTGAATTTTCTTGCTTTCGGCCTGTTCAGGGGCTCTCCGGTCATGCACCCGCAGCGTGTCATTACCACAACTACTCTGTAGTGGCTAAAATCAAAAGGCGCCTGGATAACAAAGAGGCTCTGGAAACAGACGTTGTCAAAGAGAGGAATTCAAAAGGAGCCTGCATACCCCTATTGCCCTACTCTATCCGCTTACCAGTATATAGTTGCTGTAAAACAATGGCATGATTAGATAATAAATAGAACATGAATAAAATAAACAGTCTGTAGACGTTACGTGTGGCTTATTTGTGCTACAGGACATATTGAGGCATCAAGGCATCGGGGCAAAAGGGCAGAGACATCTAGACTCTGTTCTCTGAGGCTCAGCCGACATCACCTACATAGTACAATCATCGGCCTCGGGTAGCCATTCCCCTTCTAGGCAGGGCTGTCTACTGTCCTCCGTACGTCCTACAGTTGATCATCATCTCTGGTCTACCAAACCGTCTCCCAGGTATCCCTTGCCTGGCTGAACTCTGTTCTAACCCTCGCGTGGTAATGCTCCGGCTGTCATCTCTGTGTTCTATTTTCCTCTTCTTATTTTCTTCTATTTTCTACTTTTCTCTTTTCTTTCCATCCAACCCTCACTAATCGGTACGGGAGATGGGCAGGGAATGCGCCCAAGAAATGTTGTCACAGGCCCCAGAGCCGGTTTGTCCGGCGTAGGATCGATCACCCATGTCCATTGATGGCTCGCTTTGATCCCTGCTTTTCTACTATTTATTTTCTTATTTGCATTTTCCATGTCTACCAATCACAAAAGGGGAACAGAGCACTCTTCTGTATTTGTTTTCTTTATTTTCTTCTTCTACAGAAAATAAGTATGTCCGTATGCATGCTCTCAATGCTCCGTACTTGATCAATGTGGAAAAGGGGCAGCCGTCTGAGACACGTATTACAGGAGAACAGAGACATCAGACCGCGTAAATAGATCGCCGTTGAGTTTGCAAGTCCCTAGACTTTCGATGGAACTCCTTACATGCCGCAATGTCTCGCCTTGATGGCATTTGGGCGGCTCTGGCATCTGCTCAACAGCTCATCCCGATCGTGCCATCAAACGGCATGGTGCGCTTCTCTTCTTTATGTATTGTGTCTTTTTGGGATATGTCTTCTATCTACCGCCTTGTCAGCTACATTCAACACGTTGTTGTTATGAATCAAACACGACTCACCGTCATCCTCCCTCCTCAACAGCCAGGTTCAAGCAAATGCAAGTGTATTTCTGCTCACGTCACGCACAAGCAACCTGTGCCGTGGCCTATCGCGTATATTATCAATTTATTTGTTAATCAATTTAGCTAATTTCTTCCCTTCTGTACATACATATACTACTATGTATGTAGCCTATTGATTCTATTTTTCCTGATTTTTCAAGATCCCACTATGGAGATATTTTAAGCAGCCACACTAACACCCTTTTTCTTCTTTTTCTCTTTTACCAACCTTCAAGTAGAAAAACAGCTCCAGCACCATGTAATACTGAGTAATAGTAGTAATGCTCCGTCCTGCTAGCAAATAACCGTGCTCTAAACAACCTGTATTGTCATCTGTGATCCTGTTTGCTGTTGCTTGACCTCGTATCCTCTGCCGCTACTGCCCGTCCTGTGGTAATGCTTCTTAGGCACTGCAACGTGAGGTGCATCAGGCTGGATACATCATGTCCTTCTCGTGCCTTCTCTTCAAGCAGTGTGCTTTTATTTCGGTTCAAAATCTGTTTCTTGTGTTTTGCCTCTCTATTTTGCCTCTCGTCCCGTCCCATGCGGCTGTGCTGGCCTGTGGGCTGATGCTCCTTCCCTGCCCTGCCCTGCCCTGCCCTGCCCTGCCCTGCTTGATGCCATTACAAAGCAGTCGGCCATAACAGGCAGGAACCCTTCAGTAGACCCCTATCTCCTCTACACGAAGCAACCCTTCATCCTGCGGTATTGGCTATACTTTATTTACATGAACTACTATGTAGCGTACTCAGATACAACTACTCTACCCGTAAGTACCTGTAAGCTTAACGGTAGGGTGCAATACGAGGTCGATATAAGCAGTACCCCGTAAACGTGTCTGGCGCTTGCCTCCTGCCTCCTGCCTCTTCAGGGGCCAGACAGACCCATTGCTTTTGCTGCTATTTATGTTTATTGCTTTTTTTTATTTGTTTCTTTTTTGCTTTTTTGCTGGGACGTGTTCCACCTCACCCCTGTCGCTCTTTCCCTTCCAGTGCTCCAGCGCCCTTCGTGCCTCCGGTACATCGCTAGTATTACCACACCACCGCGCCTTCCCCAGTGTCGTCCCACCGCGCCTTCTGCTTTGGGTGCTCAAGGCTCTGTGTTCTTTCCGTCTTCTGTCTGCTCCTTCTCTCTCTCGTCTTCTATTTGCTATTTTCTTTTCTATTTGCTATTTTCTTTTCTATTTTCTATTTTCCATTTTATTCTTTATTTTCTTTTTTGGTCTGTCCGCTCGCTACTTCCCCGTTCGGGTCTCTGGCTCCTTCATACTTTCCTCTCCAGGCCTACTCTCAACCTCTTCTCACACCTACCTCTCTCTCTCCTTGCATCGACACTCGTTCTTGAGCCAGCCCAGCTCGCCTGTTCGCTTCTGCCTCACTTTTGCACTTTGCTTCCTTTCTTCTTTGCTCTTTGGTCCATTGGTTCATCTGGTTTAGTGTTGCTTTTTCCTTCTTGTTATTCTCATTCTTCTCCTTCTTCCTCCACTTCTTCTACATTCTATCTTTTGCCTGTTACCTCGCACCACGCTCGCTACCTGCTTCACCAAGCAAACCCTCCTCGACGACAAGCACCTCGCCACGGACTCCAATGCAGACCTAGACAGTCGGGTATTGCCTTCTCACCTCTTAATACTGTCCACACCTCGTCCTATCTAGACACACTCGTTATACCTAATACGCCCCGGCCTCGTCCGGCCCTCGCCCCCCAGCCATGGCTCTCAACCTCCCCTCGCTCACCAGCGGCTCCGGTGGTGCTCATACTCAGCCGTCTCTGCCCTCGCTGCCCGCTCATCTCCAGTCCGACACCCACATCACAGCTCACCTGGCCAGTCGTTTCCACGTCTCGCTTCCCACCGCCCGTCTCTCCTCCCACGCCCTCATCTCTCTCAACAACTATGCCTCCTCCACAAAGGGCATCGATGGCGGCAAGGAGGGCAGTGCTCTCGCCGGCGCCGAGGACATGGCTGACCGTGCCCTGCTCCGTCTCGGCCACCGCACAGAAAACCAGGCCATCCTCTTCCTTGGTGAATCCGGCTCCGGCAAGACCACCATCCGCGCTCATCTGTTAGCGGCTCTGCTCAACAAGACCACAACCCCCCTCTCCAACAAGGTGTCTCTCGCCGCCTACATCTTCGACACGCTCACTACCACAAAGACTGCAACTACCCCCACTGCGTCCAAGGCCGGTCTCTTCTACGAGCTCCAGTATGATACTTCCTCTTCCACCTCGCCTCTCCTCATTGGCGCCAAGCTCCTCGACCACCGTCTCGAGCGGAGCCGGATTGCAGAGGTTCCTACTGGCGAGCGCAACTTCCACGTCCTCTACTACCTATTGGCTGGCACCAGTGCCGTCGAAAAGGCCCATCTTGGCTTCGATGAGCCCCATACCGGTGGCCAGCGCCGCTGGAGATACCTTGGACATCCTACCCAGCTCAAGGTCGGCATCAACGACGCCGAGGGCTTCCAGCTCTTCAAAACTGCCCTTCGCAAGCTCGAGTTCCCCCGCTCAGAGATTGCCGAGATTTGCCAGATCCTGGCCAGCATCCTCCACATTGGTCAGCTCGAGTTCGAGAGCACCTCGGATACTACCCCTACCGGCGATGACTCTGGCGGCTTCTCTCACGAGGGTGGCCAGACTGTCATCAGTGTCAAGAACAAGGATGTCCTGTCCATCATTGCCGCTTTCCTCGGTGTCAGCGCTGCCGACCTCCAGACCACCCTGGGCTACAAGACCAAGATGATCCACAAGGAGCGCGTCACTGTCATGCTTGACCCGGCCGGTGCCCGCAGCAACGCCAACGAGCTGGCCCGTACTCTGTACTCTCTGCTCGTGGCCTACGTCATTGAGACTGTCAACCAGAAGATCTGTGCCCCCGAGGAGGCCATTGCCAACACCATCTCCATCATCGACTTCCCTGGTTTCTCCCAGCAATCCTCCACCGGCTCGGCCCTCGACCAGCTGCTCAACAATGCTGCCACTGAGTCTCTCTACAACCTTACTCTCCAGAACTTCTTTGACCGCAAGGCCGATCTGCTCGAGAGTGAGGAGGTCAGCGTGGCCCCCACGAGTTACTTTGACAACTCGGACGCCGTCAAGGGTCTGCTGAAGCCCGGCAACGGTCTTTTAAGCATCCTCGATGACCAAACTCGCCGCCACCGC
Source organism: Ophiostoma cf. undulatum (assembly GCA_022392935.1). Lineage (NCBI taxonomy): Eukaryota > Fungi > Ascomycota > Sordariomycetes > Ophiostomatales > Ophiostomataceae > Ophiostoma > Ophiostoma cf. undulatum. The sequence continues at coordinate 278,079 of JAKRGL010000042.1, read as the reverse complement.
AGCGATCTCCAGCTCATTGACAGCTGTCGCAAGCGCTTTGAGGGCAAGAACCCCGCCATTTTCGTCAGCGCGGCTCAGGCAAAGCTGCCCGGCAGCAACTTCTTGTCCGACAACCTGGCCGCCTCCTTCACCGTCAAGCACTTTGCCGGCGAGGTCGAGTACCCCGTCAAGGGCCTCGTCGAGGAGAACGGTGAGGTCATCTCGGGCGATCTGCTCAACCTCATCAACTCCACCAAGAGCGAGTTTGTCGCCCGTCTGTTCGGCCAGGAGGCTCTCCAGACCGTTGTTCACCCCAAGGAGCGGTCCACCGTCATGCAGGCCTCGGTCAGCTCCAAGCCCATGCGTGCCCCTAGTGTCATGTCGCGCAAGAACGGCCATGGTACTGTCCGTCGGCGCCAAGAGCGCGCCATGCAAAAGGACTCTCTTGAAGAGATCTCTAGCGAGGCTGGCGGTGCTGTTTCCCCCGCGGGCGACGGCCGCCGCACTTCTTCCAAGGCTGCATCTGAACAGGGTGCTTCTGGCCAATTCCTTGCGTCTCTGGACAATGTGACCAAGTCGTTCAATGCGCCCAACACAAATGCTTACTTCGTCTTCTGTCTCAAGCCCAATGACCGCCGCATTGCCAACCAATTTGACAGCAAGTGCGTGCGCACCCAGATCCAGACCTTTGGCATAGCCGAGATCAGCCAGCGTCTTCGCTCGGCCGACTTCAGTTTGTTCCTGCCGTTTGGCGAGTTCCTCGGCCTCACTGATGCTGAGACCCTCCTTGTCGGCAGTGAGCGCGAAAAGGTCGAGTCTGTCGTTGAAGAGAGACGCTGGCCTGGCAATGAGGTCCAGATCGGTGCTACGGGTGTGTTCTTGAGTGAGCGGTGCTGGGTCGAGATTGCTCGTCTCGGCGACAGCATGGCCCACTCGGTACGCTACGGTGTGCCCTCGGATGCCGGCGACGGCCTCACGCCCATGGACCCCTTTGGCGCTTCCAAGGAGCGTCTTGTCAACTCCAACTCACCTTCTGCATCTGGTGACAAGGCCCGCGCTGCCGGCTACTTCGGCAGCAATGACGTTGATGCCCGTTCAGATGCCGGTGCCTCAGCCTTCAACGGCGGCGACATGTTCCAGAACCTTGACACGCGCGAGCAGATGGCCGAGCGTGGTAATGAAAAGGCCATGGAAGAGGTCGAGGAGTTCAAGGACTCGTCCAAGCGCAAGCGCTGGGTGTTCCTCGTCTACCTGCTCACCTGGTTTGTTCCCGACTTTGCCATCCGGCTCATTGGCCGTATGCCACGCAAGGATGTCCGCATGGCGTGGCGTGAGAAGCTGGCCATCAATTTCATCATTTGGTTCAGCTGTATTTTCTGTGCTTTCTTCTTGATTGCCTTCCCCCAACTCATCTGCCCGACGCAGCACGTGTACAGTGCCTCCGAGATGTCCAGCAACGACGGCGAGGACGGCAATCCCTCGTATGTCTCGATCCGTGGCCAAGTCTTTGATCTCGGCGACTTCATCCCTCACCATTATCCGTCATACCTCCCCACCAAGATGCTCACGCAGTATGCTGGTGAGGACATTACCGCTCTGTTCCCCGTCCAGGTCTCTGCTCTGTGCCAGGGTACTTCTGATGACGGCATCAACCCCGAGGTGACGCTTGACTATAAGTCGACCAACACCACGGGCTCAGTGACTACCATCAGCGACACCGACCTCAACGCCGGCTACCATGACTTCCGCTACTTCACCAATGACTCGCGGCCTGATTGGTTCTCCGAGATGATGATCATGATGCGCGCCGGCTACAAGAAGGGTAACATTGGATACACTTCCAAGTACGTTTCCAAGCTTGCTTCCGGTGGCAAGTCTATGGCCATCCTCAACGGCCGCATCTATGACATGACCAACTACCTTGCCGGTGGCCGTCAGCTCATTGCCCCTACGGGCGAGTCTGTCTCGGGTACCTCTGCCGACCTAAACTTTATGGACCAGCTCGTTGTGGATCTCTTCCAGCAAAAGGCCGGCGACGATGTCACCAAGTACTGGAACGCCCTGTCTCTGACAGCGACTGAGAAGTCGAGAATGCTTCTCTGTCTCGACAACCTTTTCTACGCCGGTGATGTCGACACCAGAAACTCTCCGCGCTGTCTCTTCTCCGAGTACTTTGTCCTCGCCGTGTCCATTCTGCTATGTTCCGTTATTGCCTTCAAGTTCTTTGCTGCGCTGCAGTTTGGCACCAAGAACATGCCCGAGAACCTCGACAAGTTCATCATGTGCCAGATCCCTGCTTATACTGAGGACGAAGAGTCTCTGCGCCGTGCCATCGACTCCGTTGCCCGCATGCGTTACGATGATAAGCGTAAGCTTCTCTGCATTCTCTGCGACGGTATGATTATTGGCCAAGGCAACGACCGCCCGACTCCCCGCATTGTTCTGGACATTTTGGGTGTGTCGGAGACTGTCGACCCCGAGCCGCTCAGCTTTGAGTCGCTCGGTGAGGGCTTCAAGCAGCACAACATGGGCAAGGTCTACTCTGGTCTCTACGAGGTGCAGGGCCATATTGTTCCGTTCCTGGTCATTGTCAAGGTCGGCAAGCCTTCCGAAGTGTCGCGCCCCGGTAACCGTGGTAAGCGTGACTCTCAGATGATTCTGATGCGCTTCCTCAACCGTGTTCACTACAACCTGTCCATGAGCCCGCTCGAGCTGGAGATGTACCACCAAATCCGCAACATTATCGGCGTGAACCCAACCTTTTATGAGTTCATGCTGCAGATCGATGCCGATACTGTCGTGGCTCCCGACTCTGCTACGCGCTTTGTCTCTGCATTCTTGAACGATACTCGTCTGATCGCCGTCTGTGGTGAGACTGCTCTGAGCAATGCCAAGGCCTCGTTTGTGACCATGATCCAGGTCTACGAATACTATATTTCGCACAACTTGTCCAAGGCCTTCGAGTCTCTCTTCGGTTCCGTCACATGTTTGCCTGGTTGTTTCTCCATGTACCGCATTCGCGCTGCTGAGACTGGCAAGCCCCTGTTTGTGTCGCGTGAGATTGTTGACAACTACGCCACCATCCGTGTCGACACGCTGCACATGAAGAACCTGCTGCACCTTGGTGAGGATCGTTTCCTGACGACGCTGCTGCTCAAGCATCACAGCAAGTACAAGACCAAGTACATCAACCGTGCCCACGCGTGGACGATTGCGCCCGACACCTGGAAGGTTTTCTTGTCGCAGCGTCGTCGCTGGATCAACTCGACTGTGCACAACCTGATGGAACTGATGCCCATGGCCCAGCTCTGCGGTTTCTGCTGCTTCTCGATGCGCTTCGTTGTTCTGATCGATCTCTTGTCCACCATTATCCAACCCTTAACCCTCGCATACATTGTCTACCTCATTGTTCTTATCGTTACCAAAGGAACAGTGGTGCCCATGACTGCATTCATTCTGCTCGGTGTCATTTACGGTCTGCAAGCAGTCATCTTTATCTTGCACCGCAAGTGGGAAATGATTGGCTGGATGATCATGTATGTCTTGGCTATTCCTATTTTCAGTTTCGGTCTCCCTCTGTATTCTTTCTGGCACATGGATGATTTCAACTGGGGTAACACTCGTGTGGTTGCCGGTGAGAAGGGCAAGAAGGTTGTGATCTCGGACGAGGGCAAGTTCGATCCTTCTACTATTCCACGCAAGAAGTGGGAGGAGTACCAGGCCGAGCTCTGGGATGCTCAGACGGCGCGCGACGATGCCCGCTCGGAAATCTCTGGCTACTCATACGCTACCAAGCCCGGCATGGGTGGCCACGGCGGTATGAACGTGGCCGTATCGGAGTACGGCTACCCGTCGCGGCCCGGCTCTACCACTGGCTTCCCCATGCATGACAACAAGCTTAATCCTGGTATGCACAACATGGGCAATGCCAGCCGCATGAGCTTTGTGAGCGACCACCAGCAAGCCATGGGTGCCAACCGCATGAGCCAGTTTGGCGGCAGCCAGTACCTGGGCGGCGGTGCGGAGATGGAGATGGCAAACCTCGCCGGCATGCCCAGCGACGATGCTCTGCTGGCTGAGATTCGCGAGATTCTGCGGACAGCAGACCTGATGATGGTGACGAAGAAGGGCATCAAGCTGGAGCTGGAGCGCCGCTTTGGTGTTTCTCTGGACTCACGCCGCGCCTACATCAACAGCGGTAAGTTTATTCCACGCATTCCTAATCTATACCAAAGACTATTACTAACTTTCATCCAGCTACCGAGGCACTTCTTTCTGGCCAGCTGTGAACGGCGCCGCTATCGGCATGACCTTTTGTTTCCTTTTTGTTTTACTTTCGATTTTTTTTTCTTTGCGGCAAGCCATTCGTTGACATATCTTCATATCTAATATTTCGTCTATATTTTTTTATCATCATCACCTCTGCATATCTAACGGGGTATTGGAAGACAGCATCTATCATTTTATCACTTCAGGGAACGCTATCTTGTTTCAGTTTGTTCTTGTTTATTTTTTTTTGTTACTATCGCCTGGATCTATTTGTTGCTCAGAAATCATTGCACGTCTTGCTGTTTCTTTTTGTTTTGCAATTCTTTCTGTTGTTATTTGCCTATTTGAGAGGGAATTTGTTTGCTGGGAGCGAAACCAAAAGATGAGTCGGTTGCAATAGCACATTATGTTACTAGTATTAATATGGAATTTGTGTCTAATCTGATTTTTTATTTGATTTATATTGCTTTAGCCGTCGTACTATTACTCACCATTAATCTGTATATTTTCTTAGTATTAAAGTGTTAAATAGAAGCAGGAAGCAAAGTAAGTTTTTACTATCTAATAAACGAAGACATACTATAGCTTACAAAAGCGGTTCACAGGAGTAATTGATACTACATTAAATAAATTTAAATTTAAACAAATCATATTAATATATCATCAGTAAAATTAGAATCATAAATAATAAAAAGCAACTGACTCCTGTACATTTTTATAACAAATTATTAGTCAGATATCAGCATATTACCCTACTTTGTCAACGCCTTGACAGCCGGGACCTCGTCGTCGAGCGGCAGAATGTCTGGCTTGGGACCCAGCGGCGTGATGCTAAAGGGGTTGATCTGCGTGTGGCTCTTGGTGTAGTGGTACTTGATGTGCAGCCAGTTGGTCGAGTCCTTGTAGGCCGGGAAGTTCCAGTAGAGGTTGCGCATCCACTTGTGCAGATGCGGGTAGCCGGAGCGGATGTCCGACAGGTTGCACTTGAAGTGCTGGACGTAGACAGGCTGGGTGGCTAGTTAGCGAACATTCACAGTTGTTTCCAGAGAGATCATATTCTTACATCAAACCGAATGATGGTGACAAAGAGCCGGATGTCGACCTCGGTCATGGTCTCGCCGAACCAGAACGGGCCGGGGCTGCTGCCAAGATACGCCTCGGCACGGTCTAGCGCCTCAAAGAGAGCCACCACGTTGCGTTCGTAGGCCTCCTGCTTGGTCGCGAAGCCGCTCTTGTACACGCCGTTGTTGATGAGGTCGTAGTGCCACTCGTTGGCCGCGTCAATGTCCTTTTGCAGCGCAGTCGGGTACAGGTCGACCGCCTTGTACTCCTCGGGCAGCAGGTCCTGGAAGCCCGTGTTGAACATGCGCACAATCTCGCTGCTCTCGTTGCTCACAACCGTGTTGTTCTTCTTGTCCCACAGCACGGGCACGGTGATGCGGCCGGAGAAGTCGGCATCGGCCTTCATGTAGAGCTGGCGCAGGTGTGTGTAGCTCTCGTGGCCGGGCAGCGGGTCGGGCACTGCCATCTCGCCGGGCGAGTCAGTGTCCTCGGGTGTCACAAAGCGCCAGCCCTTCTCGCCCAAGTGCCAGTGGACGACGGAGAACGAGACAATGTCCTCGAGGCCCTTGAGCTTGCGGGCAATCAGGGCGCGCGTAGCCCAGGGACAGGCATAGCTGACATAGAGGTGATAGCGGCCGGCCTCGCCAGGGTATTTGATATTGCCGTCGGCGTCGGCCTTGCCGATCCAGTCGCGGAACGCGCTGACCTGGCGCTTGAACTCGCCGGACGAGTCCTTGGGGTTGACCCAGTCGGTGACTTTGAAGCCGGTCGTCGACTAGATAAGAGTTAGAAGAGCTCTGAGTTGATAGCAGGAACAGGACAGAGGAGAGAGCATGCCATTTTAGAGGTTGTGGATGTGGTAGAGGTGCGCGACGAAGGATGCGTCCAGACAGCTGTAGAGGATGGTCGGGATGTTGAGGATGACGTTGAGAAAGAGGAGGCGCGCAGAGCTGAAGAGGCTGTAATCGAGACGACGTTGAGAAAACCGGAGCGCACAGTCGGCAGACGAACAAGGGCAGCAAGCATTGGCGGTTGCAGGATATAAGTAGAGAAAGAGGGGTAGATGTGGTTGCTAGTGAGAGAGTCGAGAAGAGAGAAGGGGGAAGAAACGACGGAGCTGATCACGGGATGCGAGATTTGTTTCGTTCTTTCCTTTTCCACGGCGTATGTGCTTTCCCTTTATAGTTTAATAATCCTTACATGAGCGACGACTAATCCAACCCCGTAGTACATAACTAATTGAGTCATCAGAGCTTCGAGTCTTGAACGAGGAAAGAGGGGCCTTACCACAGAACAGCTGCCGGATGTCGCCCAGTGCAATTGATAATGCATGTAGGCTCCGTTTATAAGCGCGCTAGTGCGGGAGCTGTTGCTTAACAAATTGTGACGTAAAGCCCGCCCATCAGCTACCGGCGGATCAGTCAGCACAAAGGTCCACCTATTCGGTCGGTCCCCAGTGCTTTGCCATCTTTCGTTTCTAGATACTTTTTTAATTTTTTTTTTTCTATCTCTACAGAAAATAAACGGGAGTGCCTACAACAGACATACTTCACACTCTGAGCCCTTGATATAAACCCAAAATGATCAATTTATACGTAGACAATGGCACATCATAGCGCACAGTGAATGAAAAGCTGGACAAAGTGACGAGAATCTACCGTCCTAAAAAATAAGAATAAAAAACTTAAAAGAAAAGGAAAAACGAAACCTAATTGAAACATCGCTTGCCTTGTAACCCATCCGAAGCAGTGTCTAGTCTACCGCACCTTGACCTTGACGTAGGGCACCTCGACGTCCTCGCCGTCGACATCCTCCACCACAACCTCAAAGATCACCTCCTTCTGGTGCTCCGGAATAGGCTTCTTAGAAATCGTCTCCACAAGCGTGCTCAGCTTCATTGCGAAGCGGTCCTTGAGCTTGCTTGGCGGGAAGAATGACGCGTACAGTAGACTGACGCCCGAACTAAGCATGGTAAGGCTAAGTCCACGCTTCTCCATATCGTCAATCAGGTCCTGCAGTGTAAAGTCGGGCACCTCGAACCGGTCCCAGATCTTGTCCAGGGTCACCGTGCCATTGGGGCCCTTGTACGTCACCTTGGGGCTGGCAATCGGCTCACTGAAGCCAAAGAACGGCAGTGCAAGATTCACAAAGCCGTTCTTGTACTGCTCCAGGTCATCCTTGCCGTCCACAATCTTGTACAACTCCAGCGCAACCAGGCCGGTTACGAGAGCCGTCGTGGTGGCAATGGCTGGGATGATCTTGCCGGCAATCAGCTTTGTCTTGTGTCGGTCCGCAGGGGCAATGTTGTAGTTGGCTGCCCTCAGGTTGCTGGCAGCGGTGATAAAGTCAATGTGGAAGTTGGTGTCATCGTCCTTCTCAAACTCGACGGGTGCAAGCTTGAACCCTGCCATTGAGCTTGGCGATGGGATATCTCTTGCCAGAACATCCACCTCGGCTTCCTCGTCGACAGCAGGCTTCGATGCATTCGGGTCCGGGTCCTTGTCGTCGGCCTGGATCTTGACAGCCGGGTCGGGCGAAAAGTCGGGCACGATAATGTTGTCCAGTGCAGCCAAGTAGTCCTCCTTGGTCTTGCCTTGCAGGTTGATACCGTAGTTGAAGGCGTGGAGGTTGGTGGCAGATACCAGGAACTGGAAATGTGAGGGGTTTTCCAGGTCAAACTTGAGCGGGTCGGGAGCACGCTTTGGGCCAGACCAGAAAAGCGTGCCGGTCGACGTGACAGAGTCCTTGGGGAAGTTGTACAGCAGTTGCTGGATGGCGTTGTTGTACTGCTTCTCGAAAATCATCCGTGCCCAAGAAACACAATCTTCGAAGCCCAGGGCCCGCTCCGTCTTGAGGTAGTCGCGCAGAGTCTCCAGGGTCGCAACCTCGCTGCCCGACTGCTTGGCCGTCGTCTTGAGGTAGTTGGGCTGTGTCAGGTACAGGTTGACAGTCTCGGCCGACTTGACAAAGTTGGTGTCAAACACCTCCCGTGCCCACGCAATGCAGTGCTCAATTGTGCTGGGGAAGCTGCGCAGTGTGCACATGGGGAACGACTTCTCAGGAGGGTCCTGCGACGAAGAGTATGCCTCAGTCAGCTTTGGCAGAACAACCTGCGTGTTGCCCTTGGTGCCGAGAGTGCCGCTCTCCACCAGGGGCTTCTGGAAGAAGATACACCGCCGGTCCACATATGTGCGAGCCTCCACGTTATCAAGCGCGTTGGTGACACCGTCCAAAGCCTCCCAAAATTCCTCGTTAAAGATGTGCTCGGACTCGGCACCCACACGCTCAGACAAGGTCACGATATGGCCCTCCAGCTCGGGGTTCATGACCTGGACGGCCTTTGCTGCAGTGTCGCTCTTCATTTGGCCGACATCCTTGGCGCGGAACAGGAACTGGCGGTTGAGGTTGCTCTTTTCGATCGAGTCGTTGTCGGTCACGGTGATCTTGCCGTTGGGGCCAGTGGCGAGACCCATCATGGCCCAGTTCTTGAGCGTCTCGCAACCAATGGCGCCCGCACCAACAAGGAACTGCTTAACATTGGACAGGTGCTCCTGGTATTTGGCACCGAAGACGGCAATCTGGCCATCGTAGCGCGAGCCCGTGGGCTTGCACAGCTCTTCAGAACGCTCAAACTTGGCAGGCACGGACTCGAGCGAGTCGTAGTACATCCACTGCTTGACAGGACTGAACTTGCCCGACACAGCCTTGAGGACCTCCTGTGCAGTGATACCACCGAAAAGTGCTGCCATGGGGTTCAGGTCACCAGCTGCCTGGTAACTGAGCTCGGACAGGAGCTTCTCGTCAATCTCCACCTCAATCTTTTCCTGTGAAGCAAACGTGCGGGCGGATGCCACCAAAACAGTAGCATCCTCGACGTTCATCGGGCGGGGGAAGCGGTTGTGTGTCTGCACAAAGGCATGCAGGGCCTGGAAGCCAATGTGCAGCTGCTGCGGGCGGTCGAACTTGGCGTAGTCGGAGATGAGGAACTCGGGCTCCTTGAGAGAGTCGGACAGCTTCTTGAAGTCGAGAATAACAGGCATCTTGACCTGGCGGAACTGGCCCTGGCGCTGGTACTCGCCGAGACCAGAGACATCGCCGATGCTGAATGTGTAGGGGCCCTTGACAGTAACCTTGCGAGGCTCGCAGCCGTTCAGGCCCTCCATGCCGATGATCTCGGAGAAAGTAACGAAATCACCATCCTCGAGCGTGTGACGCGCCTCGTCGCTGATGGTGACCACGCCCTCCTCATCGATACCGTTGACAATGCCAGTGCTAGGCTCCTCGCCAGTTGCGTCGGCAACAGTGAACTTGGAACCAAAGTCACAGAAGAGAGAGCCGAAAAGACCAAAAGTGTCGGCAATGACCACATAGATGCCCTTGTCGTGGCAGTAGTCGGCAACAGCGATCTGGACGTTGAGAGGTGTGTTGGTCAGGACGACAACCTGGAACTTGTCGAACTGGGAGAGGTTTTCTGCGAGGCTCGCGGACTGGAGGATGTGGACCGGAGTGTATGCGTTGAGCTCTGCGACGCGGGGAGCTGTGACTTGGTCGCGGGGCTTGCCGACGTCCTCGGGGCGGAGGAAGAACTGGGCGGACAGGTCGGCGATGGCGGCAGGGGTAGGGTCGTGGAGGGTAAGGCTCTTGACGCCAGCAAGGGCAATGTTCTTTGCGATCTCGACACCGAGGCCACGGAGACCGACGACGAGGACGTTGGAAGAGCTCATGCGCTTCATGGCCTCGTGACCAAGAACGTAGAGCTGGCGACTGTAGAGAGACTCATCGATCTCGGTGCTGTCGGCGACAGACTCGTCGACCTGCATTCTGGTGACGAGGTCGACCTCGGGCAGCTTTGAATCCTAGGCAGTCAGTATGGTGAGGTTGTAGAGGGTGTAGATGGTGACAAGGCGTGAGATCAAGACAATGGAAGGCATACACTCATTTTGAGTTTGGAGGTATCTGGCAAGCTGCCGGATGAGAGTTTTCGCTTCCCCAGTGTGGCGTGCAGTGTCGTAAGATGGGCTTCTCGGGCCTGTAGATGACACTGAAGAGAAAAAAGGAGAGGAGAAGAAAAGAGGAAAGAAGAAAGTGAGAGAAGAAATATGTAGGCAAAAAGAAGAGGAGAGAGACAGAGCGAAGGAGGTTTAGTAAAGGTAAGAAGGGAAACAGCGAGGAGACAGTGAGTGAAGGAGGCAGTAGCGAGAGAGGGAGGAGAGAGGGAGAAAGCTCAAAACCCCACTCGGACAGAGGCAACTGGGCCTTTTGACGTTGGCTGGCTGGCTTATGCGGGGTCCCTGGTGCTATTCAGCTTGTGCAGGGTGAAGATTGGCAGTGACGCAGGTGGTTAAAGTGTAGTTAAAGAGCAAAAACAGTTCCGAGGAAGGAAGACGAGATGTTTACTTAGGAAAGAGATGAGGACAAGTCACAAAAGTTATGGTAGTTTGGGAAGGAGAGACGGGGACAAAGAAGGAAGGGTCGAACGGCAAGGCGAGACGTCACTTGCCCGTTGTGTTAGAAAGTGTAATTCGTATTTGCAGAGTGGTACTTGGTACTTGGTGCTTTGTATTTATAATAAAGCATTAATCATCATGGCTATCGCCTGCATCATGCACAGGGGCTACAAATACGCCTAGCAACAAGAGATGTCGAGTCGCACCTTCCTCATGGTGACCAGATCGGGCGCTTCACAAGGCAGGAGCGACATGGCAGGACGACAAGCTAATCATGCGTCATGGAGCCTTCCATAAAGAATAATCCTGGGGGTCAAAGTAGGCAGACATACCAAAAAGGCAGGAAGAGGTTGCCAACATTTGGAGCATTTACTCTGGAGAGAAGCACAGGCAGACACAGCCAGACAGCCAGACAGCAAGGTGCCCCGCCACCGAAGGCCCCGCCAAAGTGACCTGTTCTGCGACTTCCTTCTGTTTCTATCCCACAGCAACAGCAACCCAAAAAGTGGATACAATGTACGCGTTAGTAAGACCCTCCGGTGCCGTCATAAACAGTGGGCACGCTTTTCCATCACCTCTTGCCTCTTGCCTCTTGCACAGGCTGGAGCTCGCACATGGCCAGCCAGATTGCATAACGGCGCATAAGATTTCGCTGGTCGAATATCCCTCGTTCCTCTCGGATAAGTCATTTTCGGAATAATTCGACAAGAGGTTGGTGTCAATGAAGACAAAAGCGATCACAAAGAGACAAGGTGTTGCCCAGCTCTGAAAAGTGCCTTGCGCAGTGCGCGTCATGGCGGGCCGATGAGGGCTGATTAGTAAGCATTACCGAGTTGTCAGTCATCAAGAGCATGAGCATTCACATTCATTGTATCAGGATGAATGGTTCAATTCTCTAGAGAAAACATATGCCGATTCCCTAGATCGTTCAAATATTCCCTGAAATTCCTAAACTGATCGTGACTTGAGTTGGTTGTCGCAACAAATCGCTTAGTTAATCTTCTTCAGCTCGACATCGCTGTGTATGTGTTAGTAACTGTAGTGTGCCGAACTCGGAGGGGGTGCAGACTTACAAGATGAGGTCGGCGTTGGGAGGAATGTGGCCGGTGAAGCCGCTAGAAGAGTTAGTACTGCTGGTCAAGAATAATGTGGAAGGTCGAGATGTGTCGTTTTCTCGTCGATTGGTTTTCTTACCGGGCGCCGTAGCCGTAGTCGCTGTTGAGATGTTAGCACATGTCGTTCTAATAAGAGAGAACTGATAGTTGGAATCTTACCTGGTGATGTCCAGGGTGGCCTTCTCGCCGAGCTTCATCTGGACGACACCCTCGTCCCAGCCCTTGATGACCTGACCGACGCCAATGGCGGTGACAAAATCGCCGCGGCCGACGGAGCTGTCGAACCTGCACGTTGTTAGTAATTGTCGAATGCACGTAGTGGTGTCGAGTGCCGGGCCCTGCGGCCCATAATGCAGCCGCTCCCTGCTTCTGCAGCCGTGCGCTGTAGACCCATGCAGACAAGAGCATTCTGAGGATCTGAGGATCTAAGCATCCAAGGGGGGTACACACTTCTTGCCCTTGTTGTCGGGCTGGGTGGTGTCCTTGAGGTAACCAGTGTACTCAATGGTAACACGCTGGCCCTTGACGGGCGAGGGGCCGTTGCCCTCCTGGTGCGTAGTCTTGGTGACACCCATTGTGCGAGATGTAGAGTGGAAGAAGCTGTTGGTAGCGGAAGTCGAACGAAGGAAGGCGGTCTTGTTAGCGGGAGCTTTGAGGATGGCAAAAGTACGAGACAAAGATGCCATTGGGGTTTGTTGGATGTGTGGGAGGGGAAAGAGGGGAGAGAAAAGAGAGAAGAGGAGCAGAGAGAAGAAAAGAGAGAAGAGAAAAAGGAAAGAAGAAAGAGGAAAGAGGAAAAGGGAAAAAGGAGAGAGAGAGAAGAAGCAGGAACCAAAGGGAAAGCTTTGCACTTTTATAAGGTGGATCGGGGAAGAGGGGCAGTAATACTCGGTAGCTCTGAGCCCTTCTACTTTCCCAAGTAAACATCGGGCTAAGCTACAGCAAATGAACAACAGACAGCAACTTACAGATGGAGAAGAGTAACGGTGAAGTAGCGAAGGGGGTAGCTGTAATTGAGCTGTGGATTTGGAGAAGGAGGATAAAGAATGAGGATAGAGGATGGAGAGGAAAGAGAAGGAGGGAAGAAGGGGAGTAGATATAAGCTCGGCGGAGGGGGGGATGGAGTATTTAACACCAAAAAGGGAAGTAGCTGGATTCTCACAAGTCTACAAAGACAAAAGGCAGAAAGCGGCAAGAGCAACTGAGCATCATAGACAAAGATAGAAGGAACAGACGAGACGGCAAGGTGGGAGGTGGTAGCGGAGAAGTGGTGGTGGTAACGGTAGTGGGAGGCACCGAAGACACGGAAGCTAGCAGCGAGAAGGAGGAAGGTACGACCACCCATTAGCCATTTGCAGGGGGGGCGTCGATCCTTGCGACAACAAGTACATTTACTATGTACAACCAGCTAGACACACGCAAAAGGTACATGTCTTGGTACATACGGCGGAGTGAGAAGTGGGACGCCAGGAAAGAGGGAAGAGAAGATGAAAGAAGAGCCGATGCCCAGGAAGGCGGGATTAACCAGATTATTGATTGTACAGAGTATGGTCCTGGCACCCGTTTCTGTAGAAGACAGGGAATAGCAATCGAAATAGCAAAAATGTACCGAGTAAAAGATATATTTATCAGTAAATAAAGCGAGTGTTTTTAATATGCAAAAAGGGAAGGTGCGTTTACAGCCGAGGAAAGAGCTTCCTAGTGTGTGCCGGTAAGATCAAGACATCTAAATGACCTAAACGACTACCAACCAAGAAGACGGACACAGAGGTCTGGCAGCATCGAGTATTGCAGTGACATGGGCAACACGGCAGCACAGCAGCTGCATCAGAGACCCCGATACATACCAAGTTGTCCCACGCTGTGCCCGATGAGCTCGCGGGGTCGGCCGTGCCCAAGTCTATGTGATGCAGCGTAAACCACGGTCTCTCATTGTTTCTCTCTGTCCCTGATCCCAAGCTTTGTGCGAGCCTTTGTAAAGCATTGTAAAAGCACTGTATCAGTATTTCATCTCATGTCCACGCCAATTCGGGTCGCACAACCATGTGTATCTGTCTGTCTGTGTAGCAGTCGGTGGAGCTATGATCTGTGATCTGTGATCTATGATGTGATGGCGGGGAGCCGGAGACCCACTATTTGCTTATTTGCACCTGCCATTGGTTATGCTTATTAAAGATATGATTATATAATCAGGCTCGACATCACAGACCGGCATCACCAACAGCCAACCTCTACAGACCACATCCTTGACAATGCAACAAGTATCAAGAGAAAACCCGCACAGCATCAAGTCGTAAAGGCCAAAGACACAAAAGGCTTACATTATCTTGACTCAAGTGCCACTTATTCCTAGCGCCAATTCACGCACGTATGGCAAAGCGCATTGTTGCCGCCGAGGGAGCACAAACCGGGGGTGTCGTAGATGATTGATTCAGTGATGTAGAACTAGACTTGGTATCTCTACAATATAAGGGCTCATATTTGATACGGTGGCTCCCATGTACGTGCGTGGCCACGTCAAGTCGGATAGTTGCACGCTGTCCACGATAGATACAGACTCAGATCTGTGCTCCTGTGGGCAATCCGCAGGTCGATGAGTCGATGAGATGAGTCGATTAAAACTACAGTGTACGTGTATACAGATATGGTACGAATGCCGCTATCGAGGCTACACCAAGACCGTACGATTGAAGATACGCGATGCTGTGCAAGCAGTCTCAGACAGCCGACAGACCCCCAAACACGACGCTCTCCGGTCCGGGAAAAGCAATGATCAATTCAGCGGAATGCAGACAAACGTATTCTACCAGCTATGTCTATCCGTGGTGCCATTGGGACAGGATATCTCAAATCAATACAGTGGCAGATGCACCCCACCCTCATGGAAACTTTCCGGTGTAGCATCTGCAAGCCTGTTTAAGTGCATAAGTGTGGGAGGACAGCTGCTGTCAGCTTGACACGTTGACGACGGGTGCATATGATGGATGAGAGAATATCATTATCATCACAAAATCCATAAAAAGAGGATAACGATATACGGATGATCCACAGAAAGCGAGACGGCGGTCAAAAGACAAAGTACAGTACAGCGCATGGTGATTACCAGCCTCGAGCCGTAAAGTGACAGGTCGTAGTGGTATAGCGGATGTTGGTAGAGGCTGGAGAGATAATAAACAAATAAGACTACAGTAGCTACAAGTAGCCAGCCTCAACTAAAGCATGCAAGCTATCATCATGTTGTTTCACATTCACCGCATCAAATAGCACCACTCTGCATGCTGCAGGCCTCCAACGCCAGATGCAAGAGCTTCGATACTAATTTGGTGGTTTTTAATGCTGTATTTATTTATTTTTTCGGGCAATCTATAAACTTTTTAGTACTATGTTGTATAATACTATTTAATATATCAGCGCCGGTAGCCACACCACCCCTCACCTTGCCGCATGCACAAGCTTGTGATAGTTCCAAGACGAGGGGGGCAGCCGTCAGCTCGGGTAGGTTACTATCATTATTCAGATACGACATAAGATACAGATACGACACAATATATCATCCTAGGGCCAAGGGCTGAAAATAATCATGCGTTTCCAAAAGGCCGTCCAGATATTGGGCGGTAGTATCGGCCGTGACGGGAACCCGGAGTCTGGACATGACATGGGACTGTACTATAAAACGGCGCTCATCGAGATCAATCTACGTCCTTGAACTGGTGAGATTGGCAAATTGATTTCTGGCCTAGATGTGCGTTAATACTCTCGGCTCTTCCACCTTCTCTTGGGTTGCACCAGCAAAAGACAAAGACATTGAGTGCATAGAGGATGACGAAGAAGGATCTGCCGTGCATGCAGCTATTTCTGCGGTCAACAAAGGTTCTTTCTACTCGTAATACGTAGTAGTCCGTTGATACTGGGCAGCGAGCAAACACCCTCGACATCACATCGCTTGTAGCTGCAGGACTCGTGTGTTGCCATGTATCCGGTTACGCTTCTCGGGTCTAGCTGGTGGGAGTATGTGTAACACAATCTCGAGCCAGTCCTCGGCAATGCTGTATGCAAGTGATGGGAAAGACGCCATATTTTCTATCTTAAGCTCTGGTATCCAGCATCGTCAAGGCCTTGCGAATTATTTCAGTTGACTGGTGATGCTGGAATCGGTCGAGGCTATAACCAGCTCGACTTGTTCGCTTGTACTTGCTTCTAGATCCGGTGTCGTCCAATATTGCCTCGGCTCTCCGTCGACAAGCGTACAGAGATCGCGGCGTACAAGAACCGATGGCAGGGAATCAGGGAACAGGAATCCGAAATCAGGAACCAGCAACTCAGGGACCAAGCGATCCAGTGCGTAGCCGATATCAGACACCAGACATTAATATAAAAATCCAGCACATATACGAGGAGCAGGCATTCGTTGAAATGCGAGTCTCGTGCAAGTGTGGCACAGGAGCACAGAGTATGTTGCCCCGAGAGGTGCAGAAAATAGCGGCACAGATGCATATGGTGCCTGCAATGTACACAATGCATATTTCCAGATGAGCGGCAATACGGCCAGTTCGGACAGCACGTCCACTGCCGTCATGCCACATGGCAAGATCGCCGTGGTCTTGTCCGCAGATACGGTCTTGTTAGTCATCTCCGTTGAAACGTAACGGGAAGGCGGTTGTCAACATGCACCTACTGTTTCCGACGCTTGCTACCAAGAAAGCCACATGGCTAGTAATTGGTTAGTGTGAGGGCGTTGGGAAATTAGTCATGCTGATGGCAAACACGTTGACCTGGTTGTCATGTGATATCACGACAGCCTCGTATGGTGGGATTCAATAACAACAGAGAGTATGAAACCCAGAGAGCTACAGTTAGATATCAGGTGTAAGATGTTATCGATTCTCTATTTTCGATGGTCTTTGGGCATGCCTGAGGACATGTCGTCGGTGTGGCTAGTTCTCTAAGGTCTGTATTGTGCTTGTGTTGTATAGACGTTGCCAGCCTCGTGATAGTTCTGGACCCAGGATGCGTCTTGATTATGATGTTAAATTTTTTTTGTGTTTTCGTGTAGGATCACTTGGTTTTTTATGAGTTTTCTATATTGTTGTCCGCTATTTAGGTTCATGGGTTTTTTTTCTGGTTGATTTTAAAATTATATCAATTAAAAACGAAAACACTGTTTAAAATCGCATTCGGCAGCATCATATATCAATATTAGCATACATCCAGCACAAACCGGCACAGTCATACAAATTACGCAGTAACCAAACATACTATCACAAGTGATGCCCTTCGAGTTGATATCGACGCCATCAGACGTGCCACCACTCCCAGAGCTGCCGCCTGCTACGATGCAAGCATACCATCACAATACCGACCTGTCGATCTGGGAGAGACTGGATTTGCGGCATTGACGAGCATGTATCAACTTGACTCTTGCAATACACAAGAAGCACTCCATGGCACACAGGCTTCCTCGCGCCGGAGAGCGAGAGTGTGCGAAGACAGCCGGGCCTATAGCAGAGACAGCCGCCATGACAACAAACTCGTCATGATACGCGACGCGGATGAAATGTAGCAAAAGCCGGAGAGCAGCAGCAGCACGAAAAACAGACAGCAGTAGCGCATGCTATTGCAAGTTCATTTTCTTGCCTCCCACGATAGTCACCGCAGGGCCGAGAGTGGCTGGAAATGTACGTATATGGCTGGCCGTCTAATGTCCCAATGTCAGAGCAAGATACCAAGATGCCGACTGACAACATACCCTCGCGTTCTACACTTGGATACGCTGGACATATACCTTTACGAGAGACTGAGCCCTTGTCTTGCAACGAAGTCATGGCCAAGGCCTCGAGAGTCGCGATAAATGACCTAGCATTCCTTGCCTGTTCGCTATGCTATGAGACTATGAAGCTGTTCATCAGCAATGAATCTACTTATTTACTACCCGCATTCCATCGAGGCATGCATTGTACATTATATTGCTGCCGAATAACAACAGCCGAGCTCGTTTCATGTCGAGACATTTGTTTGTTTATTAGTTTACATTCCGCAGTCTGGCGAGGAATGCAGAGTATGCAACAGGGCAAAATGCCAAAATGGCAAACGGTAAAGTGACGAGAGTGGCTCAACAGCATGGCCTTCCCACCTTGCATTCTCCGCCACAAGAGTTCTTTTGAAAGACAGGGAGAGATATCCGCGCATAGGGGTTCTGGCTCACACCGACCCAGACGTCCCAAGGAGACGAGGCAGACCAGCCCATCCTCCCTTTGCAGATGCCACATCAAGGGAGTCAAAGCAAGGGCAATCACCTCGATTGAGGTAGAGGCTGAGATTGAGGCAGCGATTAAAGTTGCGATTGATATTGGATTTGGCCTTGCTTGGGCTGGGTGAGGTCTGATTTACATGCGCCGCATCAATCCTCTGATCTTCGACCGGCGATACGACCGCTTGATGAGATGATGGCCCACCGGCCACGACCATGCAGGCCGCGTCATTGGAGCCGGCCACCCTCAGCTACATACAGTAGCAGTATGAGGGCTCTAATCTTACAGCATGCAGTATTTTGCAACGGGCATATGCGACCAAAAAGGAGATGTACTTGTGGTCTGACTTGCTCTACGGAGTATATTATGGCAGGTCGAAACAGCCCAAGGCGGCGTAACGAGGATACGAATACAGGCAGAGGCAGGGTATCACACGCAAGGGATGACCCTTCATCAGAGTTGGAAGCAAGCTAGCAACCCGATACAACAACGTCGTTGTTCGTTGAAAAGAAAGCAGGAAAGTAAGACATCTTCTAGCCTACTCCCTACCACTGCATCATGAAACGCCCGCGCAGATGAGAGGCATGAGAGACATGAAGGGGACGCGGCCGCCATCCTTTGGCTTCCGTCTGCTCACTGTTGGATTCTTTCTCGGTTCGCTTTGCCTCTCTTTGTCATTCCAACTTGATGCTTATTTTCTTCATTCCGACATCCGTTATGCCACAGACCCCGGCATGCCGGTCAATAACAAACACCCGCCTCGCGTGACGGTTCACTGCCCACAGACACGCCATTACAGCAAATCAAAGAAAACATTTAATTGTCTATTTCTGGTGCGCTACAGAGTAAACGCAGATTATGATCAACTAGAGTTGATATTCGGAGCCTCAGCTGAGAACGGAGTCTTGGGGGGAATCAGCTGGTCCGCTGTCAAGCCTGTAATTAATCTTACTACGATAATTTAACATGATCACAGTGTCAAGAGCCAGCCTGAAAACGCTGTCATTGCCCAGGCGCCGCCCCTATTGCCAGCCCATGCAAAAGAGATGAGCCTCCACCTGGAAGTACTGTACGAGTACGTATCTTAAGTAATAGGTGAGAAAAGTGAAGCGCCCAAATGTGATCAGATTCGATTACATTTGATTAGTAGGAAACCAACATATGCTTATTTTATAGCATATTTACTAATGTTGTCAAATCTAAAGTAGCACGGGTTCATCTTCACAACAAAGAAGACAGAATCCGAGCTCCAGAATAGAAGACCAAATATTGTAGAATAAACTGTCTACCATCTAAATGAGGCAATACGGCCGCAGGGTGTCGAGGTCCAGAAGACAACAGACCAGCAGATCAACGCCTAGAATATCCCGCAGCGGACTGCATTCTTCACGCCAACACTGCACGCCGACTGTTCCTTGTGTACATGTAGCCACTCTTTGCCTGGGGTTCCTGTCGATCTTCTACAGAAGAGAGCAAGGCTGGCGCGCTGGCGCAGGAAGATAGAACAGAAAAAGTACTCGATACCCGAAAAAATAGGGGCATTCTGTATTAATGTCGTTGTATCTTACACAGTATTTAGTACCCTCTTCTTAATTCCCAGAGACCCCGCTGGGTGAACATCACACTTTCCAGCCGGCCAGCTCCTCTCTCACGAGCACTTGTTATTCTACATGAGACAAGAAGAAGAGATGGAAGCACGTTCCATCTGACGGCGTGGCTGTGCCGCCTTGTCTCGCTCTCTGATTCCCCTCTGATTCCTCCCCATCTCTGCCCTCTGTCTCTCACGCTCGGCTCTATCTCACGTTTAACTCGTCGTTTGACGTTTTCGTATTGCACTACACACCAAACCCCGTGTCCGGTGGCTGTCTGGTGGTCTGCACAGAACAGATAAGATTCTGTGTCTCGCATTACCCCGTGCGAGTATGAATATTACTGCAAATATAGTAGCAAAATAAGCACCACAGCACCAAACAGAGACAACACAAGAGCACAAGCACACGAATCGCATACCACGAACCTGCAGGCTGCATGCCCGACGGATTGTCCTCCGGTGGGACACGATGCCGCCTCTCGAAGACAAGACGATGGGAATACATCCCAATATTGCCAACTGTCTACTACTATGTGATGTGCAACACGGATCGGGACACGCAGAGCATCTCCAGACCATTGGATCAATACACCAAAACAGAGCACAAGGAAGGAGCTGGTGAGCAGCTTGATGTCTATGTACTCCATAGTATCACGGAAGAGTCGATCGCATGAAATGAGCAAACCTCCGGCGGCGACCCAAACGATGACGATCTCTGTTGTTTCTTTTATTATGTATTTCCATTTCCATCCATTTCCGTCTTCCATTTACTCCGTCATCTTTTCTTATTCTATCGTTTCAACTTGGCATTCAAAATTAAGGGCCTTGTTAGTGACCTCCGCTGGATAATGTCTTAATGCTTGGACGATACGAGTATTGATCGACACTCGTCAAGTATCTGCACTTTACTCGACTATGTACAGTACAGCTGTAATAGTATACACTCATTTCTGCCAATATCGCAATATCTCAGCATCGTCACTATCATCTGTGTACTGAATTGAGTCAGTGCAGCAGGAGACCAACGTGAAACCAGCCCTTCCCGTATCAGGCAATCTTTGGCAGGGATACGACGTCCTGGGCGCTGGCAAGCCAAATTGGCAAATTCATGACGGCGCGGGGCAGGAGCGCAAGCAAAGCAAGAGCGACGGGCATCTGATAGCAACTTGACACTAATTACTCAGACTAGATTTCTCAAGTTGACCAAATATCTCGCTGTATGTCGTAATAAATACCGTGAAAATGCAACGTACGTCGTGGGCAATGCAGAAATACAAGTTATTGCGTCGGAAGCAACACTGCGCTGCACGATTTCCTGAAATCCAACATCGTATTTGTGCACCGTATGGGCTGTAGCCTTCGGAGTACTTTGTACTTTACACGTAAATATCAGCACCCTGGCGAAACTAGCCAATCATAGCAGTTTCCTAGTGCAGGGTGTTCCTGAATAGACCCACAGTAGAAAACAGACGACGCATCCCATTGGCCAAAACCAAAACTGGCTGGAGCGATGAATGGCGCACCTACCCCTGCAATTAACACACAGACCCACTTCTATATGACGGTCTGGCCTGGCTGATGCCAGGTTTGGCAAGTACTATCCCACAGCACTGTCCAAGCACAAAGTACATTCATGCGCTGTTTACATACTGTGGGTACCTGCCTTCTTCGTCTACACGAGTACACCGTCTCTCCCTGCAAGTAACATTGGACTCTATGGAAGACACGTGCAGTGTGGAGTACTCCGACGGCGCAGCGCATGTATCCTTTGTTCGTACTGGTGGCTTGAAGAATAGCGAACACCGAAAAGTGAGAACCGACTGAAAATCTCAATGTCTTGTGCTCCGCATCGCTTTGTGCTTTAGTGGAAGAAGCCCAAAAACGGCGCCGAGCGCTTTGTTGCTTACCATGTAATCTTATCTTAACCACAGTTAATACAGTGTTCCACACTGTCCCAGCTGAGTCGTTGCCCAATGCTCCTGCCGTGACAACACATCTCGCGTGATCAGTATCAATACATATTATTGTACAAAGTTTTACGGTGAAAGGAAAGAGGCGGGTGCCACGACTGATGGCGTTCAACACCTTGGCCGATTTGCCGCTTCCCGACTCGATGCCCGTTGACATTCTATCCTCTAGCCTACAGACTAGAGGACAGAAACATGACACGCTAACAAAGTCCCGGCCCAGGGCGCGTCCCATTTTTCCAGGTACCAACGCGAAAACAAGAAAAGGGATGAATGGGTAGAGACTGGGAGACCTGCAAGTACATTTTGTACTGTGCAATGCGCTGTGGGTACATATGATTAGGCCCTGGTGAGAATGAATTAACGAGGAATGAGCGACCGGTCGCCCTTGCCCGACGCGACTGACCAACTAGAATTTACAAAAGAGGAAAGTGCAGAGAAGGCAAAGAACAGAGGCCATACATATCCTGTAGTCGCAAGAAGACAAAATGCAAAAGAGTCACAAGATACTGTACATGTAATGCACTATGAATGCAGGACGCATTGGGGAATATTGATGCCCCAGCTGAGCAGAGCGTCGGACAACCACACTGCCCTGAAGAGGTGTGACCGCCTCATTTCCTCCTGTTTATTTCTTATTTCTTAGTGCTACTCTGGCCTGCACCAGTCGTGCCTTCCCGATTCTGTAGCCAAGTTGCCCATATTAAGTATCGACTTCTTACAAATCAATATATTAATATCGAAAATCTGCAAAATAACACAATAACAACAGCCATGTACCTCTGCATTGTAATGTGCACGGGCGGTACTTGCTCAAGTATTGGCCATCTCGGCGCCTTTGCCTTTGCCTTTGTACCCCTGCACGTCGTGTCCATTACGACTCCAAACCCTGTCTATCCACAGTACCACACCCACTCCTTCTCTTTCGCTCTTTCCTTCTTTTGTCCACACACCCTGCTCCTTCTCCTTTCTCCCCCTACACCTGAGCTAGCCCGCTCCAGCGGTCCCTGCCTCCCTGTCTCTCCCTGTCTCTCTATGAAAATACAGCGCATTGAATCTGATGGCCCTCCCCGTTGGCCTTTCTTGTACGTTGTGTCTTCGTAAACAAAAGTACCTGTAACCGTGCATGGGGTGTGTCCTTCGCTCACTCCCCTGCCATCTCGTCGCACCCCCCTTCCCTGGCCCGTTTCCTGCCATCCTGCTCCTTCCCATTTGGCTCTCTTCCATTTCGTCTATTCCCTTCCCTTTTGTTTCTCCCCTTCCCTTCCTCTCTTTTCTTCTCCTCTTCTTTTCTTACCCTTTTCTTCCTCTCTTCTCTTCGTTGCCGCCCATCGCCGACCTTTTGACATCGACAATACTCTCTCCTTCGACGACGTCGGCCCTTTGCCAACGACCGTAACGACCGAATCGGAGCCTACAGTGTCCTTCCTCACTTTCGCTTTCTCCTCTCTCCCTCTCTCGTCACCCTCGTTTCCGTCCTCTCTCTCAATTCCTAGGAACCTCCGGAGGTCTCCCGCCTGACGCATCGCTTTTTTTGTGTGTTTCTTTGCTTTCGAACAAGTCACTCCTTTCGACGAAAATACAAACAACAAAAGTTCAGTTCTAATCGCGGACCCGGCTCACGTTTCCATTTGACGACGAAACTCGATATCGATAATCATCAAGCCATTTGCATTTTTGGTTTTTGGTCTATTACAGCATTCTTGCTTCAAACCTTCACCGACGACTTTTTAGCCGTCACGACGCTCTTTTATCTGCTACTATAGCATAACGTAAGTCTGCTATGTCTGTTGTTGTGCGTGTACCTAAGAAGCGATCTCGACATCCGACATCCAACACCTATAATCTCGTCTGTATCAGCGGGGCGTGGCTCGGCATCACGGACAAAGACGACCAAATATCAACGGCAGCAAGGAAAGCCAGACAGACCAACCATTCTGCAATATGCAGCGACGGCAAGGGAGGCGGCTGCATATAACGCATAGCATATATCTTAGCACTCACGTCTTGCTGTCTGCTATTGCTCTACAGACTACAGCCCGTCCTCATCCTCATGCGGCGGCCTCCGATCCTGTTTCTACGCCCTCGCACGCCCTCGTTTGGGTCCATCTATCATCTGGGGATCGCTATCATTTTATGCCAGCAAATCTAGGTCATCATTGCCAGCGTTTGCAGTTCCACTAACTCGTCAAATAGACCACACTCGTTGACAAATCATCTTGTCAAGTACATTCGTTTATTCATACTCCCTGGCATTGTAAGTACGACATGGCGGCATCGAGACGACATCCATATCAATCAGCATTCCTAACACCGCCAGACTCAGCATCTCGCTATCACCTTCGTTTACATTGATCAAATCGATCGTCCACTCCTTCCGTCCCTCTTCCGACCAGCACCTGCCTCTGTCCCGAATGACTCTGGCTTGATCGATCATTTGACAACCACACTCGAAGAAACGCGACCCCTACAAATAAAACCTCAACATCTCCATACACATCATGCGCACCAACGCTCTCTTGGTTGCCGCGTTAGCGGCGGCCTTTTCCGTTGTCAGCGCTCAGGAGGACCGGCCCAGAATTTACTTCCCCCGCCAGGTCAAGCGGGCCTTTGTCAACGCCACCAGCACCCAGCACAGCCCTCACACACCGCCGCCACCAACAACGGCCCCGAGCAGCGTGTCGTCGCTCGTCGACCAGACCTCGTCCGACAGCTCTGTCGTCGTCTCCGAGAGCTCGTCCGAGTCCACCAACTCCGAGTCCACCAACTCGACCACCGTCACCAAGCGCGCGTCTTCTTCAAACATCTTCCTGACCAGTCTGGGCATCACCCTGCCTCTGCCTGGCACCAGCAGCGATGAGACTTCGTCCAGCTCCGATTCGCGCAAGGCTTCTTCGAGCACTTCTTCAAGCTCTTCTTCAAGCACGAGTGATGATGGCACTACCACCGTTGTTGTTGCCACCAGCACCATTGTGGTCTCTCCCGACGCCACCAGCAGCAGCTCGTCTAGCAGCAGCTCGTCTAGCTCCAGCTCGTCCAGCTCCAGCTCGACTGCTACCACCACCAAGTCGTCCAAGACGGCCGACACCGAGTCCTCCTCCGACTCGTCTTCGTCCGAGTCTACCACCACGACCAGCAACTCGACCAAGACCACTTCGTCCTCGACCACCACTTCCGAGTCTGCCAGCGAGTCGTCCAGCGCGTCGTCCAGCGAGACTTTGAGCGCGTCTGCCAGCTCTTCCGGCATTGTTGTCTACCCCGGCACCACCAAGACGTCGACCTCTACCTCGGCCTCGGTCACCACTAGCGCTTCTTCCACTAACGCTTCTTCCACCGACGCTTCTTCCACTGACGCTTCTTCCACCACTACTGCGGCTGTCGACCCTCTGTCGTCGCTGATCAGCAGCATTTTCGGCACTGACAGCGCCTCGACCACTGACTCTGCCATCTCGAGCGGCATTAGCCACTCTGGCGTCGGCACTGCTGCTACCTCGACTGCTTCTGGTGCTTCCTCCACCAAGGCTGCCAGTTCTGTTGCCAGCACTGCCACTGCTTCGGCTGACCCTGCCTCGGTCCTGTCGTCTCTGCTGTCCACCATCACGGCTGACCCCACTGCCAACACCACGTCTTCCGTGATTGAGGCCAGCAGCGGTGCTGTCTCGACTTCTGCTGCCGAGTCCTCGGCCATTACCATTGTGCCCACCGTTGCCACCAACACCACTTCGCCTGCCATTACCTCTTCTCCTGTATCGTCGCTCTCCGCCTCGACTGCTGTTCCCACCTCTGTCTTCTCGAAGACTGCCAACGGCACCGTGTCTGCTGCCCCGACCTCTGTTCTGTCGACGGCCAGCATTTCCGGCACCTCCATTGGTACTTCTGTCGTGCTGCCTACCACCACTGCCAACAGCACTCTGATCAGCGGCAACGCCACCGAACCTACCATTCCCGTGTCCCAGTCTTCTGTTCCTGTGACTCTGTCTGGCAGCAGCACCGAGTCTAGCGCTGCTTCCAGCACTATTGCCAGCGGCAGCGCCTTTACCAGCGGTGTCTCCAGCACTACTCCGGGCAGTGTTGTTGCGACCACCGTCAGCAGCACGTCGGCTTCCAGTACTGCCAACTCGCAGCAGTGGCTCCCCACGACCATTATCGTGCAGCCGACCACCCACGCGTCTGTGTCTGGCTCCAGCCCGACCACGACTGCCACTGGTATCCCCACTGGTCTGCCCAAGGCTATTACCCCTGACACCAGCAACAACCCGGCGCCGGCCAACACGACTGAGATTCAGATTGCTTTTGACTACGGTCTCAACTACGCTTTTGTTGCCACCACGCCCAAGGCTGCCGCACTGGTGCTCAAGGTTCTTCCGACTCTGCTGGCCTTCCAGGGTGGCTTCGAGGAGAGCATGGCTGTTGTTCAGCGCCTGGTGCCGTACGACACCACTGAGCAGCTTGGCTATGTGACCATGCTTGCCATCTGCACGTACCCCACCAGCCTGATTGAGCAGCTCCGCCTGGACATGCACATTCCCTCTGCCGCCCTGTGGAACGACCCAGACCAGCTGTCGTACAACATGTCGCAGGAGATCAACACCGCCATTGACATTATCCTGGGCTCGACTCTGGACTACACTCCTACCGGCTCTGGTGCTGGCGCTTCGTCGACCGCCTCCTCCGACTCGAGCGACCTCTTTGGCAATGACAACAGCTCCGACCAGAGCTCGTCGCAGCGTGGTGTGACTGCCGGTATTGCCGTCGGTGCCGTTGTTGTGTCGGCTGCCTATGGTACTGCCATGTTCATCATTGCCCGTCGCTACAAGCGCAAGAAGCAGTCGGTCCACCGCCGCAGCAACTCGCTGACCAACCCCTCGGAGATGCGCCAGACTGCCAGCCCTGCCCTGATGGGTGGTGCTCTCAGCCGTGACTTCACCTCGAGCTACGGTGGCGTTGCCGGTGGCACATCGGCAGGAGGCCGTGACAGCCATGGCAGTGGCCGCAGTAACATGAACAACTCTGCGCGCACTGCGTTCATCTCGGCGCCGGTGAACGCCGAGAACTCTCTGGGTTGGAACTAGACATGGACGAGTAGATAAGAAAGAAAGAAAAAAAGCAGAAAAATCAATCTCTCCCCCAGCTCTACGAAGCCTCCCTCATGCGTCCTCTTTTTGCGTCTCGATCATGGAGATGATGTCTTATACCCACAATGCTTGGTTGTAAGAGCAGATATGCCGCCACGTCCACACCGTTGAAACCACTATCCACACACTTTTTTATTATTATTTATATTTTCGCTTCTTACAACTTTACCCTCACAAACTACACCACCACTTTCCTACCATTATTTCCTATATATTCGATACCCTTCGGGAGGTCTGTTTGGGCTGGTTGCTCTCTTTTTTATTTATTTATTTTATCTAACCCCTTTTGCTTTGCCTCTATTTGCCTTTTTGCTTTTGTTGCGTTTTCTCTCTTCTATACCTGCATCTCTGCCAGCGTCTACACAGATCGCCTGGCAGTAGAAAGATTTTACGAACTGTATACAGCGGCGACCGACTAGGTCTTTGCCCAGCCATTTATTTCCTTATCTTTTGTCAATTTTATATTTTCTCTTCTTCTTTTCATGTCACTTGCCGTTCGCGGTAGGGATGCTTGACCCTTTTTTGCTTGTTATATACACTTTTTGTTTTATAGATGGCTCTTTTTGCATTTTTGGTTACCAACGGCTGGACACCGGCTACGATCGTGTGCTGTCTGTTGCTGGCGGCAAAAGTGGGAAGAGAGGGATCGACTTTCATGTCTCTTTACTTTTTCGTTTTGGATTATACTACTCTATTTCTCTTGGACTGGGCCTTGGTGAGCATGGCAATACAAAAATAAAACGACATTGTTACTCTAGGGGAGAGAAAAATCACAGAAACGCAGACAAGGGACGAGAAGACAAGACAAAAGACAGAATACGAGAGCCGGGGATGCCGAGTGGACGGAGTGGCGTGTTTGATGAAGGGGTGGCACAGGACAAACTTTGTATGCTGGATGGAGGATCATGAGCAGACACCACGTCGACATGGTCCTCGTCCAGGGTAGCTGTAGCCTGTCGAAGGCTCCGCGTCGAGTGTCCTGATCTACTAATTTACTGTCTTATAAAGCCTCTTACTGTTTACTATTGTTATTTACCACCGACTATTGTATATTATCTCACACATTGCTATTTAGTATGCTTCCACCAACCATCCATCGTTCCCTTGTTCCATCACTCCTTTGCTCCTCTCGTGTCACCTTCATCTAGAGCACGTTTCCCATCGCATCTCAGCCCGTGTTTTGCATTCTCGCTTCCTTGTGCCACCGGCCGAGACGAGTGTCAGCTGTGTTCGTGATGTGCAGTCATGCAGGCCGCAAGTGATATAAGCATCTATCTGGTAGATAGCCAGCTAATCAGCTTGTACGGAGGGTTATCTTGATATCTCGATGTCTAGATTGTGTCTGTGGACTGCCGCTTTCTGGCTGCTGCACCCGGTGTCTTGAAGCATCTCTGCCAATCGAGTATGTATTCTGCTTGTTTGTGACCATGATGCAAGTTTAAATGCCCTACATACGATACTGTGTTAAAATACATAGCATCGGACGGACCACAGCCTATATCATGAGAGCTTACATAACCACGCATGTGACGGGATGATAAAATGGGAAAGAGGAGTGGTCAGCTTCTTCCCCACAAAATACTACATACTTGCTGACGGGTGGGAAATTGGGGAAAGGGGGACTAGCAATTAAGAAAGGGATGCCACTTGCAGCAAGGCACTTACAGCGAAACACTGCAGAGTAGCAACAAGGAACCAAATTCATGCGCGGTTTGACTTGGTCATGGGGATTAGATTGCTTGAAATATTTAGAATTAAATACACCGTGCTTCGACACGTTGCATTGACGAAGATCAAGTCCAAGCCGACCCCCTCAATTTGACTTTTGGCCTTTGCCGCCCAGATCGCTTGATCCTTGATCGTCTCGAAGCAGGCCGTTTTGTTTCGTTTTGTTTCGGGTTGCATTACTTACTTATGCCATACTTTGTTATTGTTTTTCATTATTTGTTTTTGATTCTTCACCATTGATCGATGGCATTCCGCACGGGACGCGGCACTGCGACAGACGGCCGATACGCCCCTGTCCTCACCCATGATGCCACAGAGACAGCGGAGACGGCATCGAACGAGCCGAGCTCGGCACGGCTGATGTCGCAGAGCGGCGAGAGTGACGATACCAGGGCAGAGAACGAGAGGCACACAGGAGACCAGAAGATGGGCGAGCGGCCATCGTCAGAGTTGTCTGCGCCGTCCGTCTTTTCGTCGTCGTCTGAAGATGTCGTCCGCATGACCCGGACGGCTGGCACAGCGCCGCGCGTCTTGCCATATTCTGCCGAGGAAGAGCAGGCGGTTGTGCGCAAGTTTGACCGCCGACTGGTGCTCTTTGTCGCAGCGCTCTACATGCTGAGCTTCCTCGACCGTTCCAACATTGGCAACGCGCGCATCGCCGGCATGGATGCAGACCTGCAGATCTCGGGCGGCCCCCCACCCCTGCAACCAGAGGACAAGGAGGTGGACTGGTACGGGTGGGCTCTCACGGCCTTTTATGTCACCTACATTGCCTTTGAGTGGATGGCCCTGCTGTGGCGCGTCATACCCGCACACGTCTATGTGGCGGCCCTCGTCGCCGGCTGGGGCCTCGCGGCGTCTCTGCAGGCACTTGCCTCGTCGTACCCGTGGCTCATTGCCATGCGCATGCTGCTCGGCATCGGCGAGGCGGGCTTTGCCGGCATCCCGCTGTACCTGGCACAGTTCTTCAAGCGCGACGAGCTGGCCATGCGCACGGCCGTGTTTATTGCCGCGGCGCCGCTGGCGACGACGTTTGCCGCATCGCTTGCCTGGGCCATCATGTCGCTGGGCACGTATGTCGCCAGCCCGATCGCGCCGTGGCGGCTGCTGTTTCTGGTAGAAGGGTTCCCGTCGGTCCTGATGGCCGCTGCTGCGTGGCGCGTGATTCCCGATGCGCCAGACAAGGCGCGCTACCTGACGAGGCGCGAGAAGAAACTGGCGCGGCTGAGGCTGGCGGGGGATGGCTCGGGAATAGACCCCGGAGTCTCAAGCAGAAACGAAAACGGCGGCAGCATGTCGGCACTGGCCGACCCGGCTGCGTGGATAACGGCTGCCATGTTTTTCCTGGCCAACATGGCATACAGTTCGCTGCCCGTGTTCCTGCCGACCATCCTGGCCGACATGGGCCACGACGCCGTGACCGCCCAGGCACTCGCGGCGCCGCCGTACTTGGCTGCGTTTGTCATTGTGCTGGCTACGGCGCACGCGTCCGACCGCATGCGCGCGCGCGCACCGCTGCTGATTGCCCATGCCCTGGCGTCGGCTGCCGGCTACGGCGTTCTTTCTATCGGCGAGGGCAGCCTTCTGGGCCGCAGCAGCATCTGGCGCTACCTGGCCGTATACCCAGCCGCGATCGGCTTTTTCAACGTGGTCGTGCTGCTGATTGCCTGGAACCTCAACAACCAGCAGGGCGTGCGGCGGCAGGGCGCGGCGTTTGCGCTGTTCCAAGTCGTGGGCCAGTGCGGCCCGCTGGTGGGAACGCGGCTGTACCCGGACGGCGATGCGCCGCTGTTCTTGCGCGGGATGCGGACCATGGCGGCGGCAATGATGGGCGTTGCCATCCTGGGAGCAGTGTTGCGGGCGGTGCTGCGTCGCCGGAACCACGTGCTGGACGTGTGCTCGGACGGGATGGCGAGCAGAGAAGGCGACGGAGACGCACAAGGAGAGGCTGACGGACTGGTCGGTGGAGGGCGGCTCGAAGCGTCACGGCAGCGGGAGACGGCGTTTCGGTATATGCTGTAGCTGGGGGTATACTGTTTCTGCTACATGCCTACCTCAACTATCTACTATGGGCGGCATTACAAAAACCACAAATGACATGTGTAACGCCGTGGCTGCTTTGTACGCTTGGCACTCGAGACCATACGTAGCACGGTAGGGCTGACGACAATGCTACTGTACTATGTGACATAGCGAGCTGTCACAGGCGATGACTGCTGCTAGCTTTCTGCCCTGGCCCTGTTTTCTTTTTGAATATCTTTGGTTCCATATCAATACTAGTATTCAGACAGTGGTTGATCTCCCAGTCTGGACACCTGTGGCTGTCTTGAACGTGCCGGCCGACTTGTGCTTGTGCCGGAGATGGCCTGGGGAAGTCCGGAGCAGATGCGGCAAGCTCGAGCCTTGCCGTGATATATATAGTATATAGTCCCTGCGTCGCAGACTGAGGCTCCTTTCTGGTTGAACTTAATTTCTTTTTGCAATGCCCTTGCATCGATCATCAATACGAGCTCAACCCCGACGGTCTCACCGATCTTCTTGTTTGTTTACCTTGTTCGGGGCGGCTTGCTTGCTTGCTGACGCCCCGGCAATTGGCCACTCTTGTCTCGATCATCACAATGTGCACATCAATCAACGCCCGCTCTCTTTCTCTCTTTCTCTCTTGCTCTCCGCAGATGCTGTCGTCTAAATATACACCGTCTTCTCAGCTGTGCCGATCACCTCTATTGCTTACCCGCATCTCGATCTTCAGCTCTCGAACTGTCAATCATCCGACAGCCCCTTACCCGTTCACGAACTGCCCCGAAAAGAAAGACATAGCTGCAGTGCCCTCCCTGTCTATGCGGTGCCTATCGGCCAAACGAATGCCTCACCTCAAGTCCGCATTCATGGTCGTGGGCGATAGTGACGCGATAAGATGAAGCAAAGATTGTTCTCATCGCAACTTTGGATTTCCCGAGCCCGACTCGACTGATAGAGAAAGGAAGGTGATGAAATCGGAGCACCGATTTTCCGAGACACTTTTCCTGTCAGGATGACTAAGCAATATCAGCATCTTATTCCATCGGCCGCCCACTAACAAACTTACATCTACAATCCATCTCGCCACGACATATTCATCATGTCGACGCTACTCAAAGAGTACATGAAGTCGCTGCGGATGGTCCAGGTTTGCGACTCATCAAACCAATTCGGCCCGCCACTGCCAGACAGCATTCTCAATCAGTTCATGGCAGCCACCTCGGCCAACGACGTTGAAACCGTCCGATCACTTCTCGACGAGCATTTCCCAGACCGGTCCAAGTCGTTCCCTGGCAAGTACAAGATTCTCGAGTTGTATCCGGTGTTGAGCCACGCTGCCCGACACGATCAAGTTGATGTCCTCAAAGAAGTCTTGGTGCCATACCCCTATTCATCTCAGTCCATCGACTTTGTTGCAAGGGAAGCCGCCGACACCTACTCGAAAAACACGCTGCTTCTTCTCCTTGATCGTGGATGGGACATTACTCGCCGACCCGACTCTGGTTCGACCCTGCTCGAGTCTTACCTGTACTACAGCACGCCAGATCGCGATAGCTATGGACACCGCAACATGGCCTATTGGCTGATTGACCACGGTGCCGGCCTTAATGAACGACCGAACAATTTAGACAGGACCGGAATGTCCCAGGCGGTGGAACGTGCCCCAGTCGACTTTGTGCGGAAACTACTAGACCATCACGGCGGCGATATACGAAAAGGCCAGTTGCTGCACAGCGCTTTGCTGCGGAGGCCCATGGACGACGTTGTTGAGATGTTGAAACTACTGATTGACCGCGGCGCGCAGTTGAACATGGTCAAGTTTGCCGGAGATGAACGAGCATCCCGCCACTATGTTCTTATGGATTTGGGAACACCGCTGCACGATGCCGCACAGTGGGGCAACGTCGAGGCCGTCAAGTACTTGTTGTCGCAGGGCGCAGACACGAGCATCCGCAGCTCAAAGAGCAAAACGACACCGCTGGAATGGGCTGAAAGAGCCAGTGGGTGGGCTGAAAAGGCCGGGGACTTGGCTAAAAAAGCCCTCAATGACGAAGTCGCCGTTGTTCTACGTTCACCACACCTGTACAGATTGTAAGGGAATGAGGGTCTCATGCATTTCGATGCGGGGGAATAGTCTATAAGTAGGAAGTGTGCCTTTGTTCTTCCGTATGATGAAAGGCACGCTTCAGACCCTTACCAATCTGATACCCGTCTTCTGTAACTTCCTCGACCAGGCTTACCACCAACCAATTGCCTTACATATACGTACCTTCTCTACGGCACAAATCACCTATTTATAAGCCTTTCTAACCTATAAAGCCTTAAAGTCTAATAATAATAAAACATTTTATAGGTTTTAGAGATGTGTAAAATCTCCTCTTCCTCAAGTCATCTCAAAATATCAAAGGCATACTTATCAGTAAAATATCTGGCAGTATTATATAAGCCAGCATCGGTGGTTCGCGCGCCGACGCGGGAGGCGAGCTAGAGAGAATGCAACGCCCCGATTGGCTGAAATGGACGTGCTCTTTTGGAGGATGTACTGCCCGCACATCTTTTCATACAAAAGTGACATTCGCCATTTACACTCCACAATCGGTGGTTCGATTCACAATGGCCGGGCCGGTCAGCACTAGCTGCAATTTTCTACGCATCTCGCCTCTGGTATGTTTTCACGCCGCTAAGCAACCACGGCATAAACATAAAGAAAAAAGAACAGAAGCCAGAAGACAACAAAGAACAGCTTGGAGCGGAGAATATGATAGACACGAAGATCGGGGTCAAGAAAGAGGAAGGAGAGAAGAGGGGAATGATCACAAAGGAAGGTGCAAACATCAAGACAGGAGCCAAGGATATGGAAAAGAAAGGAGCTCCTTCCTCATTGCCTGCTTTGGAGGATCCTCGTAGTGTTCGTTCCTGCCGCATTCAGAAGTCGCATTCAGAAGCAGTCCGCATCTCCGCCAGGCGCTTCAGAGCCGCTCCCTTGCTGCCATCGACCCTAAAGACTGCTCGTAATTACTGGCTTCCTGATGTTATTTCCATTCATCAAATCATAATAGTAATAAGCATTGGATATAATTCCCCGACAATGCTTATGCTTTTGTCAGGGTTTTGCTCTGATCCAGACTGCCAACACGCCCGAGATTAATTGGAACATCTGCAATAGCGAGAAATTAGAATACGTAGCTCTGCCAATCTCTCCGATCCCAAGCATACGGTGTATAGTACCTGCCAAGAAACTTTCCGCGACAGTAAGCTTCCTTTTATTAGTTTATTTTGGGTTAAATTTAATGCTAGCTCGTGGCTTTTGGTAATTTTCGTTTTCAGCAGGCGCTCCTGCCGGACTGCCAGGCTAACTCCGAGACGGCAAGCTTAGGCCCGGACAGATGGCGACGTCAGGCACGCTCTCGCTGTTTTAGCAGCATCCGTGATTATAGATATCTTTATTTGCTTTATTATTTAGTTTATCTAGTTTATTTGATTTATTTGATCTATTTAGTTTGCTTGACTACGTATTTGCCCTCCTTTTCGACGGCACCCTTTCGTATACATATATCTCCCGACATCCTCTTCCTTGCCCTTGCCTGCCCTTCCCATCCGCACCATTATCATCCTGGCATCTCGTCAAAAGACAAAAAAAAATAGAATTAGAAAGACCATCGCTAAAAGTCAGGAACGCCGATTCCGAATACAAGATACCAATACACCAACACACTACACCAGACAAACAGGCACCACCACGACCTATCACGGCTGCACAGCTTCGACGCCACCAAACCTTATTTGCTGCAGCCGACTTACACACAAACGCGGCCGACATCTGTTCGAGTAGCGGCACATCCAACCCGACAACATGGTACGTCCCGCGAATATCACCCTTTACGCTGCAGAATAAACAACTAACCAGCAGGCTGGCCCATATGCCCTCCCATACGCCGGCCTCGGTGGCGTGCCCACTACAAAGCTCGACGATCCCATCTGCGCCGTGCTGCTCGTCTTCTTTATCGTCTCGGCCGTCCTCAACATGACCATCCTCCAGGTCAACCAGCGTCGCGGCCACAAGTTTATCATGTCTGGCATGGTGTTTGGCTTTAGCATGGCCCGCATCTCAGCCCTCGTCATGCGCATCGTCTGGGCCTCGCGCTCCACCAACATCAGCATCGCCATTGCTGCCCAGATCTTGACCCTCGCCGGCGTCATCGTCCTGTTCCTCGTCAACCTCATCTTTTCGCAGCGCATCCTGCGTGCCTACCGCCCGCGTCTGGGCTGGAGCCGGCCGGCCTCCTACTTCTTCCGCATCCTGTACTACTCCGTGCCCGCCTGTCTCGTCATGGTCATCCCCGCCTCCGTCGACTCCTTTTACACCCTCGACACCAGCACGCGCGCCATCGACCGCCGCGTGCAGCTCGTCGCCACTACCTACATGGCCCTGCTGGCCTTCCTGCCTATCCCCCTCACCCTCCTGACCCTCTATGCGCCGCCGCGCCCGCCGCACCACGGCACGCCCGAGACCTTTGGCTCCGGCCAGATGCGCACCAAGATAGCCCTGCTGCTCTTCACCAGCGCGCTGCTGACCCTCGGCGCCGCGTTCCGCACCGGCGTCAACTTCCAGCTGCGCTCCCAGGCCCACCCGGCCTGGTTCCACAGCAAGCCGTGCTACTACATTTTCAACTATGTCGTCGAGATCATCGTCGTGTACACCTACACCCTGTCGCGCTTCGACAAGCGCTTCCACGTCCCCAACGGCTCGTCGGCGCCCACCCACTACGCTGCCGGCGGCGCCATTGCCAACAAGGTCACGGACGCCGAAAAGGGCGGCAGCGAGAACGACAGCACCACCACCGGCAGCGCCCCCCTGGAGCGCCGGCCCACCCTGGTCGACCGCATCAACAACGAGGAGGATGTGTTTGGCTCGGGCAGTGCCCCCGAGACCGAGGAGGCCAAGGAGGCAGCGTGGGAGAACCGGGCGCGCGCCGAGCTGCGCAACGAGCGCAACGGCGTTGCCGCATAAGCTGGCGCATGTGTCGTGAATCTTTTGTTTCCTTTGTTATTAGAATTAGATATACCGCTCATTGCATTGCTTGTCCATAGATGTTTCTATTGCATTCCCATACATTCATATAATTAATATCCATCAAAACAGGCATGTTCATTGTAACCGCCTATCTTATATATTCATGACAGTTAATTCATTGCAACCGTCTATCTTATATATATGACAGTTATACATCTTATTTCACTTTCAGCAACAGTACGTGTGGATAGTTCGTGATATTGTCTTTAGTCTTGTGGCGATATACATCAAAGCAACGCAAAATGAATTGATAAAACATACCCGAGTATGCTGAAGCAGAGAGACAACAATGTAGGATACATGACAAGTGTGGCACAGCACGATATAACCGAGACAAGCAGTATGAGAGACCCCAAATACAAGAAATAACAGTACTGGCGTTGAAATGCTCTTTGATATCTCAAGCCCGGTTTCCCGTCTTTCTTTCTTGTTGCCACCGTGTCATCGTCTTTGCCATCTTTCTTCCTGCATTTATCTCTGGTGTTCCCTCCGCTCGCCACTCTTGTTATTCCCATTCCCATTCCCATCCAAGGTCTCCTCGTCCTCCGCTTACAGGAAGTAATCCGGAGTGCGTCTGGAAACCATTGGCTCGCCCGCCCGTGGGCAAGGGTCGAATTGCAGGCTGCATAGTTAGTAGGTGTAAGTGATAAATATGTAGATGGACCAAGAAAACTGACAATGTGTATTTGAGGTGCTCGTCAATCTCCATGATCGCGGCCTGGTTACCACACCGATAGCAGTAGTTGGGAGCTGCAGCAACGTTAGTAATGTGGTTAAATGAACAATGAACCAAAAATATATACAAAACATACCCGAAAAGATGGTCACGACGTTTCGGTCTTGCGACCAGTTGTAGCCCTCCATAACAAGCTGGTGGGCACGAGCAATCAGCGTCAGGCCGTTGTTGTGGTTGAACGCCTCCGAGATGTCCTGGCCAAACGTATAGCCAGCACCACGGGGAGAAATTCCCCATCCACAGCGGTCATCGGGGTCGGACCACAGAAGATCACACATGGGACCCTCGTGCGGCACTTCCTGGATCCGGTCCAGTGCGCGAATGTTGTCGAGTGTGTCGATACTTGGCGACAGGCCGCCGTGCAGGCAGAAGATCTGGTTGTCGATCAGGGCAGTGAGCGGGAGGTAGTCGAAAAGGTCGGTAAAGTACTTCCAGACGTTGGCGTTGCCGTACTTGCGCAGGCACTCGTCGTAGAAGCCATACACCTGTGTGATCTGCCGTGACTCGTGGTTGCCGCGCAGGATGGTGATGCGTTGCGGGTAGCGGATCTTGAGGGCTACCAGCAGTGTGACGGTCTCGACCGAGTAGTAGCCTCTGTCGACATAGTCACCCATAAAGAGGTAGTTGGTGTCGGGGTTGGGGCCGCCAATCTTGAACAGCTCCATCAGGTCGTGGAACTGGCCGTGGATATCACCGCAGACGGTGACGGGGCATTTCTGGGATGTCAGTATGTGGAGATGTACAATCAACAAAAAGAGAAAAAAAAAGAAAAAAAAAAGAAAAAAAGAGACATACCACTGGCTGAACATTGGACTCGAGCGTCAGGACTTCCCGTGCCTTCTCGCACAGTCTCTGCACATCGAGCTCGCTCAGTTGCTTGCACTTCATCAGGCTCTCAATCCAGCCGTCGACAGTGGGCACGGTGGTCGGCTCCAGGACCGGGGCCGGAGGAAGGTCTGAAGGGGCTCGTCCAACGTCTTCCATCTTGGTGTCCATTTATTGAAGACGAGAAACTTGTGGGATATGCTGTTGTTTGGGGATGGTGGAGGTGGCGGCACGAAGCTGAGAGGGGCCGTCAAAAGCGTAGAGGTAGCGAGAGGGGGCAGAGACGCAAAGGGGTATCTCAAGTCGAATTGCAAAAGAAAGAAGCGAGCTGCCGTGGTCGGAGGTTGTGGTCTACTTTTGTTAGTGCTGTTATGTTGGAGGGAGCAGATATCTTAATAGAGAGTGAGGCTGGACGGAGAGTAGACCAGAAGCAGAAAGGGACGCGTGTGGTGAGATGAGACGGGATGGAGATGGAGACAGATGCAAGCATCGGTGAGCGCGTGTCCGCGTGGGTGCCGCACGGGGGACTGTGCACAGCAGCCAGTCGAAAGCAATGCCGTCTGCTCGCATGGCCGGCAGACAGATGCCCGTCAACAGAAGCAGCACGCGCAAGTCGTGGCAATTGAAGCCAAACCGGCGATGTCGGTTGACGGCTGCATCATGACATGGCATCGGGTTACCCGGCTGACGCTCGTCTCACCTCACTCCGCCTCGCCTATCCCGCCCGTCTCGCTTCCCTCCTGCATCCTGCTTGTCCACCAATGTCAGATCTCTCAGAGAAACATACAAAAGAGCCGTCGTCGTCAAATGTTCGCGTCACAATCAGACGGGGTGAAGATGCTGTGTTGTGTTGTCGGGGGCAAAAGGCAAAAGAGCCAAAACTAGGGAGCCGCCGTTGAGAGAGACCCGTCTTGTGAGTCTAGTCGTCAAAAGGTCGTTTTTTTCGTATTTCCTCGTTATTCTTGTCAAAAGTTGAGCTGTCGTCTGTTGGCGTCAAAAATACGCAGGTGCAGGTGCAAAGGTGCAAAACAATGTCGTGATGATGGTTGAGTCGAAGGGGGGATGTTGCGGAGATGGGGGTGTGTTTTGTGAGTGTTTTTGCGCCTTGGGCAGCTGGGCTAGGTTCCGCTGGGAAAGCTGGGAAATCAGCTTGGGGCCTCTGGTCTCTGGGTCTTTGGGCCTGTCGGGGGGGGGGGGGGGACAAGAGCGGCGGTCGGTGGCGATGATGATGGGATTTGGATCTTTTCCGGCCTAGCTTCTGATAGGAGAGGGATACAGGTTATTATTAGGAGACTAGAGGCCAGAGAGGGGGGGACTGTGGGGAGTACTCCGTAGGGAGGAAAGAGGACGGGAAAGAGGAAAGAGCGATGAGAGAGGAAAGAGGGACAGGACAGCCAAGATTACAGGGCACTTCAGACGATACGCACAGCTACAAAGGAGGGGCTGAGAACTGTATTACAGACTAGTTACTGACAGGACAGGCACCTGCCGATTTTTTCGCCTTTGTTGCTCTTGTTGATTGTTTTGGTGGGCAAGCGCCGCCCCTGAAATGAGGCATGGAGTTGCTTAAACTAAACTAAACTAAACTAAACTACAGAATGTCACGTGCACTGGCGTCCGGCCGTCCCCACTACAGCTTGAGCTATGGTGCGTGGTACATCGGATCATACTGACAGTCATTATTACATAATCTTCAATGAGCTGCTGATGGCCTCGATGACCAGAAACCCAAAATAGACGAATTAGAAATACCAGAGAGAATAAATCATATGTGCTAACAGGATATACATAAAGAGGCATCAAATATGCAATAAACAAGCAATCAACAAGCACCGGCCGTGTCAGGCACTGGCTGCTACCTAGGACAGCCCGAGACCGACCGGGCCGCTGGGCATCCGCTGCACGGCGGGCGCCTTGGCCGTCGGCTCGTGGCCCACAAGGTTGCGAAAGTCCAGGCCGACGTCCGACAGCATGCGTGCGTGCTCGCGTGCCTGTTCCATGCACTTGCTCCACTCCTCGCCGCCGCGCTCCGTGCTGCTCAGCTGCCGCGCCAGGATGCCGTTGAACCGCTCAACCTCCTCCTTGGCCCACTTGACGCACGCGCTCATCATCGGCGGCGGGAAGCACGTCTGGAAGCAGGCCACCGTGTTGCGGATCACTGAAAAGTACACAAACGACAGCTCCCAGATGTACAGGTGCAGGTCGCCCTGGAAGATGCACTGCCGCGACCGCTTCTGGATGATGTCGCTGCGCGCCTCGAGGTACGCCTGGCGCGCCCGGTCTTCAAAGCCTAGGCGCGTTAGCCACGACACGCTGCGCCGCGTCTTGCGCTGCTCGTTGTGCGTGTCAATCAGCTCGCGGATCACCAGCGCCGCCAGCCGCGCCGACCGCTCCTCCACCTTGAACTCGATAAAGTCCTGTGCAACGGCATTGTTCTTGAGTCCGCGCACCAGTGCCTGCATCTTCTCCACGCGCGCCACCGACGGCTCAAACTGCTGCAACGCAATGTCAATGTCCAGCTCGTCCATCTGGCTCTCCACCCACCGCAGGTTCTGCTGCTTGCCGTCCACCTCGATCAGCATGTCCTTGATGTCCGACAGCGTCTCCAGCAGGTCCGTCTTTTGCAGCAGGCCTGGGTCGCGCGACGCAAAGTAGTTGATCGTCTCCTTGGCCTTGTTGTTGGCCTCCATCTCCGACTGGATGCCGCGCCGCAGGTCCTCCACAACCTTGCGGATGTTGAGCAGCAGAGCAGACTTTTCAGGGTCATCTGCCTTTTCCGTGCGGTAGATCACCGTCTCCTGTCCCACGCCGCGCACCATGACCGCATCAATCAGCTTCGACCGCCCCGAGCTGCCAGGGCCGCCGCCGCCATTGCTAAACGAAGGTGACGTCACAGACTCGCCCGACATGGCCATGTCCACAACCTCAATATCAAGCAGCGGCCAGCACCGGTCTGCCACCAGCTTCAGCATCGGACCGTTGCCGCCATTGGGACCGTCCACTTTCCGCTTCTTGCGCGACGCCACAAGCAGGTGGTCGTTCAGCAAAAAGATCTGCATGGCCCGCCGCGACTTGTACGTCGCATTGTCCAGCTCAATCCACTGGCCGGCATTCTGCACAACGTGGCGGCCGGCGGTCATGGGCAGGAACTTTTGCGAGCCCTCGACATTCTTGTACAGAGCCTGCATCTGCGAGTTCCAGAGCGCTGTGCGGTCGGCCACCGAGCTGCGCTTGTCGCGCTTGCTCAACCCAGTAGAAAAGCCGACAGAGCCCAGGCCCGTGGTATCGGCGCCACTGTCCTTGCCGCCGACACCGTTGCCAGCAGCATTGCCATTGTTCGACACGGACGTCGACGACGCCGAACGCAGTGCCGTTGTGTTGACCTTAAGCTCCGCCATGAGATTTTGCAGCGTGCGCATCTCGTCCTTGAGCTTCTCGGCCTCCTTGCTGATCTTGATAAATTGTGTGCGGTTCTGGTAGAGGTTCGACTGCAAGTCGGCACCCGCCCGCGCCCGTAGGTCCCGCAACGCCTCTTCGTACCGTGCAATTTCCTCTTCTGACGCATCGCTCAGCATGGACGCCACATACTGGTCTGGCGCCAGCTTTGGGTCACGCAGCGCCTTGATTTCCACCGGAATGGGTGCACTGCTCTGACCGCCTCCGCCTCCTCCGGGGCCTCCCCGCCCAGCCCCGCGCTCGTCACCACCCCGCGAAATGGGCATGTTGTTGGGCGCACCACCCGGTCGCCGGGAAGACTCATAGCGGTCGAATGATGGTATGGATGGGACTGGTGGCTGGAATTCGTTCTTTGGCAGGTCGTTGAAGCGGGATGAGTAGCGGCGTTTGATGAGGTCGGATGTCTGTGATGTTAGCATTTGCTACAGGAATAACTACAGGGAAAGTACACTTACTGTCCCGCTAGATTGTTGTGGCGGCATGCGGGCCTTGGGGATCGGCTGCATGTTGACGGGCGGTGGCCGCGAGCCATCCTGGCGTGTGAGAGGGATGCCGTTGTTGGGGTTGGGGAGCGGCGCCGAGATCTGCCTTGGCGCGCTGATGACCGGCCGGTTCTTTCGCTTGGTCCCGCTCCGCAGCGAGATCTTGAGCCTGTCCTCGGACATGGCTGTGGTGTTTTGTGTTGAGCTCTGTCAATGTTGTCGTTGATGTCGATGTCGATGTCGATGTCGATGTCGAGCTGTCCCCTATCCAGCCTCCGTAGTCCAGCTACAGCAAGCGTGTGAAAAGACTGGTGTAGTATATCGGCAGAATTTTAAACAGCAGTGTTCGTTGGGTTGTAGGGATATTGAAGTTTGCGTGTGGTTATCAAATGTGGTGATGACTGCGCATCAAGTTGAGGTTAGCTACGTCGCAGGAGGCTGACGGCAGCTCCCACCCTCCGGAGGTGGACCCGCAAGTCTACTGTTACGACGGAACGGTGTCACGTGCAGTTTCAAAAGCTTCGGGCTCTAGTGGACTGCTAGTGTACCGCGGCCGCTGCAACATTGGCCAATCAGTGGGGGCGCAGTCCTCCGTAATACAGTGGGCAGACAGTGCCAGTGGCTCTCTCGAGTGAGTGGTGGCGGGCGGGCAGGCGTAGAGGGCGCTAGAGTGGGCAGTTTCCCAGAAGGACGAATAAAACTTAATACCGAAATAAATGAGGAAAAGAAAAAAAAATAGGAAATATCGACATTTCGAAAAATCGACGACCGACCAGCCGCGGGCACCAACAACCACACCACAGCCGTTACTTGCGTCACTTGCATCTACACTACATCTGCCTCTTGTGCTAGTCGTGCGCAGCATTGCAACCCGCCATACCACCGCATCCAGAGGCCCAGTGCTTGTTCGCCTTTCAGAGCGCATCTTCAACGTCATCATCACGACAGCCCGGCCTCGGCCACGACAACAACAGCGACAGCAACATTACCCAAGAGTAACATCTGTAAACGCTCGCACGTTGGACTAGAAGACATTCTTCTTGCTGACGATCCAGACACAGCAGACGACCCGACGTCCTCCGTGTCTTCCTACTCGACCCTCCCCCCCCTCTATCCATCCCCCTCCCCACACATCACAATACCATGTCACAGCAAACAACGCTTTTTGCGACGGCCTCAGTCGCTGCAGTAGCAACAGGCATTGTCGGTGGGTATTTTTATAGTGTATTCCTTGATAAGCAGGCATACTAACAGCACAGCCTACGCTCTCTACTTCGACCACCGCAGACGCACGCAGCCCGAGTTCCGCCGCGAGCTCCGGAGAAACGAGCGGCGGCAGGCCCGCGCCGAGAAGGAGCTGGCCCAGCAGGAGACGGTCAAGCAGCGCGAGGTGGTCAAGATGGCCGTCGAGATGGCCAAGGCCGAGGGCTTCCCGTCGAGCGTCGAGGACAAGGAGGGATATTTCCTGGAGCAGGTGTCCAAGGGCGAGGCCCTGGCAGCAGACCGTGAGTGCACCCCCTTGCTGATGTTCTGTCTGACTATCAATTATATCTGTCATTAAATACTAACTGAACAGCCACCAAAACTATCGAGGCAGCAATGCACTTCTACAAGGCCCTTAAGGTCTACCCGTCGCCCGGCGAGCTGATCCGCATCTACGACCAGACCGTGCCCAAGGTAAGCAGCAGCGGAGACAGGCAGAGACAACGGGGACACCGCTAACACAAGCAGACGAGCCTGGACGTCCTGGCCGAGATGATTGCCTACGACACCGACCTCAAGCTGGGCGAGGCCGCCATGCCCAACCCTGCCGATTTCCTGCCCTCGGTCGGCCTCGACTAAACGCATATAGACGCCCTTGTTTCGGTGTCTAGATGCCGAGATATATCACAAATCAACTCACGCTACAACTTCTCGACCCATCGATCTTCTTATTCTTCTCTACAGTTTTTTCACTATAATTTTCTTTTACATGTTTCATTCATATGATTCTCGGCACACCCACTCCTCTCTTTATACCGCCCCCAAAACGACCCAAAAAATACCAAAAACAACAACAACTTCACAACAATACATATATATAAACAGAAGGGCGTATGCTTTTTGATCAACGAAACACAAGCTAGGCATATGCCCGCCGCTCGCGGCATAGGACAGGCCTATCTGGCGAGGAGACGATGGAACGATATATCATGGCAGATGAGGTGGAAGAGAACGAGCAAAGAGCAACGAGCAAAGAGCGAGAATTGGCGGGTTAGTTGGGGGTTCTTTTGGCACACAATAAAAGCGTCACGATCAAGGAGGGCTGAGGGGAGAGGCCGAGGCAAAGGGCGGTACTGCGTCGCCATCCGAGCGCCGCATTGTCCTGCTTGTCCTCATCTCTCCTGGTCCTGGGGCTTGTATGATCATGTATACTTGGAGAAAAGCCTGTTTGCT
This sequence comes from Ophiostoma cf. undulatum, assembly GCA_022392935.1. NCBI lineage: Eukaryota > Fungi > Ascomycota > Sordariomycetes > Ophiostomatales > Ophiostomataceae > Ophiostoma > Ophiostoma cf. undulatum. Next base: position 234,507 of record JAKRGL010000042.1, on the reverse strand, counting down.
GGTTGTTGGTCTTACTCCTGGGATGCATCGGCTTGCTAGGGTTTATTGAATTTACGTTTCACTTTACATGTCGCAAAGATGTGTGATGATGTGTATGATGATGTTTTCCTGTAAATGTAACTCATGTGCGATTACTAAGCATATTATACGAGCTGCTTCATGCTACCAAACTTTTGTGACGCCAATCCCAATTCGAATACAGCAACTACCTCTACCTCTCAATGGGCCGGCCCTTGCGGTCGACACGCGTGTCGCGCGGGTCGAAGCCGCCGTTGCCCCAGGTCGCCCACTCGGCCGTCGCCGGGCCCATGTACTCCTCGGGCGTAAAGTCGCCGTCAGGACCCTTTTCGCGCAGCAGCTGGAAGAACTTATCGTAGTCAATCACCGTGTGCCACTTGCCGTCCTCCTTGCCGCGGAACCGCTCGCTTGCAATCAGCACACAGCAGCTGTGCGCGTGCTCGGCGGCCAGGCCGTAGCCCAGGCCGCGCTTGTTCAGCTCCGCATCCAGCGCCGTCACAAACTCGCACACCTCATGGTAAAAGGGCACATTGGCCATGGTCAGGCCGACGCCGGCCGACGTCGACGTGCCGCAGAACGTGACACCCTTGATCTCGATAAAACAGGGCAGCGCCTTCTCCACCAGGTCGGCATAGCCGCGCACCTCGTCCTCGATGTTGAAGCCCTTGACGAGCGTGAGGCGGAACACGGTGCGCTGCTTGAAGCGCTTCTCGCGCAGAATCTCCAGGCAGCGCTGGAACCGCTCCCAGAAATCGCGGTGCAGCGGGCGGTCAATCTTGCGCAGCGTCTCGCGGTTCGACGCGTCAATGGACACGTAGAGCTGCGTCACGTGGTGCAGCGCCGCCAGCTGGTCCGGGTGCTGCGCATTACACACCAGGAACGAGGAGATGTTCTCGCCGTGCAGCATGCCCAGGAACTCGTTGATATGCGGGTAGAAAATGGGCTCACCGACGAGCGACAGCGCACAGTGGCGGATGCGCATGGCCTCGGCAAACCGCTCGGCACGCACGCCGGGAACACCCCGCATCATCTTGATCTTTTGGTAGTGGCCGGCCTTGACGCCGTCAAAGATCAGATCCGGCGGGTCGACAACCCAGCGCCAGGTCGTGCCGACTGGGTTGGTGCCGTGCCGCCAGCAGAACACGCACTTGTTGGAGCACGACAGCGACGGCGTCGTCTCCATGCACTGGTGCGAGTTGATGCCGTAAAAGGAAAATTTGTAGCACGAGCCGCGGCCGCGCAGGGCCGACTTGGTCCAGCGGCAGATCTTGACGCCCGAGTGTGAGCCGACAACAGCGTATCCCTGCTTGGTCAGGGACTTGAACGTCGGCGAGTCCTTGGCCACCATCTCCTTGACCGTGGGGGCCGGCATCACGGTACCGTTGACCTTGCGCGGGCCACGACGCGCGACGGTTTTGGGAGCGGTCTTGGCCGTCTCGCCATAGGAGGTGAAATCAATAGCAATCGGGGCGCGGTTGGCAGGGCTGTCGGTGGCAACCTCTTCGTCAGCAGCATCGTCCTTGCCGCTCTGCAGCAGACGACCCAGGTCCTCAACATCGTCGACAACACCCGCCTTCTTGAGACGCTTCACATTGGCAGCTTTTGACGCAGCTGACGTGGCCTCGGTATTGAACAGCACCTCGCCGTCCTCGTACTCGGCACCTCCATCCTCGCCCTCGTCGCCTTCGTCCTCGTCGGCACTGACATCCTCCTCGTCACTCTCGACGGCATTGCCCGAGCCCGCCACGCCCGTTCCCAGGCTACCCGTGCGTGCCAGCATGCCCAGCACATCCACCACGCCATCGGACCACTCGCTCAGACGCATTGTGGCATCCGTCTTGGTGTTGCCGCAGCCCATCGGGTACGCACGCTTGCGGCCAGTCAGCTTGGCCATCCACTTGTCAATCTCCTTGGCCTGGAAGCAGAAGCCCTCGTCCTCGGTCGGCCAGCCCTCGCGGTCACCAAAGCCAAAGACGGAGTAGCCCAGCAGCGGCGCCAGCGGTGCCGTGTCGATGCGGAAATCGTGGTGTGTCTCGCGCAGGTGCTCGAGGAAGGTATCGTTGATGCAATCAATGTTGTAGCTGGGAATGAGGAAGAGGTAGAAGTAGGTAGACGGAGCGGTAGAGTCGGCGGCCTCGCCCTCCTTCTTGGGCGGCGTGATAAAGTACTCGTCGAGGTCGACGTCGGCAATGTCAAACACCTCTGCATCAGCAAACACCTTGCCCGTCTTGTCCTCTGGCAGCTCGACGCCAGCCAGCGTCTTGCTCAGGCCCTGGGCATAATCGCGCACAATCTTGGCCGTGGCGCCCGTGATGGACGAGTAAAAGACAATGGTCTGGATGCGCTCGGGAATAAAGGCCGGTGCGGCACTGGCGCTGTTCTTGGGCAGCTCGCCCTTGATTCTGCGCGGGCCAGCGACGGCAGTGGCATTCTTCTTTGTCGCTGTTCCGTTTGCCGTTCCGTTTGCCGCAAGTTTCTTCTGTGTCACCTCGATAGGAAGAGCTTCATTTTCGACCGTCACAGGCGCTATCTTGACTTTGGCCGTCTTGTAGTCGGCGTCGTAGATCTTGGGGAAGACGAGCAGGCCGTCCTTGTCCTCGGGCTTCTCAGTCACCTGCAGGTAAATGCGCAGGGCAACAAGCACGGCAAATGTTGCCAGGAGAAAGGGGATGCGGTACGCATGCCATGTATCGGTAGCAGCTGGCAACAGTTAGTATGGTGTGCACGACGCATGGAACGACAAGAGAAGATGCGCCGCAGATTGCGCGGGGAAGAGGACAGCGAATAAAAGGACGTACAGTGGATTATCTGCTGAAGAAGAGGGCTAAAAACCCACGAAGTCGAAGCCATTTTGATACCAGGTTTCGTGTGAAGCCCAACGTCAATGTGGTCGATTTCAATTCCAGTGTCGACGTGATGGTGATGGAGGAGGGGGGGGGTTGATGTTGTCGTGGGGAAGGCTGACAACTTTTTTTAGAAGCATTTTGATAGACGCAGTGAAAAATAAAGTGGAGACATCTGTATTTTGTTACACCATTCCCTATTTTTAGTGCAAGTCGCATTTGAATCAGCCCCTCACGATTCGCTAGAGAGAATTAGTCATTCATGTATGTGTACTAGGACATGGTGATTATATCACCCGGCGTGTCAGTCGTCAGTTTAGGAAGGAGCGTCTTCGTTAGAACGCGAATATTATATAATCAATAATTGAAAAATTAATTGTAATGAGTCTGAGCGAATCAGATGTAATAAATAGAGAAGAAAAATATAAAAAAAGAAAGAAAAATCAATCGTGGTATCTCGACTTTTGACGCAAATTGCAGAATAAATCAGAAGAAGAAAACGCCTGCCCATGTGTTCATCGTCATTGCTGGCTGCGCAAAGACGGAATATAAACGCAATAAAAACGCAATAAATGCATGAAATAAAGGGACGGCAGAAAGTAGAAAAGGAGAGACAACCATCAGATGGTGCGGTTGCCATCGGCAGTTGTGTCCTTGGAACGGAGATCACGCAGACATGGCGCATATAACATTTCGCCGTGAATGACCATGATGCCCGTCTTGATGGCGACCAGGATCCACAGACAAAACACGGAAGCCGAGAACATCTATGCTGTTAGTATTCGAACAATACCAACAGTGATTACCAAATAAGGACTGAAAGACTCACCATGGTGATGACACGGAAAAAGGCGCTGTTGAGCTCGGTGGCCAGCATGCCGGTGCAGCTGGTGAGCACGCCGAGAGGGAAGACGAAACCCCACCAGCCCATATTGAAGGGGAACGACTTGGTCGTCATGATGGATATGAGGGCAAACGCAAGCCAGCCGAGAGCTGCGCCCCAGAGGAAGAGTCCGGCAAGAATGCCGATCGTGTAGAGCACGGTGCCGCCGTAGACTGCTGCTGCATCAAGAGTGGACAGGCTGCCGGCCGTGTCGGTGATAACGGCGCCGTTGAAAGCGCCCGTTGCAGGCAGCAGGTGGAAAGCCACCTTTCCGAGCTGCTGGATGGCAAAGCCGCCCTGGCCCATCGGACCGATGGGCAGGAACACGGACACAATGACTTCTCGCGGCGGCAGGTCGTGGATCTGCAGACGCAAGAAGTAGACGGACATAATAAAAAAGGAAAAGACCATGCCCAGGCCCCAGAGGATGTAGGACGTGACAAGCGTCGTGACGGCGTGGGAGTGGCTGGGCAGGATCTCAGCTAACAGCCCGCCTGATGCAGCGGCAACGACAACCGGCACGACGGGCAGCAGCAGGGCGGCGGTCATGTGTGACAGCTGGTTGCGGTGGTGGTGGACAATGACAAAGGGGATGATGAGGCTACAGGCGCACGCCACGAGCGTGTCGACCCACCAAAAGGCCCAGGTCAGGTAGATGGCCCCGTGGCCCCAGCGCGCACACTCATAGACCATCATCTTGACAATGGTGCCAAAGCCCATAGGAATGCAACCGAGGAAGAGGGATTGCGAGGGGTGCTTGATCATGACGCCCCAGATCTCGGGGTAGGCAATGTAGCGCATCAGGGTGATGGCGGAAAAGGCGATAAACAGCAGCACGTTCAGACAGAAGACGACAATGGAGACGTAGCGCACCCACTCGGCGCTGTAGGGCATGTTGCGCAGCAGGATCGAAACAATGCCCGTGCCCATACACACGGAGAACCACGAGGGCGTGAAGTTGCGCACAACCCGACGCCAGCCGTGGTTGTCTCTGCTGTCAACGTTTTCGCCAGTGCTCGGGGCCATTGTGCCACGCGGCAACATCACAGGGCGCTTCTTGGAGCCGCAGCAGGCCGCGGCAGCACTGGCAGCACATGGGGTGGATACTGAGGGAGACGATCCTTCTGCCGTCGCTGCTGCTGCTGCTCGTGGGCACTGTGGGACTGTATCCAGGCCTTTTTCGAGATCCCGTTCAGCCGTGGCTGCCGAGCTGGCCGCAGCCACGTCGTTTGCGTTGTGTCCGTCATCAACGGCGTCGGCAATAGCCGTGTCGACGGAGCCGGAAGAAGGCCGCATATCGCTTGTAGAGGGGACATGCTCGGCGCTGGTATTTGCCTGGCGCAGGGTGGTGAAGAAGAAGCTGCTGCTCTCGGCCGGTGACGCCATGGGATCGACTGGATCGGCCGGGTCGATGGGATTGGGTGTCAATCGCATACTGGGCACGGTCGAGTATTAATTTTTCTTGGTATCTGGATATATTTGGATAGTTATTTGAACGAGGAGATGATGTAATCGGTTTCTGGACAGTGCTGGCGAGGAAGGTGCGACTTATTAAGCGTAGACCGGAGATGCAAAGTTGACGGCGAGTGAGAGACAAGAGACAAAAATGTCCAAATAAGTCACGAAAGACAGAAGTCCTCGGCGGCGATCCCCACGTATAAGTAGTCCGGCTATTGAAGAATGACGAGAGAAGAAGAAAAAAGACGTAAAGAGCAAAACGGAAAAGGTCCAAGCAGAGAAAAGCCGCAGACGAGAGCATCGCTGTCTCCGCGTGCCAGCCAAGGACAGCCGGCGATCTCCTATACACCCTCCCAGCTAGCCAGACGGGATCTTGAACTTGGCAATTGCGACACTCAGTGCTGTTCTTAATCGCGTAGGCCACCCGCTTCCGCGAACTAACACGAGAAGCGATAGGAGCTGATAATGCAGCGTGGCCAAGGTCCTGCACCAATGGTGGTGCATTCCCCTCCGTAGCACTAGCACTTATGCTACTTTGGGCCTCAGAAAAGAGTCACTCGAATTTGGAATGGCAAATGACCGGAAAACGATTCATAGAAACTGAGAAAAATAGTCTGCGCTCGCCTCTTCGGTCTTGGCGCCCAAGCTCGCAGTTTACGTAGTAGAGATACCAGGCCCACTTATGTCCGCTTACTTGTTCCCATCAGTCGGGACGCTATTGTGACTTTGCCATGTTGCCGGCGGCTATCGGTGCCGCTGCCTTGCTCAGCCTGTGCCACTAAAAGTGGACCGCCAAGGAGAAATGTCGGCTTTGAGACGATACTTCTAATCCGCCGTGGATGCTCACCAGGTATCAACACCAACAAACTTCCACAGCACGCCAGTACTATGCTTTGATATCGAGCAATACGAGACGGGAGATTTATTCAAAATCAGCTACTCAGTAAGCGCATGCATCTCGGCCTCCCACGAGACGGGAGATGGTCGCGACGCGCGGGAGAGAGCGCAACTAGAAGCGAATAAGCGATGCGAATCAAAGGATACGATCTTATCTGGCTGATAGCTGGATCTGACAAGAGAAACTAGTATATTAATACAGTATGAGAATGGTTATCGTTGATACTGTCCCGCAACAGCTGACGCAAACACCGTGCTATTACTGTATACGCACCTTAATATATACTGTGCGCTGTATATCTAAGGTGAGCAGATCCCCGCCAGCGCTATTCCCCATGGACAAAGAGCACTCAAGCCACCGACCGCCCTTGCTCTACCGACATGACATACGTACATAGTAGAGGCTATTTTCGTAAAATGCCAGTTCTCGCCCCTAAAATACCCGATGCATTTACCTTGTCCGGCGGCCTGAGCAGTCGTCATCTACTGTTGATCCCAGGGCCTACATAGTACTCGTATATTGAAGGGCAGTCTCTGCCATTGAATTTAATAGGTGCCTGCCATCTCCTGCTACTCTTGTCTCTCTTTTCACTCCCTCTCTGCCAAAACAGTCACCTTAGTAGTGGTAAACATTTATAATACAGCGAAAAGCCTTCTCAACACCAACAGCCACACCGCCCACGGACTGCACCGGAGAATATCTCTGCATTGCATTTGCCGACTCACAGCACATTCTGATACGACACGGACACGGGCCACGGCAACTGCACCCTGCATTACCGACATCTGCTGGCTGTCCTATTACGGCGCCCGGCGGCAGTCGGTGGACCCACAATTTCAGAAATCGCTGCGTCAGTCTTTGCGGTTGAAGTGATTCAGACACGACGAGCTGATTGGATCAAATTGAGAAGACAACCTGTGTCTGATCTGGACGATAAGAGATCTTCTTCTTTACAATATCAATACCAGCAAAATCCGGCCTGGAAAAGACCGTCTGAAGAAGACCACTGAAGACCACTAAAGACCGCTGTAAACCAGCAGACGACCGCTGCAGTACGACTGAACAGCCACTAAAAGACCGACTAAAACAACGGCGAATACCGCCCATCCAACACCTTTGGCCACTGACGCTACGGCACGGCACAGGCGCCAACAGGGCCTTTCCTTTGAGAAGTGACCGGATTTCTCAACAGAACGAGAAAGGACGACGCACCACGACACCGCCTCTTTCCATTTCCGATTGCAAGATTGCAAGCAGGTTGCAAGCAAGACCCTCTCGCCTGCAGCCTGACGCCGCTCTTTCTCTTTGCGCTTTCCCGTCCTGCCGTGCGCCGTTCTGACTCGAGCGAACCCGGACGCCGACCCGACAACCACTAGCCCTTGCCTTTTGTTCTCGTTCTCGTGTCTCTCTCCCCCCTCCTCCCTCTTCGTATGCAACCTTATCAACCATCGACCATCTACCACGACTGCAAACCCCTCGTCCAACCACGACCGCCGACATCCCTGTATCCCCTGTTCCCTAGAAACCCCCTCTTACGACGCCGACTTTTCCACCTTTGCCTCTTTGATTGTCGTCTCTATCGCCCACCGATCCCGCTCTTATCTCTCTTCTATCCTCTCTCTTCCTTTCCCTAAAAGCCCGACTTATTCTCCCCCCTCCGCCTCGCCTCTTCTTGTCGACGTGTCCTTATCTTTCTGCCCAAGTTCATAAAAGATTTGTTTTGCCGATATCCTTGTTTGTTTTGTCGTCGAATTGCTTCGATATTGCTGTCTATCCTTCCGTCTTGTTGTCGAGCATCTTTGAAATAGTTGTCGTCTCTTAACCATTGTCTTTATCTCCCATCACTCAAACACATCCAGTATGGCGGTCAGTGTTATGCAGCCGATGCCTTCAATGGCCGACACCTCCATGCCCGAGGCCTCCTTCCCGAAGCCTTGCGCCTCGTGTGGCCAGTATTCGCATCGTTCCGTCTGCGTGCCCGGCGTGTCCCCTCGGTTCGAGGCTCTCGTCCAGTCACTTAAGCAGGCACTAGGCCCTTCGTCGGGTCTGACTTCCGACGACGTCGACGTGAACCACCTCACACGGCTCATGGCCGACTATGACGCCAACGACGAGGGTTGGATGCCGTACAACTTTGGCGACGCCTCGCGGGGGTACACCCGCAACCTGGTGGATGAAGGAAACGGCAAGAGTAATCTGGTATGTCTCTCAACACTTGTTGATGTCTTCACTTGTTGATGTCTTGTGTCTTGTTCCACAAACAATTGCTAACGTCGACAGCTTCTTCTGGTGTGGTCACCCGGCAAGGGCAGCCCGATCCACGATCATGGCAACGCGCACTGCCTCATGAAGATTCTTCGCGGCGAGCTGACAGAGACGCGCTACGCGTTCCCCGAGTCGACCAACGAGGCCATGTCGATCACATCCGAGAAGACGTACAGCGAGAACGCCGTTGCGTACATGGCCGACGAGCTGGGCGTGCACAAGATCTGGAACAAGGGCAGTGACTTTGCTGTGTCTCTCCACCTGTACACGCCGCCCAACGTGGCCAAGGGCGGCTGCAATATCTTCAACGAGAAGACGGGCAAGTGTGTGCACATCAGCAAGTGCGGGTACTACACCGCGTATGGCAAGCTGCTCAAGGATGCGTGAGCGTGCAGTGAGCAGGCCCACGCCCAGGCCTGATATGGCCTGATATGATGATAATGAATTTGCGGGATGACTGAGAGATGGTGTACTGGCCTGTTTCTTTCTTTCTTCCATGTTGCTGTTTTATGTTTGCTCTTTGCCTGATATATATCGAGATAGCTTATTCAACACTTGTTATGATGCTTTACTCGTCTCAGTCGGCGGCGATGTCGATGTGATGTCGATGTGATATTGACGGCGTGACGGCCAATCAACTGCTCGAGGAGTATACATGTTGGGCACATGTGTTGCCGTCGCTCTGCTGGTGTGAATGGCAGGGCTGAAGAGGACGGGTGGTGCTTGGATCGGGTGGTGATCGCGAAACGGCGTGAGCAAGGCACGGCTGCCACCAAAATGAAGAGGTGAGGTTGGATAGAGCGGGAGCCCCCATATTAGAGAAGTGTGAGAACAGAAAGTAGAAAAGAGAACAGAAATGGGAAACATATAGAAATGGCATCAGAAAATGGCGAGCGAGGGGAGCAGACGGGCTTCGGTGATCTCAGCTGGTGCTGTGATTGGATCGTGACAATTGCGTGCTTTGTCTAGGCCCACACCCCAGGGGCGTGAACTCCGATTGCCGTGTCATGTGACCTGGTTGCTGAAGGTGTTGCTATTTTGGTCACTAACACGATTCTTGTTGATTTATAAATTGATTTAATTTTTTATTTTTTATTTTCATTTCATTTTCATTTTCATTTTCATTTTCATTTTCATTTTCATTTTCATTTTCATTTTCATTTTCATTTTCATTTTCATTTTCATTTTCATTTTCATTTTCATTTTCATTTTCATTTT
>JAKRGL010000042.1:0-222377 GCA_022392935.1 Ophiostoma cf. undulatum | reverse complement strand
GATGCCACCTCTACGGGCCATACAACTCGTAACAAACATATATCACAACACTCGCCGCAAAGCATGTCAACATGATATCAGCTCAGCTAACCAAAGTTGTAAGCCTTTTACCAAAGATACCGCCAGCGTTAGACCATCAACAGATGGCGACGCCTAATCTATTTGAAACCCTTGGAGAGGGCGATTGGTTGGCTGTCGAAGAAGCTGTGTAAGGCTGTTTTCTCTTGTTAGCGGTTGCACGGTTTGGGGATGTATGTGCACATGTAATTATCGACCCGTCCTCGACACGCAGGAGATAAATATGAAGAGACGAAGTCAGCGTTGGTTACGTAATATCATCAAAATTGCTCGGCAGTCACCCAACTTCAACTCCAACTTCAACAGCCGGTATTCATGAGCGGAGATTTCTTTTTTTATTCTTTCGCTGGTGCAAAGGTATACAAAGCAGGCCATGCCAATAAGTGCCACGATGGCATGCCCGGGGCCGTCTTCGTTTGCCATTCCCTATCGTACACATTGACAGTCATATCTTTTCGTGTCGCGTCTCTCTTCATCTCTTCATTTTTATCTCTTCCTCTCTGCTTCTGGCTTTTGGCTTTTGACTCTTTGACTTTTTTCTATTCAAAATGACAACAGATATAAAATTAACGGGCGTAAATTCGTGTGTTCATATCCCCTGCTCTGACCCGTGGCTGAGTAGAACAGAGGACTGAATGCGTGCTTTTGTCTTTCTTTTGCTTTTGTGTGTTTGCTTGGGTAGAAGTTAATGTCAGTCGTTGCCGGTCGTTGTCGGTTGTTGCCGGCCAATGCCAATGCGACTCGCTGCTGTCTTGTCGCCGCCGGCTGACCCCCCTCTCAAGCAAACATTTTTTTTAAATTAATGTTGAGTCAATATTTACTCGTTGATCTTGGCAAGGATCCTATACTGTCAGCAACTCTATTCACCTCATCTTTCATCTTTCATCCTTTTCTCTTCTCTTCTCTCTCTCAACCCCAAAACTTACTCGCTGTCGCGGAAGAGGGTGTACTCCTCCTCGCCGACCTTGATGGGGCTGCCGCCGTACTGGGGAATCAGCACCTTGTCGCCGGCAGTGACACCCATGGGAGTGCGCTTGCCGTCCTTGTCCAGAGCACCGGGACCAACTGCCAGAACCTTGGCCTCGTTGAGGTCCTTGACGGCCGACTCGGGCAGAAAGATGCCGCTGGCAGTCTTGGTCTCGGCCTTGACGCGCTGGACAATGACGCGGTCCAGCAGGGGGACGAGGTTCTTGATCGAACGGAGGGCGCTCTAGTTGGTTAGTCGTCTGCGGAATCGGGAGAGGAGGAGGAGCCGAGGTGTATACGACCCAGCCCGGCCGGCTTGCCGATACACCGAGAGACGGGGGACGGCAGCTTCGGCGCAGCGGCAAAGGCAGCGGGCAAGGCGGGGCGGTGTCGATGCGTGCAATTGCAAACTCACCATTTTGACGGATGTGTGGAGGTGGTGGTTGGGTGGTAGACAGAAAGGGAGTCGTAGTCGTGACAGAGGTGGCTGTTGTCAATTGGGAGGAATTTTGTCTCGTGAATCCTTCAGTTTTAGCGGGCAGAGGCACGAGAATGAGCCGAAGAAAATTAAATAATTAACCAGTTAAAAATGCAAACAATTTAATTCTAAAATACAGCATCGAGGAGCTTCCAAGAGCATCTAGAAACTACATGGAAACTACAGGCTAGCCGACCGCCGACGAATTACAGCAGGCTCTAACAGCGAATAAGACAAGAGGGAAACCGCCTATGACGCCCGGCAACACAGATTTTCCGGTACCGTTACGGGGGTCGTTTAGTGGTAAAGAGCGGCAATGGTGCTAGCCAGGACCCATTGAAATCGCATCACCAGTTTCCGCACTGGACCCATACAGTCTGGGGAAGGCCAAAGGCCAGTCTCGGCTGTATATGAAGATCGAGAAACTCACTTCTAAAACGGCTTTGCAATAATTACTGTATGTATTTATGATAGTCCAAACTATGTAGATGTGAAGGACCGGTCCATGGTAGTTCTAGTCATCAAAAGATGCAGAGTAATGAAAAAGAAGACGAAAAGAAAAAAGAACGAGGGAAAGAAAAGATAAAAGAAAAACAATACGAAACTAAAATGATATAGCCCATACAACCTGGCAACCTGAACCAAAAAGCAGTCGAATTTAGTGAATAAAAAGGGAAAAAAAGAAAATGAAACAACAACAAAACATGTGTGGCTCTTGGCCACCTCTACTTGGGCGGCGGTGGTGCCGGCTGCTCCAGGATGTGCGTGTGCGAGCTTGCCCGAGTCACCCGGCCCGGCTCGACCTGCCGGCAGATCACCGTGTTGGCGATCCACTGGTCCTTGAGAATGTCTGCCATATTGATGCGCTCCTTGGGATCAATCGCAAGCATCTCGCCAATGACGTGTCTGCTCTCGCGCGGAAGCAGACGCAGAATGCGCCACGGGCCCTTGATCACCTCGCGCTTCTCTGCCGGCTTCTCGTCCACCTTCTCCGCCTTGTCCGTTTTTTCAGACTTTTCGACAGGCCTCTCGCCGGCGGGCCGATCGGGGTCTTGCTCGACCTCATCCGCCTTCTTAGCAGGTACATCTTCGGCCTCGGTCTTTGGCTCCTCTTTGGCGTCATCCTTCAGCTCCTTTGCCTCCTCATTCGGCTCCTTGACCGCCGGATCCACCAGCGTCATCTCCGACTTGCTGTCAGGGTTGTCGTTGTGGTCGTGGTGGGGCTTGCTCGAGCCAGAGGTCTTGCCGCCGGCCAGAGCCAGCTTCCTGGGGTCGTGTCCAGGTGTCGGCTCAGATGCAAATAGCTTGTATGAGTTGTCCGACATCCGGGGTACCTTCCACGGAAATCTCCGCAGTGTCATGCAGCAGAATATAATCGCCAGTGACCAAATGTCCACCGCTGTAGGGTCGTACTGCCGCTCGTCGTACACTTCGGGTGCCAAGTACGGGTCGGATCCCACAATACCCGTCGCCAGGACAGTGCCGGTCTCAAACGGGTACTTGAACACGTGTGCGCTGCCAAAGTCAATTATCTTCATAATTCCGTGCTCGCTGACAACAACATTGTCCAGCTTCAGATCACGGTGCGCCAGGCCCATGCTGTGTAGATATGTCACGCCGCTGAGGATCTGCAGGAAACAGCACGCAACCTCTGACCGCGTCATCTTGCCCGTCATGACAATCGCAAACAGATCGTACGGCGCGTACTCCATCACCTCGTACCACTTTGTCTTTTCGCGGATAATATCCAATGTCTCGATAATGTTGCCGTGGTGCAGAGACGAGCCAATACAGTACTCTGCAGTCAGCTTCTTGATGTAGTCCTTTTCGCTCTCGTGCGTGTGGCGAGGACGGAACTCCTTGACTGCAAATACCGTATTGTCCTCGCTCCGCTTCATCAGCCGCACTGATCCGCCCGCGCCAGATCCCAGAACCTTGCCCAGCTTGCCATATTTGGTAGTCAGGCTGTGCTCGTCGCTGAACGGAATGTGTGTCGACGATTTGTTGGCAGCGCTGTTCTTGGCCGACCGGATAGACACAGCGGGAGAGACCGCGCGCTTGATTTTGTGGTGGTGTGAAGGACCGAGCTTGAAGAACCGCTTCAGGTCGGACATGGAGCCCTGCCGGCTGTGTGTGTTGCTATCGCTGGTCGACAGTTCTTCTTTCCGGTGATTACCAAACAGCCCAGAGTGGTGCTTCTCGTCCTTGGCCTTGGGCAGCGATATAGTAGACGCCGACGGCGAGCTGTCCTTTCGCTTGTACACTCTAGGAAACACAAAGCGCGGCTCGACGACTTTGCTCTGGGGCGGGCGCTTGTTGGCCGCATACGGGTCGTGTGGCTCGCCTGCAGGTGTGAATGGGCGCGTGTAGAACTGCGACGCCGAGTTGTTGCGCGAGGGGCTAGCTTCGCGGGATACGGGAAGAGACTTGCCGCCGCCGCCGCTGGAGCCGCTGCCCGTCGGACCAAGGGTGAACATGCCCTTGCGGTGGTTACCTAGCAATGCGTTGTCCTGTCCACTCGAAGACGACACAGGCCGACGCCCCACCTCTTCAGACGACGAAGGCCTTGCGATAGAGATCTTGCCTCTCGAGACGGGCGGCGACGCACCCTTTGACGACGATTCCTGAGGGGTGATAACACCGGGACGCTGGCCGTGGGATGCTGCGGTGTTGTCTGCCGAGACGTGGGGTGATACTCTCTTGTCCGTTTCGAGGTAGGAATGGCCCGAAGGCGTCAGGGGAGGCGAGTTGATGCCGTGGACTCGTGCGCCGAGCATCGGAGAGCCACTTGATGCGGGCGTTTGCTGGCCGCTAGCATGGCGAGATTCGTCGTCGTGAGAGGCAGTCTGAATGTTAGTTGGCGAAACAAGATACTTGCCAAAAAGAGGAAAGGAATATTAAAAAGAAGAAGAAAACCCCAAAAACTCACCCTAGATGCTGGCAATGACACGGGCTCAAAGGCAAAGTTGGCCACTCTAAGACCCTGTAAACGGGCGTCGCCAAGAGAAGATGTGAGCGCAGAGATTTCTTCTGGTGTCACTCCGTGGACAATGCTGGAGGTGGCGCCGGGGTTTCTGCGGCCGGTGGCCGGGGGAGACTGGTCGGTGTTTTCGACTTGGTGCTGGAAGCGAAGCGATGAGCCGGGCTGGGGTTCGCTCGGTGCGCCGGGGACACCGGAGAGGCCGGAAGAGCCGGGGCGAGCTTGTGCGTGCTCCTGGGACCGTTCTTGGCCTGCCATGGTGTCTGTTAGCAATGCTGCAGGCTGGATGTTTTCAGTTTTCGGTTTTCAGTTTTCGGTTTTGGGTAGTCGGTTCCTGTGGTTGCGCAGTGCGTGCAGCTGTCGCTGTAGTAGGCAGCACAAACACAGTACAAAGAAAGAGGGAGCAAAGCCGAGCTAGCCTGCTGGCGTTTGTTCGTGACTCGGCGGGGTACCACCTCCAATCGCAGACTATGAAATTACAGTAATCAAAGGTAATCAGCGGCTTACCTTCGGGCAGGGGATCCGCCGTGCCAGGCATGGTCCGTATGGGTATGTAGTGATATTTATATATATTAAGTGTGTCGGCGGGGATATGTAGAGATTTGAATTCTGGGGATGGTACTGTTTGGGCCCTGTTTGGGTTGCTTGGATTGCCTGCTTGGATTACTGGATTGCTTCTATGGCGATTGATGATGCGAGGTGCAAAGAGATGAGTCGTGTGCAAAGGCCAATACAGTGTGTCCAAAAAAAAAAAAGACAATGCCTGCAGGATGACGAGACGGCAGAATGGCGAAATATAGAACTAGGCTGAGCGTCACTGGGCGGGCGTGCAATGGGCTTGCTCTGCAGTGATCGGTCGAAGCTTGACGTCGTCTTTCAAGTTCGGCTTGTCGAATTGGGGAAATCGGAAAAAGATGGAGCGCGATAAGAAATAGGCGTGGGTGAGAATAAGGAATGCTCTGTACTATGTAGAGAGTAGCGAGCAGTAAGAGACGAAAGTGCGCAGGGCGGGCGCGGGGAAAGGCGCTGACAATGGCTGGTAGAGGTAGAGATGTTGTGACGACAAACGAGTGAGTTGACGATGTCAAGGCAGGATGCTGGCTGTTGGATGAAAGAGGCAAGAAGTTTAAAAATTAAAATAAAATAAAGACAATTTCAATCAGTTACTATACTGATATCCCTTTCTACAGAAGAACTTTCACCGGCTGGGTGAGTGTTGGCTAGGCCTGGCCTGGCCCAGCACGGGTCCGAATGCCGCCACCCTCAAGGCAAGAGCGAACGGGCGAGAAGGCGAGAAAGGACAGGGACAAAGCAAGAAAAGGGCAGGAGCCGAATGACTAACGGTATTCTAACACGAAAGGACGATCGGTGGTCCTGCTAGATACGGCAAAGCCTCTATAATTACCTTTTCAATTTTCCATCTAAAACGGATGAGCCTTGTATCCAATTCCAATTCAATTGGCAGTCACACAGCATGCAATTCGAATTTACACAGAGAGTGACCAACAGCTGCGGTGGATGTGAGAGAGTTCTGGCGGGGCAGCGACCCACGACTGTATTACAGTATCTTACAAAGCGGAGAGGGCAACCGGGCTGGCCACAGAAGTAGCTTTCTCGTGACGCTCCTTCCCGCCCGACAGCGGGGCAGTGGGGGAAGAAAGAGAGAGAGGAAGGAAGGGCGAAAGAAGAAGGAATAAGCAGCCAAGTAGACTAGAACAAAGGAAAGAGCGATGGCCATTGGCTTGGACAGCACCTCCAGTCAGCAGCACATGCTAGCCTCGGTGAGTTTTAACTGCAATTATCAATATTTAGTCCTGAAGTCTTTCCACTGAATTCAATCGATTGCTTCGCAATTAGAAAGCTACTTTTTTTGGCATTCCTGATAAGATGGAGGCAGGAACCAGTATGGCCAGTGGTGTGAGAAAGCGAAGTCGGTGGTAGGCACAACCGAGGAAGAGCGTCGCACCTTCCTTCTACTCCATTAGCCCGCTCACGGAGCACAATACAACCCGAAAACCAAGCTGTCAAACAAGCAGGCGCGACCGGACTGATATACGAAAATACACCCAAAGCATGGAAAATACAGAAAACAAGAAGGCGCTGATGCCAGAACAGAGAAAGCAGGCAGGTACGACACAGCACCAAAATACGTACCCGAGTTTCTGCTTATCCACATGCTGTTCCAGTTGAAGCCACCAAACTCGATAGACTGGTAAAAGAGTGCCTAAATTAGAAACGTTGGTAAACTGGGTGAATTAGCTTGATTATTAGTGGTCGCTGGGAGCTCTCTATCTTACATGTACTTGCCAGTGTAATAACACCGTGCTGTTGACATAATTCGTCTGCATAGTATTATCTGATACGGATCTTGCAGTAATTTGTTGCACTTGCTCGACTCGATAAGGATTGAAATTTCTCTACAGTGGCAAAGTTGCAATGGGGTTTGCCTTGAGTGGCCGGCATTCTTTATTGATACGGCGACAATGGTATCGCCTTGGTCCCGGATTGCCGGCCACGTCGTCGCCATACCGGCCCGGCCCGGCCGCCCGCCCCCGGAGACAGGCCGGCATGCCGTCTATGGCCGGTCTTCAAGGTCGGGCCCTGCACTTGGCACCACCGTTTCTGCTAGATGACTACATTCCACGATATCAGATGCTGACCGAGGTTGAGGCTGCCAAGAAGCGGTCGCGGGCCTATGCGCACCTCAGCAACTGCAATCTATGTCCACGACTGTGCGGCGTGAACCGATTCGAGACGACGGGCATGTGTCTTGTCGGCGACACGGCCAAAGTCAATGTGATTGCGCCGCACTTTGGCGAGGGTATCTATGACCTCTGTACTATTTGTGTGGGGTGTTTGTGGTGAATGGAACGGACTAGCTAATAAGCAGAACCTTGCATCCAGGGCCACAACGGCAGCGGCTCTGTATTTTTCAGGTACGCCGGCGCCATGCTGATATGATCGCGAGGCGGAAGCTGGGAGACGTACTGACCCTGTTTAACCCTCCAGCATGTGCAATCTTCGCTGCTCGTTTTGCCAGAACCACGACATCAGCCACCAGCGCAACGGCATGGACCTCGCACCCGAGGAGCTGGCCGAGTGGTTCATGAAGCTGCAGCAGGTCGGCAACGTCCACAACATCAATTTGGTGACCCCCGAGCATGTGGTGCCCCAGGTAGCGCTGGCGATTCTGCACGCGCGCGATTTTGGATTGAGGCTGCCGATTATCTACAACACGTCTGCGTTTGACTCGCTGGCATCGCTGGAGCTGCTGGACGGCCTCGTGGATATATACCTGCCCGACTTCAAAGTGTGGGAGCCGGCCACGTCAAGGAGACTGCTGAAAGCCGACGACTATGCAGCTACAGCGCGCGAGAGTATCAAAGAAATGCATGCGCAGGTAGGCGATCTCTGCTTCACAGGCGACGGCATAGCCAAGAGCGGCGTGCTGGTGCGGCACCTGGTGATGCCGGGCCTGGAAGAAGAGGGTGCCACGATCATGCGGTGGCTTGCCGAGGAGGTGTCGAGAGACATGTTTGTCAACATTATGGAGCAGTACCATCCAGACGCACACGTAGGCAAACCCAGAAGGAAAAGAAGAGAAAGAAGTGAAGAAATGGGAGAAGGGGGAGAAAGGGAAACAAGTGAAAGAGAAGTTTCTTCGGACGGACTCGGCAGGGACAAAAGTTTCACAATGGACACGAGGGGTCACGGTCTAGGCGCGGCCACCAGCAGCGACACAAAGGGCGGGCACGACGGCAAACACGACAAACACAGCTCAGCACCGGAAGAGGTTCGCTATGCAGACATAAACCGGCCAGTCAACACACACGAGATAAGTACAGTCCGCAAAGCGGCAGAAGGGGCTGGCCTGTGGCGGTTCTGTGACGCGCCCAGACACGGCGGATTCAATATCTGACTGCATTGATTGTGTCTGTGTGGGCTTCAAGCGCGGCCCCCATGGCTTCTGGTTATGGGTTCTTCTTTGTTCGTGGCTCCCGACTCGACAGCCTCACGCCTCCAGCGGGTTGTTGGATCTGGAGTGGCCGATTTCCGCACAGGGCAGTGGATGGCAAGAGGCCGGTTCGGGAGGCTGCTGGAAAGTCAGAACAGCGGGTGGAGGTGGAGTGAGAGGAGAAGAAGCGAAGACAAAAGGCGGGAGAAAGAAAGAAGGAAGAATTCGAGTCAGTTGATCTAGGCGATTCTACTGCAGACGCCTCCTTGTCTCGTTACTTTCCTTCTCTTCCTTCTATTCTTTTCTTGTTCATTTACTGTTTCGAGTTGTCTTCTTTTCCTTTGGGTATGCTATCCTACATAGTATGCACTGTCCATCTTCTCGGTTTTTTTTTTTTTTGTTTCTGAAGTATATTATTTCTCCATCTGCCTTTGCTTCTTCTCTCATCAAATTTTGCCATTTCTCCCGTCCATCTACCCCATTAGCCGTCAAATGCGTTCGCATCAATCGTCCAATATCCGGCTGTCGTCCCATTGAGACGCATTGGGAGTGCTGAAAACTGGACGCAAAAGGCTCGCTTGGCTGTCCTGTTCTCCATTCTCCATACTCTTTATCAATCACTCTTTGTCTTGGCCCTATTCATGTTGCATGTTGTGGCCCGATTTCCTAAAGCGGGCGACCACCACCACATGGCTGTTGCATCCCTTGGTCGGACCCGTCTTTGTTGACAAGACCCCTCTCGCCTGTCAACGCCCCTATCAACCCTTTATGCTCCGGTTTGCTTGTTTTATGTTTATTATTTTTGTCCCTTTTGTCCTTGTGCTCAATTCTTCAATGTCTTTGCTCTCTTTGCATTATACCCTCCTACAATGCCTAATACAAAACAGCTCCGACGTTCTTGGGCAAACTGGGAAACCAACACTGCTGATCCCTCTCGCCTTGTGTTCTTCATGTCTGCCTGTGTTTTTCCTGTACTCCTCGAGTTCTTCTCGTTTATTTCCATGCCTTCTTGATTCTTCTCTTTTCTTATTCCAGCATTCTACTACACCCTGCTCCCATCATTGACAACACCCATTGCGGGTTTATATATCCAACTGCCCCCTTCACCTGCTTCATTTTATTAGGCTTGCCACCACTCTGTCGAGTTACCACAAGAGACATGGAGCACACCGAGAAGAACAAGACAAGCTATGAACATGCCGTGCGGACACCGGAAACACTGGTGACACCATCGTCCATGGCCGGCACCTCCGACAGAGCTGCCTCAAAGCAAAACAAGAAAAAGCCACAGAGACAGCAGTCACAACAAGCCAAAAATACACCCAAGACACCACAGCAGCAGCGGCGAGCAACTATCTGCAACGGATCGGCGCCTCTGTCACGCAACGCCAAGACGGCAACAACATCAAGCCCCCAGAGGTCGTCCCAAAAGATGTCCCAAAAGTCGTCCCAGAGACCACCCACCCACAAGCGGTCAGCCACAGACTTGAGGACAATCGACCAGATCCAAGCCGAGCACTATTACCTGCTCTCAAACCTCCAGCAGCAGGAGGCACGCATCCGCACTCTTGTGGCCGCTCTGGCTACTGTCCAGTCCCAGCTGCAGCTACCGTCGACCACGGCCGAGGCTCGCCGTCTGCGCAAGAATGCCGGCTTTATCAAGAGCAAGATCTCCGATGCCGAGCAGCAAGAGCGCCTAGCCCTTATTGGCATTGGCCATGTCAGTGCCGAGCTGCAGAGCCGGTACCGCCACCTACACCTTCACCAGCACCTGAATCTCCAGCAAGAGCACATTGCCCATTTTTATGACCACCACGATCGTCTTGAACATCATAGCCATCATGGTCACTATGACCAACACTCGCAAGTGCCCGATACACCTTACCTTGTAGCTCAGCAGGGGCCTGATGGCAGTGCCAATGAGAAGCACACTGGCATGTCGGCCATCCCGACAATCAGCCCCAAGTCATGGCAAGAGAGAAGAAGCGGCAGGGAGGCAGAGTTTATGTCTCCCATGAGTCCCCTTGCGCCCGTCTTTCAGCCAGGCGCATCCTTTTTCTTGGGCCATATCCACACAGCTGCAAGCAACGGCGGAATTGACCATGTCATGGCTGACGCCGCTGCTGCGGGCGATGCCGACAAGCAGGAGAGCCTTGGTGGAACAACCTTTGCCGGTGAACCCGAAGCCGAAGCTGATCACGACACTAGCAAGGTTGGCAAGGTTGACCGTCAAGTCAATGAAGCCAAAGCTGTCGACTTCATACCCCGATCTGTACCCGAGGGAGAGCCCGCTGCCAAGCTAGACCAACATAACAAATCCGGCGTCGGCATTGCTGGTATGCACTACGTCTTTGGTGCTTACAAAAAGGATGCTGGTGCCTGCGATGGCGACAGCGACGGTCCTGGCGAGTTCGTGCCGCGCGAGGCCCGGCTGAGACGAGGCTCGCATGACGGCAAGCACCAACACCAGCACCAGAAGCCGCTGGCGTTGGACCGGGAGAAGCGGATGAGTCTGCCCCCCGTGCGCTTCTCCTGGCCTGGGGAGGAGTAGCTGTATTTGTATTTGTATCTTTGTTGGAGTTTGCTAATCTGTCATCTTTTCTATTTTTCTCTTTCATGTTTGCATATCGGTCACATTATCTATGGAAATTACAAAAATAATACAATAGCACCGTTTCTGTTTTATTCTGTTCTTTTTGTTTTGTTATTCCTTTCTGTCGGCTCCCTCTTTCTTTTTCTTTCATCTGGTCCCCTACCATATATACCTCATCTCTACGTAAACAGCATCCCATACCTCACATAACGAATAAATACGAATAAATACGAATAAAACGACAAACAAAACGACAGATATATAAATATCAATATAATTATAACCTTAACAATGCTGACAGCCTAGGCGTCGGCTGGACTAAATGGGGAATATACACAAGCAAAATGCCTCCAGATATCCAACAAGAAAAAAAAAACTATTGAACCCGCTTCCTCTCATCTAGGAAAATCTAGGCAAACTCGCCAAACTGGCCGTCGTCAAACCCGAGCTCGGCTGCCGACTTCTTCTTCTTCTGCTCCTCCTGCTGCAGCTGCTGCTGCACCTGCTGGCCAAGCAAGGCCGGGTCGCCTACAGATCGGCGGTTGGCTGTGCGCCGGTTGGGCGGTGGCGGTGGCGGCAGAGAGAAGCCGGAGCCGGAGCCTGATCCCGCAGACGAACTTGGAGACGAGCTCGTAAACGACGATGCTGACGGCGGTGGTGCCAGCGAGAAGCCGGCTGTGGACGACTGTGCAGGGCTGCTGCCGCTCGTCTCGGGGCGCCGGCCAAACTTGCTCGAGCCGCCGAGGTTGATGGTGATTGTCTCGCCCTCTTTAAGGCTGTAGTCGCGCTTCTCCGCCGCCGCCTTCTCCTCCTCTTTATTATTGGATTTGTTCTTGCCGGCCTGTGCGGACCTGCCCGGTCCTGAACTCGACGCAGATTCCAGCCCGACCGTCTTGCGCGCCTCTTGCAGCGCAACACCGAAATCAAACGCGTCGGGCCGCTCTTCAAAGCCGATACCGATCATAGCGCGGCGGCCCTGGCCGTCCTGAACGCGCACGGCAAAGAAGCGCGAGCTGTCTAGTGCCGGCTCAATGACACCGACGTCGTTGTAGGGCGCAGCGGCAAACAGCTGGCCCGATGCCGGGTCTTCGAGGATGACATCAACCTTTACTTTTTCTGACGTGGACGAGCCATCGTCATCATCCGTGTCTGTGCCGGTCTCGAGAACACGCAGACGGGCGGTAAAGATGTGCCGCTTGGGGTCCTCAGTCCAGGTGGCTGCGGTGTAGCCCTTGGTGGACGTCAGAGGCGGAATCTGGTAGACGTGGACCTGGGAACCGATAAAGAGGACGCGCTGGATGGCATTGGCCGGCAGCGGCTGGCCGGTGATTGGGTCAGTAGCAGACATTGCTGACGGTCGAGAGGAGGTGCAAGGTGAGGCCGATAGGAGGTGAGATGGCGAGATGACGAGATGTGTCGATGGCGAATAGAGTCAATCAAATAGTATGATGGCAAAAAAATTAAATAAACCAGAGCTTGGTCTGCGAGCTTGCATTAGAAGCGGCACGTCGAGCTGCAGGCGCACAAATGGGAAAGCTGGACGAGACCGAATTGTGCTGCCTGGCGATGCGAATCGAACAATGTACTGTAATACTCTGTAGAGAATGTACACGGTAGCCGCCTCTCATAAGCTACAGCTTGTCTTCTAGCGCTCGTATATCCCTATTTGAATACGAATAAGTGTAGCAGGTGGAGCCCCATCAAACGTCCCCCGCTCCCCAAGACATTTCGCAGTTGCGCTATGTATCAACTACAGTAGAACTACCCCTCTCATAATTTGGGCGGTGGCGACCGGCAGAATACAGCACCATGCGCATTCAGAATTGAGTCACCATTTTTCGTACACGGAAGGCGCATTCGAATGAAGATCGATCGAACTCGAACTGTAAGCAATCCACACCACTTTCGATCTCGACTGCATGCTTCCCTTGCGCCGGCGCACATCTCTGCCGCCATTCTCCATCATCTGCTTTGCCTCCATCCTCTCGTCGCCGTCGCCAACACCACCACTCCCAGCGCAAGCTGCCTCTACACAGACGACACAGACCGCAGACACCACATCCACAATGACCGCCCACGATTCCGCAGCGCCTGCAGAGGTGCCTCCTGCCTCGTCAAAGTCAAGCAGCGAGCCCTTTGAGTATGACCAAACCCCCCTCCCCCCCTTCTCTCTCTACAACACCCTCTAACTGCCCAGTGTCGTCGCCACCTACAACCGCCTGCTCGCCGAAGATGCAGACCTCACAAAGCCCGTCGCCGCCATCGAGGCCCTCATCGACGTCCTCCGCCACACCACCTCGTCCACCACCATGGAGACGTGGGAGATCACAAAAGCCCAGGTCGCCCGCCTCCATTCCGCCGTCCCCAACTCGCTGCCCCTCGAGGCCGGCACAAACGTCTTTACCAACTTCCTCGGCATGTCCATGCGCCAGCCCTCGTCGTCCTCGGCCAGCAATAACGTCGTGTCCGGCGGCCTCGATAGCTTCGACAAGATCCGCCAGCACCTGATCGACAACAGCCAACTCTTTGCCCAGCGCGCCAAGGAGGCCCGTGACCGCATCGCCGAGCGTGGATGCCGGCTTGTCGGCCACGGCGATGTTGTGCTGACAGCTGGTGGCTCGCGTGCCGTGCGTGCGCTCCTTCTCAAAGCCGCCGACCGTCTGCGCGAGTCGTCGCCCGCCCTCGACTCGACCTCCGCACCCCCCTTTACCGTCTTGTATGTCTGCGACGAGCGGTCGCGCCAGGAGTCGGACCGTGCCATGGCCATCCTGCGCCAGCACAACATCACCGTCTATGAGATCGACCCAAGCTCTATCGCCTATGCCCTCGAGGCCCACAATGTGCGCTCCATTTTTGTCGGCTCCGAGGCTGTCACCCACGACGGCAAGCTCGTGTCGCGCATCGGCACCTACCAGCTGGCCGTCCTGGCCCAGGCCGCCCACCCGCCGCGCAACGTCTATGCGCTGGCCGAGACACACAAGTTTGTGCGCAAGCTTCTCCTCGGCAACAAGGACTTGGCCCGCATCGGCATCCTGCAGGGCTTTGTGCCCACCCCGGTCCCTACACGCGCCGGCGTGCCCATCACCACCAAGCCGGCCCTGGCCTTTTCCGAACAGGTTGACGTCACACCGCCAAACCTGGTCACCAACATCATCACTGAGAATGGCATCATCGACCCATTCGGTGCTTACCGAATCGTCTCATATTAGAGCAAGTGATGGGAAAATGACAATAAAAAAATCGAAGAAAAAGAACAAGTCAAAATGGCACATAAACGGCGTTCAGGCTCTTGGGATTGGATGGATTAAAAAGACACCGGTGGTGCAATGCGTTCATGCCATGTTAGTATGTATTTAATCGTATTTAAGCGACAATTTATCCAACAAATAACACTATGTGATGTCCAACCTGTAAGTGAAAAGTAAAGGAAAAAAGAACAAGAGAGTGATTACAAAAAACAATAATAACAGCATTTCGAAAAAGACAAAACAAAACGATTAACCAAGCAGCTATTTTCCTGACCATATCCGCAACCATGGAAACCCGGAAAGACGAAGGAAACAAGTATTGAAGAAAAAAGAAAAGCGAATTTCCAAAAGACAAATAAATGATCGGGTGCAGAACAAAATTATTAGCCAGAAAAAACAGCGTTTGTAAGTTCCCAAGATCAAAATATGTATCATATAGTCTAGAGTCTAAAGTCGCATGTCTAGATGTCGCGGACCAGGCGCGCGCCGACCCAGGCATAGGGGTAGTTGCGCTGGTACCAGTTGACACTGTTGATATTAGTCGGTGCAATTAATAAATAGAGAAATGCGAGCGAGATCAAAGGGGAAACTTACAAGGACTTGCGTCCGGCAATGCGCGGGTGTGTGGCCCATGAGCCGCCCAGGACAATGTTGTGCTTGCCGTCAAAGAAGTCGGCCGTGTATGCAGGGTACAGCTTCATCGGCTTGAAACCCTCGTGTGCAAACAGAGCAGTGCTCGTCCACTCCCAGACACCACCCATCTCGGACTGGCCACCGAGGCGGTTGCCATGGGCCGTCACTGGCATGGGGTGCCAGTTCTGAAGGCCAACATTGGCCCCATCCAGGTTGAGGAATAGTTCGTCAGCCTGGGTAGTGTTGTCTTTCGGGGGGGTCTCCTGGACGCCATTGTTCGAAAGATGGCCATTGACGGCAGGGAGTGTCTTGCTGATCTTCTTCTCGGCCTCTAGCTTCTTCCGCGACAAGTCAGCGTGTTTGTAGATGCTGCGAGCTTCCTCAAAGGTGGGAATCCGACCACCCATCCAGGCGGCACAGCCGTTGAGCTCGTCGTATGATGCAAAGATGGGCCAGTCCAGGGCGTGCTCGAGGGGAACCAGGCCATAGACAGTTCGAACAGCCTTGTTCTTCATGAAGCTGGTCGGAAGGGTCTTAGTGGTTCCCTTGGAGTGGCCATTCGAGTAGCCATTCGAGTAGCCATTCGAGTAGCCATTCGAGTGACCATTGCTCTGCCCAACACTTGCCCACGAGGCAGGGATCTTGTTGACACCGTTGTTGAGCATGTAGAGAGCGTACTACATTGTTAGAGATCAAGCAGCTTTATTGTATGAGTGTGGAAACGCATACCTCTTCGTTGGTGATGGGACGGCCCTGGGCCTGGAAAGCCTTTACACGTGTCATATATGCCGGCTTCTCATTGTCCCTGTCGGTGTTAATACGCATTCATATTTTCTGTGGGATGAGTGAGAGCGCATATGTACCATCCAAAGTGTTGGGTCGGGTCAGTGCCGTTGTCGGGATCGTCAATGCCGATCACGACGTTCTGCGCTGGGATGTCGAACCACTGGTTCTCGACGCGAGCATCGCGAGCTCTCGCTGCCATACCGGAAAAATCGGGCCTGGGGACACCTGGAGGAGGCAGAGTCTTGTCACTCTGCAGCATCATGTAGAGTAGCGTCTCAAGGTGCATGAGCTCGTGCTCAAAGCCAATCCAGATGGCCTGGGCAGCCTGACGGGGAATGGGCGCATGACTCTTAGCCTGCAGCTTGTTGCCACCATTAGCGGCATAGTAGGCGGTGATACGCTCCCGCACCCGCTGCTGGTAGATGAGAATCTCGTCCAGAGGTGGCCACTCCTCGGGGATCTCTGAGTGCGCATGGCACTGCTCCGGGTTGTCTACGTCTGGGTCAATGCCTCTTTCGAAGATTGTGGTGTAATAGGACGGCTCAGTTGGAGCAGTGTTGGTCGTCTTGTTGAGCTGCACATCAACAAATGTCGGGATGTGTCCCAAGTAGAAGATGCAAGCGTTTCTCAGCTTGATTGGCTTCTCGAGGAGACCCTCGTTGGGCAACATTCGACGAGTGACGGTATCCCAAGCCTCCCAGACGGACTCCCAGTCTTTTACAGACGGAAGAAGAGACTGTGCATAGATGGAGGGGAGCAGGCTGAACGACATTTTCGGCTTGGTGAGCAGATGAAGGCCTGATTTGAAGAAGACATGTCAGTTGTGTAATTCAATAATGGAAGTGAAAAGAAAAAGAGAAGAATTGACAAAAAAAAACTGGGTAGAATATATAGCTCTCAAAGTGCAGGAAAACGAGACATGGCGACTATGGGAGACGAAAAAGAGGAGGGCGCAAGAAGAAAAAAAAGGGTAACTAGTGTTGGCCATAATTGAGCACACGAGCTACCAACGCGACTCGCAATAAAAGTGCAATGGTATGACGAGCTGTGTACGCAGACGGCAGACCAATAGCACGAGTGTGAGGCTATCACGGAAGCTTGGCATCATGGTCTTGAGTGGTGGCAGATGGTAAGCCATCCGTAAGAGGCAGCCCTTGCCATGCCATGACAAGTGATTGGAGCCGATGTCGTGCAGGCCAGTGTGGATCAAGGGAAGGCATAAGCAATAGAAGGGAAAAGGGAGAGCAATGTGCCGGCATTCTTTCTGATATTTCAATCGAATGAATCAATGGAAATAGAATAGACACAGGGTAGCACAAGAGCACAAGACACACTTGTTCAGAAAGAAGACTGTAACCCCCGCATAACGGCACAGAACCGAGTGTCAGGAGACATGTAGTGTCTGTAGAGTGTCTGTAGAGTGTCTGTAGAGTGACTGTAGAGTGACTGTAGAGAGCATGTAGGGCACCCTCCCACTCGAGTGTCGAGTCGGCACAGGTACAAAGATACAAAACACAGTACATCCAACCAGCAGCGACCTGCATAGGGTTGCAGGTTGCAGGTTGCAGGTTGCATGCATGTTGTATTGGGTACAAAGTACAGGGACTGTCCTTTGGCAGAAAGTTCTTTTCTTCTTTTCTTCTTCCTTCTTCTTTGGTAATCATTAGGGAAGCGATTCCCAGCAAGCTGCAAGGCGGTGGTGCCGGATCCACTGGGACCAAGTCACACGCCCGGGGAAGAGGGGGCGGTTGGATGCATGGCGAAAACGATAGCGTGGGGGAAAGTGTAAATTGTGTTGATTGTGTGCAAGTGCTGTACGGTGTACTCTGTACCTGTGTGCGTACAGAGTGTGTGTTTTAAATAGGTGAGAGCGAGGAGAGAAAAATGAGTGAGCCGGATCGAGCCTGGCCTGCCTTGATGTCGGAGGCGGTGTACGGAGATGGGCGTGGCGTGGGAGAAATAAGGGCAATGTAGAAAATAGAGAATAATAATCGGAGAGAGAGAAGTAGAGGGAGCGAAAGAGAGAAAACATGGAAGGAAAACACCGACTCACCATGTTCTTTGCTCGAGTTCATCCACCGGTCGGACCCGACCAGCCCAGACGACCGCCACAGCGTATCGGCATCCTCGAGCGAATACTTGTAGCTCACCTCGACCTTGACGCGCTCGTGAGGCTGCACAAGCTCGCCGAAGACGACGAGGTCGCGGACGGGTGCGTAAAAGGCCTGGTGGCGGCTGCCCTCGGCGTCGTGGACATACTCGCCAATGATACGCCAGTCTTCGGGGTCAAAGACCTTTTGGCCAAGGATGCTGTTGGCGTTCTCGAGGCCGTTGTAGTAGAATCTGGCGGTTAGCTGAGTGCAGAGAGGCGATAGCGAGGGGACGAAGGGGAATAAAGGGGAGGGAGGTAGAGAGAGAGAGAGAGAGAGAGAGAGAGAGAGAGTTGGTCGGGAGGATGCGGGATCTTGCGATACCATATGAAGCAGAAATCGGAAGGAGCGATGCAGTTGGGAGGACGCGCAATGAGAAAAACAAACAGGAAACTCACTTGTGTGTCACGCCTTCCTTGTCTGCAAGTATAAGCGTCAGTATTTCCTAATTTAGAAGGCACAATCGTGTCAACCACACGGCAACATACCGTTGTAAGCGTGACTATCCTCGTTAGCATTTCTTGTCACTTTTACGCCCTCGCTATGGTCGAAGCAAAATTACGTAATCACTTACTAGACTTGGGCTGCATTGAGACAGCTGTCGAGGCCAACAAGAAGGGCGTCGCCATCGTGCATGACTTGGGCAAAGCTGCGAAGAAAAGCGACGGATTCGTGCCGGGTGAAGTTGGCGACGCTGGAGCCGAGTGTGAGGATGGTCTTTTGGCGGTGGACAATGGCGGGCGTCTTGAGCCACTCGCGGCCGTCGTCGTAGGTGCCAAGCAGGCCAAAGCAGCGGACATATTCGTAGCGAGGCAGCTGCGAGAGGGTGCGTTCGAGTTCTTGGCGTGAAAGGTCGAGGGCGTAGTACTCGACGTGCTTGCCGGCCTGCTCGAGGGCCTGCAGAATCAGGTTTACCTTGCGAAGATTTCTGCCGAGGAGATATTGAAGTCAGAAAAAAAAGAAGGAAAGAAAAGAAGGAAGAAAGACATATATGCCAGCCAACAATGTGGCAAGCATTGAGTGGTTACAGAAGCATAGAATTGGCAATGTCTAGCAAAGGGGATGGAGCATGGAAAGGGCAAGCTGAGCAGGGGGGTTCGTGATTATGACATACCCGCTTCCGAGCTCAATGACCATGGAGCCTTGGGGAATGCGCTTGGCAATGTCGCTTGCATGCGTCTGGAGGATCTCGATTTCGCCATTGGTCAGGTAATACTCTTCCAAGTATGTGATCTGTACAGTTGTGTTAATGCACGTCCAGTGTTGTCATTGATCGGGCATCAGTAATCGAGGTATGCGTGTGCATGTGCATGTGATGGGGATAGAAGAAATGAGGAGTGAGGCGGAGAAGGGACAAGACTGAAGAGAGCAGATGATGGAAGGGGAATGGGTGTGAACCAAGCATTTGCGGGCACGGCAGGGTGCATTGGGCGTCGGGTAGGGAGCGGAGAATGTGAGTATTCATGTATGCAGAAAATAATAGAAAGGAAAGAAGAAAGAAGAAAAAATAAAAAGAAGAAAGAAGAAAAAATAAGAAAAAAGACGGTATAATTAAATCATAAAAAAGATATAAAAAAAAGTGTGAAAACTATTACCCCGGATGCGGACGTATGCAAAGCTTATGTGAGGCCTTGCACTGCCGTCACTTTCACATTCTGGGGTAATAATAAATAGGGAAGAAAAATCATAAAATGTGACGGCAGTATGCAACGGGAAGACGGCCGGGCTGAGAATTGGGCAGGGAAACGAGGCGTGTGACAGGAACGGCGGTAAAAGATGGGGTCAAGGGATATCAATGAAAAAGTCACGAATCAAGAGACAATAGTGAAACAAGTAAACAATATCGGAAAAAAAAGTGAACAAAAACAACGTAGACAAAAAGAAAACCTGCTGACCTTTTCAAACAGCTGCAGGCCCTTCTCGTCGTAGAGGAGGAGGGTCGGCAGAGTCCGGGGGCCGGACTTGGGGCAGAACTGGGACTTGATCATGTCACGCAGGTTCAGCTCGACGGAAGCTCGGCGGATATCGATAATGTTGCTGGCAGACCGGGAAGACTTGGTGGACGGCCAGGCAACGGCAGGAAGAGACCGGGGTACATATTGCTTGCGGCTGCTGTTGATGCAGTGGTGGTGGAGGGTGCCGGTGGTGCCGTCGACACCAGGCACGGCCTCTGCAGAGGGAGACATGGCGGTTTGAGTTCGAGGTTGGTCGGGGATGAAGCCAGACTTGTGGTTGTTCGTGGTGGTGTGGTATGGAGTGTCGTTGGGATAGCAGGGTATCTTTGGAATCCGGGGAAATGGGGTTGAATCAACAAGGATGGCGGACGATGCAAAAGATGAGGGAGAATATGAAGACGGAGAGACCAAGAGATGCAGGGAAATATAGAAACAAAGAGTAGAGATAAAGAGAGGTGGAGGCAATTCGGATGCAAAAGAACGTTCGCAAGCTTGGGTTATATAGCAAGGCGACAAGGTACGTCTGGATCTATGAGGCAAGCCGATGTTCTAGGAGGTACTTTTGTTTCTTTCTTCTCTGGCTTGGAAGAAACGGTGTAAGATGCAAAAGAACGATTAACAAGGCGGTTACATGTTAAGGAGATAAAATAGGAGAAAACACGTCAATGAAATATAAAGAAATATAAAATGAAATAAAATATAAAATAAAAGGAGAATAGGAACGTTGTGGGACGAGCGCGTGCGTTGTAGGATGTGGAAAGTGTAAAGAAGAAATATAATAAGAGGGGTGTGTGTTGGAGTGTATAGAAGAAGGAAGAAGAGAAGAAGAAAAAAAGAAGACAAGAAATAATAATACAGTTATAAAAGGAGTAGGACACAGTCTAATTAAAATACAATATAAATCAAATTAATATTAATGATGTCAACATGTCGAAGAGGCAAGGCAGCTGACTTGTGCTAAGCGGTCGGGTAGAAAGAGAAGCGGAAAAGAAGGAGAAGAAGAAGCAGCGAAGAAACAAGGCCAGGCCAGTTTAATTAATCCAATAAAAATTAAAGGCTAATAAACTAACACGTACTAAAAGGAAACCCCAGGAAGGGGTGGTCGTGTGTTGTTGTGCGTCTGGTGCGTGTATGTGTTACTTTAGGAAGGAGTACGTACTTTCAGGGAAGGCAGTTCGTGGGAAAGTACAAAGTACCTACCTACCTACAGTATACATAGTTAAGTGAATAATCCCATGCTGACTACCAGTGTGATTGATACTTGCTCCTTCGGGCAAGCTCTAGCTGTACCCCGCTGTATGGCTTGTTGGCTAACTTTCTTTTCTTTTTATGCTTTCTTTTCACATCTTTTATTCTTTTTATCTCAAGTTTTTATCTTGTCTTTACACTATTTTTATGTCCAGGGTTGTTTTGCAATACATTTGGAACTCGGCTATTACGAAGTGCAACTGTGTGAATAAATAAGAGTATTTTTTTATAAATAAAAAAAGACAAAGCAACACAAAATAAATACATAAATGCCCGACCCCTGGCTTGCTTCGTTTCCGTCGAGGTCGTGACCTCATTGCCGGAGAAGCATGCTCGCCCTATCCCTCGCTGGCTCTGCCCTGCACGTCGTCGGATAGAGTCATGCACCCAGCCGCCAAGCTCCGTCGCGGTGCAAATCGGCAAGTCCGGCCTTGGGCTGTATTTTGGGTTGTTTCCTGTTTCTTGTGCTTTATTGTTTGCCTTCCTGCCTACTCGGATCTTGCTGTGGTTCTCACAGAAATGCTTCCAAAGCTGCCGCTCACAAAGAGACCACAAAGGAGCTCATGGCAATCCATCCGCTAATCCCTATTCTAGCTAAGCAGCTCTAGCACCAGCTCACCATTTGATGAGGTCATAGGGCCTCTCGTAATTATCAAGGATCACATTTTTAAAGACTACGGTAATGTGTGTGTAAAGACAGACGAAGACGGCCATATTTATTGCTGACTCAGCAAGCACGTCCCGAGCACGGAGCTGCGGCACTCAATACGGCAAGGTACAAGTATTGCGTCGGAAACGAGCCCGAGAATGACCAGTGCTCGGTTCTCGCAACAAAAAGAATGGGATTTATTACACCCTTGCAGGCTGCTACCTATGATACCAATGCGTGCCAATGTATCTCGTAAGATACATAGTACAACATACATATTTGATGTAAGCTGGTGCCGACGAGCGTTTAGAGCCAAAACAGGCAGGAACAACCAAACTGGCGGCCCCACTCCGCACTAACAGTGAGAGAGAGAGGCCCACTCTGAAAAACGGGATGCCTCTTCCTCTTCCTACGGAGTAGGTCGCTGTCTCGGCGGAATATCTCACATCTTACTTGCAGACGTCTTGGGTTTTAGGGGATTACTAGTATGCCCTACATCGGTGTCGATGGCGATGAACGGCGGGCTCCAAACGATAGACGGATTCCAGAAGAACCTAAGATAAGACAAGTAGACAATGTCAGCGGCTGATCCAGGGCGAAAAGGCACAGTGAGTTCGCCTTGCTAAAGTCTTGATAGCCTTGATAAGCATACGCATTGACAGCAGCTGGATATGGGGGGCGCTGCCGCCAGAAGCTGGGCCTGTGAGTATCGTGCGATCTCAATGGCCCGACAACATTCACCATCGGGATAAGACGGCATACCCAAGGGGGACGATAGTTGATTGCTTAAAAAAAGAATTAAAACAGAAAGAAGAAGAAAAAGAAGCCACCGGGGACGAGCAACGTGCATCCGATATAGCTGCTGGACATCAGGTGCCTGCGTGCAGTGCTGTGTTGTCTTTGTTCTTACGTATTACTGACGCACACACGACACTTTTGGCTGCTTATTTCGACCTGTTCCCGTCTCTCGTCTCTCATCACCCGTCTCGCATGCTCTACCGCCTTTGGTGTGTCTCCTCGGCTCTGCTGCAGCTGTAGCGGGGTGCAGCAGCATGCAGACGAACTGCCACTGCTATTGGATTCTGTGGAATAGACGTGTTGGGCCGTAAGGAAATCACGAGATGGCAGACAGAAAGCAATCACAGAAGCAATCAGCAGGTCAGAAGACAGGCAACTCCTTTTCACTGCATCGTGCTGATGCTATTTCTTCATGTACTCTGTATGCATTGATTTACACCGTGTTCCTCTCCGATGCTGTCCTCTCCACTCCAAAGTTCATGTGATCCGAAGATGTTTCAGTCGTCTCTTGGAGTTGCAGTCTTCCGGCCGGCTTTTGTACTATAGTTTCTATTATTCCATAGCAGGGCTTAAGTGGTTTCTGAGGTGGTATTCTAAAGTTTTTATTTTGTTTTTACTCACTGCACAGGTACAGTCCGATCTCGATAATGGCATGATCATTAAAGCAACGAAGAGAATAGAAAGTGGATTGGAAAATGGAAAATGTTAATTTTGAAAAATACCCGGAATAGACCATGAATAAGAATAAATAAATATGTAAGAAATGGAATCATAACCGAGAAACAATATTAAACCCCCATCAACTCACATTCTACGGAGTTGTTAGATAATGACATTGCCTGCAATTTGCCTGGCTAGTCCGCTGTCGTGCACAAGCGGCTTTCTGGGCGTGGGGGAGTAGACGATAATACCAATGGGATTCTATGGGGCGTCTCTAATTAATACATAATAGTATGTAGCAGACGACATCTATTCGTATTTCAAGCCTAGCTGCAGCGGCATGGGGCTTTCTTGACGGAGTTTGATACGACGAATCGGGATCTTTTTCTTCTTCTCTTCCTCTTCCTCTTATTTACTCCTCTCTGTCGGTGAAGCTTGTAGAAGAGTTGGGAGAGTGATGAGAAGAGGAGACGACGAGGAGACAACAAGAGACGATGAGGGGGGGAAAGACGAAAAACACAAGAGCATAACCAAAGAAGGAAGGGACTGCGATGTTCGGCACCGTATTGTCCTACCCATTTGGAAACTTGACTCGTATCCGCTGCCTCGTGATAGTCTGTATTTTCGCGTTGCTTGTACCGGTACCCTTTTTATTTTTTCGTCTTTTACTTTCTACTTCTACTTTCTGCTTTCGCTTTCTACGGAGTATGTACTCTCTTTTCTGCCTGTACTCTGGCTGCTCTTCACACTAACCCCCACACCAACGGGCGACAAGCGGTGACTGAGATAATAACGACTGACGCTGATAAGTCAATCCTCAAAAGGGGTACAGGTCTAAGCGAAAAAGTCAAGGTGAGTCCTGCACAAGTCGATTCTCGTACTCTGTACTTGTTTGCTTATTCAAAAGCAATCAAGTCA
Source organism: Ophiostoma cf. undulatum (assembly GCA_022392935.1). Taxonomy (NCBI): domain Eukaryota; kingdom Fungi; phylum Ascomycota; class Sordariomycetes; order Ophiostomatales; family Ophiostomataceae; genus Ophiostoma; species Ophiostoma cf. undulatum. Next base: position 198,282 of record JAKRGL010000042.1, on the reverse strand, counting down.
TATTAAATTAATGCTCTTGTGACCGACCGCCGGTGTTGCCCGAGTAAAATGGCCAATGATCCCAGCCAGAATAGCATCCGATAGGGAGAAAACAAGGGGAAAACAAGGGGCGAGGTGATGGGATGGGGATTACAGGGAACCAGTCATCAGGACGGCCAGAAAAAGGAAAGAAAGGAAGAAAAAGAAAAGCCAACCTCGTGACATTCACTGTGGTGACCCATTGAGCTCAGACTCATCCAGTTAGTTCCACTGCAGGGGGGAAAACAGCGCGGGGGCAGTCTCACGCAGGCTTACGGTGTGGAACAAGACATTTTGAGGTTCACACGGCCATGAGGCACGATGCTTACATGGCTGAGAGTCTACGGAACTCTGGCGAGGATGAAGACTCGTATTTGTGAATGTTGGGCTTTTGATGAATATATCAAGCATACCTTGCTCACATACTCACCTAATCACACACCCACAGACAACGACTTGCTCAAATCGACAATCCAGCTCAACCTCAACACGGAGTCTTGCCGGTTCCAGGATATCGGCCCCGGGTGGAATACTAATCATGCCGCCGGCACATGTTGGGATCTGATAAAGAAGCGGCTGGCAATACAACACTGTAAACCAACCCTCATCATAAATGACAGCCTTATCCAAAGTAAACGTCCTGGTATACATACACACACACATACACACAAAAAATACAAAAACATTTATGTAAAGGGAAGAGTTTCCCCCATGCCTTGGAATCTGAGAAATCGCGAGGGGATGCGGGGGTAGGCGAGCTGGGAGCTGGGAGCTGGGAGGCAAATATAATAATAATAATAATAATAAACCAACAGATAGACGGAAGTCGGGCGGCAAGTATCGAGGTACTGTCACATTGGATTGGTGGTCAAAGACACTGACAGCTGAAAAAGGTCAGTGAAGTGGTGTGGCCGATTGGGTCAGAGCGTTGACGTACACTAGTAGTATCGGCCATGGTGTCACCTGATTGCGTGTCAATATTGTGTCAAAGGGCGCGGCCGTCGCGTGTCGGATAGGAGGGGGCGGGGAAACCAAATGGGAAACCAAGGACACGATAACGCATAAATGGGAAAGAGCGGGTGCCAAGACTTGAGATAGTGAGCATTGGTAAGCCGGCAAGTGTACGGAGGGGCATTTGGGTCGAGGAAGGCACTGCTGCCTAGCTCCCATCTCCATCCGACGCGGTCCAATACTACGGCTCACACTTTGATCTCGATGGGTATGTGGCGTTTCCGGCCTCAACTTGGGAGTTGTGCTTGTGCAACCCCAACAACAGAACCGCCGAGTTACAATATCGCATGCGTGTTCGGTTCAAAACCCACTGTCTTATCTATTCTCGTTGGGAAGGAGTCAGCTTCTATGCGGGAAGGTGCATTCGCCAGTTTAGTCAGACAGAAATATAGATAATAATACCCAACAGTGTCAATCGAGCAGATACAAGTATCTACCCTCCTACCCCTCCTCTGTCTTGTCTTCAATACACCATCATCACTCTCACACACTCACACACCCACTCCACTGCCATGTCTGAGACTACATATCGTGCCAACTGCCATTGCGGCAAGTTTGTCTACGAAGCCACATTTGCAGAACCCCTCACCGAAGTCTATGTCTGCAACTGCTCCGTCTGCACCAAGAAGTCGTACCTCTTTGCCTTTGAGCCCAAGACCGGCATCAACATCGTCAAGGGCAGCCTCGATGAGCTCAAAAGCTACACCTTTGGCGAGAAATATGTTCACAAAGTGGGTTGGCACTCTCGCGCCTGGCTACCGGCCTGTACTAACTGCTCTGTAGTTCTGTGGTGACTGCGGCTCGTCCGTGCTGGTCATTAGCAACGAGCCCGGCAAGGGCAAAGGTCTTAATGTAGGTCACTCGTGGGACATAAAGACATTGAAGATTAGGCATGTCAATTGCTAATAATCAGACTCGCTGTTTCCAAGACCTCGACGTCTGGTCTATGAAGAAGCTCCCGTATGTTATTTCCGTTCTTCTTCTTCTTTTTTTCCAGACAACTAATTGGACAGCTTTGACGGCGCTTCGTTGCCTTCGTCGTACAAGCAGCCAGTGTTTACCGGCACCGATCCCACAGGCGAGCCAGCGAGCGGCGTCAAGTCGATCGTCTACCACGGCGGCTGCCACTGCGGCTCTGTCTGTCTATCGGTGCGGTGCCAGCCTCTGGACGACACCCTGGAGCCCGGCAAGGAGGGTGACACTGTCATTGACTGCAACTGCAGCATCTGCAACCGCAACGGCTACCGCTGGTTCTATCCCAAGGCCGACCAGGTCACCGTGCAGGACCCAGACAACAGCCTAGTCAAGTACACATTTGGCAAGTTTGTCAGCTGCAAGAGCTTCTGTGGCAAGTGTGGCGTGCCTCTGATGACAGGGCCCATTGACCTCACCGACGAAGAGCTGGCCAAGCTGCCCGACTACTGCCGCACCGAAGCAGCCAATGCGTGGCGTTTACGCGTGAAAGACCTGTGCCCGATTAACACGCGTGTTCTACACGGCATCGACTTGGATAAGCTCCCGGTCAAGTTCCTCCAGGGTGACACTACCATGGAGCCCCAATACGTCAACCCTTAGGCCGGTGTTGTCTAACAAGCTGTAATGAGTGATGAGCAGCTAGGGCACAGTCTGGTTTTGAATATACTGGTTTGGGAGGTCGGGCGATGTGGTGTTGAGGCGTGTGACTGAAATTAATGACTTAGTTGCTATATGACGACGAGAAAATTGTAATGTTCCAATGAAAACTAAACTTGTACCATTAACATTATGACACCATATCGCAATAGCCTGGCCTTGATAACGTTCTGTGGTTCCGTGCCAGGCCTGATGCTATCTTCTTGAAGAAGAGACAAGGGAGAGAAAATACAAAGTAATATAGAATAAATAAGGGGAAAGAAAGTGAGATCATCTTCTTGGAAGATGTGTTGACCGCAGCAAGGGAGCGGGTGGACAGCTCGGGTGGGAGCTGTGCTTTGGCCGGCCATGCTTGGACCGCGATGATGTATTGCCGCCGCCCATGGCCGCCAAGATACACCAGCGCGGCGAAAGCCATCCCGGGTCCGACTCGCACACGCGGCGCATTGCCTCCAAAACCTGGCTGGAGAGACGATCCGTCTCGGCCGTCGCAGCTGCAATGTCGGCCGCTGTCACTTTGGCGCGTTGCCGGCGGGAGGTCTTGGTATTTGGGCTGTCATGATATACCATCACGGCGCCATCGTATCCATAGTAGTCGTCGACATACTCTTCCTCAAATACCTCGTGCAGCTCGTGCGCCTCGTATTCTTCGTAGTCGCCGTCGTACTGCTCATAGTCATCATAGCTGCCGCCAGTAGATGCGTACGGTATGTCGGCCGACGGCAGGTGGAGCGGCACAAGTGTCGACGACGCTCCGTCGACCAGGCTCTTGTGGCTGCGCGGCACAATCACCAGCTCCCGCAGATTGGGCAGCCGCATGCGCAGCTCGTGCAGCACGTCGACAGCCAGGTTGGTGGCCACGCGGTCAGCGGCCGACGACGACGACGACGACGGAAAGGACGTGTCAATCAGGGCATCGCCAAAGACCGACTCGTGGAGTGCAACACGGCCGACAGCGGCGAGCTCGTCCTGGTCGGCGAGCACGAGCATGGTGCGCAGCTGGGCATCGGCGGCCATGTAACCATCGCGTGGGCCAAAGTACAGGAAGTCGTCGTCCGGGTCAAAGTAGATGCGACCAGGCTGGCGGGCAACGCCAAACATGGGTGCATAGTGGCGGAGAGCCTCTAAGCGGGACTCGCGGCAGACGTGCAGGTTGGCGGGAATTGGAGCTGACGATGAGCACAGTCCTGCGGTTGACGTTTGCTTATGAGTAGGTGGGGAGGGTGCGGTAGACGAGGAGGGTGATGACGATGACGAGGACGATGAGGAGGAGGACGGTGATGCCGATGACGATGACGACGACGAGGAAGCCGTCTTTTTTGATGATTTTTGGCGAGATTTTGACGAGTGTGATAGCGATGGTGGTGATGGTGGTGACGGTGGCTGCTGGAGGGTAACTTCCGACCTATACCCACAACGCATCGACACGAAACGGCACGACGGCAGATTGTACTCCCATATCTTCATGCGCAGCTCTGGTGGGAGCTGCGAGAAGTTGGGCTATCCTGTCAGCTGTGCTTGATTTTGTTGCTGGCTTTTTGCCTAAAAGACTTACAAAAGACTCGTATGGTGTCTGAAGCCGGGAGGAGTGGGCAGAGCGTCTGCTCTTGCGGGCTGGCGACATGGTGTCTTGTCTGTTGGTGTCTGTGCGTCTGGGTGGTGATTTTGTTAAGATCCTTTGCTCACATCTTGATCGTACAAGTGTCTGATATGTTTTCTTCTTCTTGTTTTGATCTCTTGAGGACGAGGGGTGTCCTATATAAGATATAAATACGAGCAGTGCTTTGGTATACAAGGCACATGGTCATCGTGTAGATGTATGGATATAATGTCTGCAAAAGTGTATCCATACATTTATGTATATAACTATATACCTATATATTCTCGAGATATACGAGTACTCAAGATGGGAGTACGAGACGGACCAGGAGCCCACAAGTAGCTAGAGCCCGGTGAAGAGGACAAGGACAGACCGATTTGAGGAAGGAAAATAGGAAAATAGGAATATAGAAAGAAACACAGAAACATAGAAACATGAGGCAAGATAGGCAAACTCCCGGGGAAGAGAACATATCCAAGAGGATACAATGGGGAATTGGGCGCTGTGCACTGAAATAAAAAAGACCGTTTGTAAAGTAAGACTCTCAACTCTCACGGGTCTTGCGGTCTTGTGGTATTCACGGCCAGGGGATGCGATAGATGGGGGTGGAAACGGGGTTGGCTACACAAACTGGATGGCTGGCAAGATGGGCTGAAAAGGTGCGGGCAGCGGCAGCAGGAGTGGCAGAAGTAAGGAATAAAAGAATAAAAGAATAAAAGAATAAAAAAAACAGATACGTATACTTCGCAAGAATGTGCAAGTAGAGTCAGCGAAGCCGAAATGGCAGCACGCCCGGGTCGATGGCAGAGATATGGTAAAGGACGCCGAATCGGTCGATCATTCCCAGGCACGTCGATGCTTTGTACCGTGTTTATTTGTGATCAAGCAGGCAAAAATCAGTGCATATATCCACCCAGGACAGGGGGGGGGCATCACGACGGGAACACAGGACATCCTTGCTCTCGGAGAGAAGAGTCATCCCACTGTCATATCAGTTCACAAGCTCATATAGTGTGCCGCTGATTTGTATGGCACACTGCGGAGCGGATAGGATGTATACACGGGCATAAGGCATAATCGGTTCAGCTTTCTCTCTCCTCCTCTAAAGCCTCCCTCACTCTCGGTGTCAACTCTAGCTGATGATTGGTCTTGCAAGGGTAGGCTTGTGCAATGCCGCCAGTTCTTTCTCGTAGATGTGAAGACCCTGGTTGGTTTTGTGACTTATTTTATTAGCCAAATGCACCCCAAAGGGTGCGCAAGCAGCCCCCATCTACTCTACATCTTTGACTCTCGGTTAAGCCGCCCACCTACTCGCATATGCACACTGATCGCGGACCGGAAACAGACATATGCAGACTATAGTAGCGAGGAGGGAAGCGACTTTAGGACTGCAGGGTACAAGTTGCAAGATAACGGGTATGGCAAGCTCGACCTCGACCTCGGGCCTCGACAACAAGACAACAAGACAACGATGGTGGGCAGACAGAGCTGGGGAAAAGCCACTTTGTGACAAGGAGGCTCGCCGCGGTCAGCTGGGCCAAGCACAGCGTCAGGGAGACCAGCGCCAGCAGGAAAATAATCCTCAAAGCAGCAGGGGTTGACCGGACCTGGCCCCAGCTGGTGACACATGGGAGATACCAGGTCAGGATGCGAGGCCCAGGACATGCCCGACGCCTTCCTCTTTTGTTTGTTTATTTTGCATTTAATTTTGTATAGCATACGGAATTATATTAACAAAACAAAGTGTACAGCCGCCCCTTCCTTATATCGCACCCATTGTATCCCCACTCTATCCCCGGCTCCATCACACAGCCAGTCCCGAAGACCCGGTCTTGGGTCACAGCATTCTATTCACTTTGCACATGGAGAAGGGATAGGCCGTGGAGGGTTTTGTCTCTGGAGGATATAGATTTTCAAAGAAGAGCCCAGAATGAAGAAAAGAGAAAGGGGGGGAGGCAAAGGCAACCCCGGCGTCTCGGTACCACAACACAGTTGAAGTGACCTGTTTGTCTTGTTGCTTGGTCACTCCTTCCGTTTGGCAATGTCTCCCGAGGTCTCTTGCCGTTTGTACTGTTTAGTACAGCATTTCTCATGTAAGCATCATGGCGATTAGCCACCAGTATAAACATCACGATATACATTCCGTCCTGAGACTGGCCTTTATGCTCGGCCGACAGCGTATGCTCATACTGTTTCCTGTGTTGTCTATCGACAACGGTCAATGAATACGACTGTTGCACATATAATCTACGCGCGGATACACACAGCCTGCATCTCAGCAAAACAAGTGATATAATATGCATGTGGTTTATATTACACCGGACGCTGCGTACGCAGACATGGGTACGGGGAAGTCGTTTCCTGGATTTGTTTGTTGGGCTAAGGAGCCATTTCTATTTCATGTTTGAACAACGACGTGATCCAAGAGAACCGTCATATTGGCAGCAGAAAAAAGTCAAAAGTTCAGCACATAGCAAACAGGCAGCCAAAACTAGTCAAAAATCACAATTCAAGAGCACAATGAAATTGCGCAACGAATAAAACAAAATAAATACAGGATCAATGAAGCAAGAATAATAATTCAAAAAGGAAGCAAAAAAAAGGCAAAAAGAAAAATATAATGATGAGAGTGGGACTTGAACCCACGCGGATTGCTCCATAGGAACCTTAATCCTACGCCATAACCAACTCGGCCATCTCACCGGAGCTTATACAAATGGAGGCACTTAGTAAGTACATATAGACAATGGCCCATTTTGCACGTGATATTCATAGACGCATTTTTTGAACAAAACATTGAACAACTTTCGCTTTGAATAAATTAATAAATTATTTCACCTGCGCATACTCTCTGGTAAACACATTCCAGGCTTGTTGCAGTTTTTGCGGCTCCAGTCCCCTTGTCGGATGTCTTTATAATCTTGAATAGAGAGGCATATACGACTGTAATTCGCAGCGTATCGGATAGACTTACGTTCGATAGTTACCAGATCAGCATGTCATTCATGATCGTACTTTCTATCAAGTGTTCCGGTCATCGAGGCAGTCCTACAGGAACCAGAGAACACCGTGAGAAATCCGAGGGACGAGGAGACAGCAGTAGACCAACAGCAGTACGCGAAAACCGAATAGATGAAAGATGAAAGAATATAGTAACGTACCCTTCGCTCCTTCCCGTTACCAAGGTTCTGGGCCTTCCTTGTCCGCGCCTCGTTTTGTCTGGTGGCTTGTCTTCTCTCCGGCCTCGAATCTACGAGTTGAGGAGTGCTTGGGGGGCTTGCTGGCTTGCTGGCTGGTTGTGGCTATTATATTGTGGCTATGTAGTAGCCAACAACCGTCAGCGTGTCCGAGATAAATAAAGTGAAAAGTGGTAAGACCGGTCGACGCAATAGAAAGATACCAGACGCCGCCAACGATATCAGAGATGCAGACCGCCACGACTATGCCACCAAGACAAACAAAGCCAGTAGATGCAAAAATACAGCAAGTACAGCAAGTACAGCAAGTACAGAAAACACACAAAAACACACAATCCCCGGCAAGCCACTGCGGAACATGCAACCGTGATGGCTTGCGGAATTCCAAATATGAAAACGCACGCCGCGTGCAGTGTCGCACACGCCTCGTTGTCTCCTGGCACCAGCATATGCACTGATTCTTTGGGAAACATCTTGCGCGGCGTGGCAAATTTAAATATTTTTCAGTTTCAAAATAAAATTAATAACACTGTGCATGAAGAAAGTTTTACTAGAATCAAGTCTGGCCAAGTTGTGTGCTCTCGTTTGATGACTAATACACAAAACGCTGCACATAAGCTCTGGACGGCATCGACTCCACCATCCCAATAGCACACGGCAAGATGGCCGAGCGGTCTAAGGCGCTAGCTTCAGGAAGACTCCCATCTCGAGTGATCGAGCATTCGAGTGTTCATCTGGAACATGCTAGTCTAGAAATAGGCGTGGGTTCGAATCCCACTCTTGTCATTTTTTTGCTGTTATATTTTGCTGATTTTCAGTCTTCTCCTTTTGCTTTATTTTTGCTTCACTTTTTAGATGGTCGGAGAGCACCTCTGAAGACGACAGCCGACCTCGCCACATCACTCACCCGGGATGGGTAGCTGGCCTCGCCTGAGAATGGATAGTCCTATGGTCCCCGCGAGTGCTTCAAGAGGATACACCGTGGATTGTTTTCAAGACAAGTAGAAACATATATTTTCGGACTCGGGTTTATCAGATCTTTCATAGATCCACCTGTAGGGAAGCAATGGCCGATTCTCGGGTGAGGTAGTCCAGGCGAGGTCGGTTGTCTCTGTGTCTTCTTGAGCGAGACCGGTGGTCGACGCAGGTGAGGTAGCTGACCGAGTGACTGAAGCCATCATGGCCAGGCGGTCTCCAGCCAGGTCGAGTTGTCCTCTTCTTCCAGCTCGGCAAAGGCATGGCAGTGGCCTAATACCCCGATAACACGGCTTGATCTGCTGCTCTCAAGATCTGCCTGTTCGTCGGGACACAGGGCAACATCATCGACCACCCACGAGGCATCTATAGCGGCCATGCCGATTTATCGTGATTATGTCAGCAGCCAAGAAACACCAAGATACCAAGAACATCTAAGAAATAGACCAGTGCTTGTTTTCTGAGTAGATTCTCCAACTTGCACTTGCACTAGTCCCACTAGTCCAGAAGTAGGTGTAAGTGGTCGGCTTTGTATCTTGATGAAATCCTCCGACGCCCAAATCCGCGACGACAAGATAAAGACGGGCCTGTGCCAGCATCTCTCCGATAAGGACACAGTCTTACTCGGAAGCGGATGCTGGTTCGAGCACAAGCATTGCCTACTGGTGGCATGTATGTATTGATGGCTTTCGACATTCCCAACGGCTCGTATGTATGCGGCAAGCATCCAGCAAACGGAAACATCTGGCCAAACACTTGTTTTAGATATCTGCATGAGCCTCATTCGTCCACCACACAGCGGTCTGGGCGTATACATACCATATCGCCCAGACCGAGGCGGTGTCTGCTTGGGCACCGATGCCCGAATTACTGGCACTCGAGACACCGAGGCCGTCGCGTCTGCATCTGGTTGGCCAGTTTGGGGACACCGCGAGACGCATCGGCAACACGTGGTGAAAGTAACAAACACGTCTGGCCGGCCACTGGACTCTGGAATAGCCACCTCGCGGTATACGGGAGACTTGGCAGAGAGCATGGCCGCCCTTGGGCTCGTGAAGCCCCGTGGCACCCCGCCACCTCGCACCTACAACGGCAGCATCATACGGGAGTAGCACCGGGAGTAGCACCGGGAGCAATCTATGTGGCTTAGCTTCCGAGATATAACGTACCCGCGAGTAGCAAGTGTGTCTGGGGATCAGGCAGCCTCTGGAGTGAGAACACGAGCGAGCCGAGACGAGCAGTGTTTATCCGAAACTCCGTCTTTAAAGCGATAAAGACGGAATGCTCGTTGTACACTTTTTGTCACCTCTACCGGAGTTTTCTTCGCTTTTTACGTTTACTTTATTTTACTTTTATTCTTTAGAGTTTATTCTTTTAACTTTTTACTTTTTACTTTTTACCTCTACTACTATGTAATGGCTTGCACTGGTCTCGCTGCAAGTCACTCCCACGCCTGTCTGCTTGCTTATCGTGCTTGCCTATCGGGCCGGATCCGATGCAGGTCAGCACTCCCTTGTCGAGATGGGGGTGTTGTTGTCTGTTGCCAAGCTGCTCTCACGATTGATGGTCGCAGCTGGCAATGCAAATATCACATACACACAACACAGTACATGGCAGCATTACAACACACCCACGCACTCATATACCCTTCTATAACCGCCATTCTAGGCTTGGCTTCCATTGCGTCGTCGCCTCCTATTCAGCTCAATATCGTTCCCGGCGGGACCCTCTCCGTCAGCTCCCTGTAACCCTGTAACCCCCCCCCCCTCCGGCCAAGATCTTGGCGAGTACGGCCACCATGGCTGAGTATAGTATGTAGAGGATATTGCATATGTACGTATGTGCCAGTATTTGCAATGATGCAATGATGCAATGTTTGCATTGATAATATGGCGCACTTGTGAATTGGACCCCGGTGGCGGAGAGTGCATCCGAGTGTCGTCTCATACGAGACGCATCCAAGTGTCATCTCGTCTCTGTATGCTGCCGTGTTCGATTCCTGCTTTTCGGTGCAACTTATCTCGTCTATCGATGGAGGAACGTGCAATAGTACGTAGATTTGATATTATTATGAAATTTGATACTATTTGAAAATAAGAATACGAAAATAAGAATAATATTTAAAACTAAAATACTACTTGAAAATAAAATACTACTTGAAAATAAAATACTACTTGAAAATAAAATACTACTTGAAACAACATTGAAAACTACAGAGTCAATCAAATACGTGCCCAACCATAAAGCAGTCAGAGCCAAGTCTCGGCCGAATCCTGTCGGTATATATTCTACTCGCAGCTTTGGTTCGTCCATTACTGTGTGTGGTTTGTGTCAGTGTCAGTGTCAGTGTCAGTTTGTACCATACACTATCCTCACCCTGCACAGTACTACAGTACTTGTACACCAGTCCAATGGAACATGATTCACAGCTATGATTCATGATAGCACACTCGCCCCCTTGCACCGGCATTTGGCTCCTGCGATCCGCGGGTCTCCTGTGGCCGGGTCCTCCCGTTATCGTAGCCAAAACGCCCCCAAAGACACTTACATAGGACTATGTGCTGAACTTCCTTGGTACTTGGCAACACACAGTACCAAAGTACTGCGACCTTCCTGTTGGGTAAGGTCCAGAACATGCAGAGAGCTGGTGATAAGACTTGTCAAGACATTTTGTGTCAAGGCTCCTACTCCCTTCCTTGCCAAGAGCATCCCTTGCTTGGCGCGTAGATAAGATCCTTGTTTGTTTTGCATTCTACTACTATGTACTGTATATGTTTGTTTTATCTATGCTTTTTGTTTGTTTTATGTTGTTTATTAATACCTGCAAATGTCCGACGAGTGCCGTTTCGGCCTGATAGAGCACGGTTTCTCCGTCGTCGACCCTCGCCTCGATGCAACCGCAGTCCGTCCTAATCCCGTCGTATATCCCTATTTCGACGACATGTTTTGACTTTTGCTCGTCTTTGCAGGAACCGCCCTTGGCAGAACAAGCTACAGAGAAGATATACCGCACAGAGGTATGGCCGTTTTGACACCGGCAGTGCGCAGAGGGCGTCCAACCTTACTGGACAGGCTGCAAGTGACAAGTAGCACAAAAAGCATGCATAAGAATGTTCCGATAGCTCTGTCGATCCTATGTGGAATTACGTTAGTACTATGTATTCTATATACCTTTACCTCCTTTGACTCCTTTAAACGCACACCACGTCTATATTTGGTGTGCAAATGTAAAAATTCAAGAACATGGCCATCAATGCGCCGCCATCTCTTGTTATTAGGTGTCCACTATGAGTGCCTCATTCATCTTCATCTTCATCTCTCCTCTTGCAGATGAGCACATGAAAACTTGGAAACACAAAGACATGCGAAAACAAAATGCGCACATATGAACCATCTTGAGAATGTTTTATACATCAGACCATATCACTTTGAGAGCTCTTTCTTAAATCTTGGATAAATACGTATCTTAATACTCGGTTTCATAAATACTTGATACCTGCTGCTCTGTACTGTGGCGTGTGCATCGCTGCGGAAGCGCATCCACCTGCAGCGAAGATCAACACACAAAGTGGACCGGAGGAATCCACGGGCGGCCTTCTATGCCAAGTGATAAGAATGGCCATGGTACTTTGTATTGTACTTTTGTTCTTTCCCTGGGCTTTCGTTTCTCGAGCTCTCAATGTTCTCGCCCTTCTGCTCGCGTCGTCGTTCGAGCTGGCTTGTTCTGTGTGCCCCCCTAATCCCCAAAAGGAAGCCCAACGTTACCGTTACTTATCACGCACACAATCGTGGGATATCGAGTACAAATTGCTTATATCGCCCAGGGAGAGACGGAGAAACAAACAAGAGGAATCAAGAGGTGGCACAGCAACCCAACACTATGGGGATCTGGGGTTTGTGGTTCCGGCTGTGCTCTTGTTGTGACTGAGGTAACAAAAGATCGAGACAGGCCGTGACATTCACGGCAGTCGGGCCAGAGAGCAAGACAGCACAATAACCAGGAAGATGAGTGAGCCGTCGACCGTTCCTCAACACTTGTCTCAGGGTCCATTTGCTGCCAGGTACATACATGGCACGCTCCGACACGAGATGCCGGCAATGAAACAAGCAGAGGCATACACACTCTTGGCTGCATCATGGACTTTGCGGTGTATCAAAAAGGTATCTCATTCTCGCCAGGCACCTGCAAGCAAGTCGCCATGTACTCTGTATATTTAATTCGCCATGTCCTATTGCATCGTATTGTCATCATCGATGGGTCGGCGTGGTTTGCAATGGGCGCCAAGGTTTCGTATGTCATCGGAGATGCAACAAATCAGCCAAGCCTGGCCAGGCCAGTGTCTGTGTGTAATTAAGTGTCCCTGTGAGAATGAGTCTGAATGTCAATAAAAGCCAAGTCGATGCCTGCAAGTACTCCGTACAGGCTGGGATCGGCTGGCCGCAGCAGTCGTAACAGGCGCAGCAGCTTTGACAGGGCGCTCCAAACACGGCGCACGCACTCGTCTCCTGTAGATTCAATGCCGTCGGCTGCGGTGTACTACGGAACATTGTTGTGTGAAACTTGGAAGCCGAGGGAGACCCGGGCTGATCATAGCCTTTACAAACATGATCGTCGCTGCCAAGAGACACCCTTTTTCTCGCTGTTACTACCAGTGACTGCCAGTAAAGTTTACTATGCTATTAAATCTCGGTAGATTTGTAAAAAGTGGACGCAGCCTGGTCGAGGCTCCATAGCGTTCTTGTCTGCAGGCACTTTATGCCCAACGCTGCAAATCAAAATCTGTCTCTGACATGCGGTCTCAAACTTGTGTGGCCTGGAGGGAGAGGGAGAGCGCGAGGGATTGCAGAACGGGATGGAAAGGGGGTGTGCTTGGGAATAGGAATGGAAATGGGAATGGGGGTTGGGCTGGTTGTGTCTCGTTGCGCAGGTTTTCGTCTTCTTATATCTTTTTGGTCTTCCTTTTTGATTCTTTTTTGTGTTTGAGTTGTATTTTAGTTGTATTTATTTATTTATTTGATTCTTATTTATTTGCATATTGCAAACATATAACACGCTGCCCAGCACGCTCTTTTGTGTGTATTTATTCGCCTTCCCCGTCACTCTCCTGCAAACACCACGAGTCGACAGCTAAGCCATCTATTTTCTCAACAATCTCACAATCATCATCATGTCATTTCACAACCACCACGGGAGGGCCCCGTACCATCGCTTCTCCATGCCCGAGGGCTGGAGACATGTAGATGATGGGGACAGCAACAGCGTCAACAACGACAGCAACAACAACAACAACAACAACAACAACAACAGCCACTCGGCATCATACATCCTCGGAAACAACCTGGCATCCCTCGGAAGAATGGGCATGGGCCTTGTTGTGGTCGACCCGCAGTTCGACTCGGAGCGGTACTGCGAGTCCGACAACGTCACCCGGGGGGCTGCACGCCGGCCGCTCCCGTTCAGAACAGACACCGAGATCCGGCATATGGGCCTGCCGCATTCGCGAATCAACAGCCGTGCCGGGTCCGTCACAGACCTGCTGGCCGATGCCACGCCGTCCGAAAAGAAGAACCCGTTTGCCGACTCGAGCGCCGACACGTCCAGAGCCCAGACCCCGCTGCCGCAAGAAAAAGAAAAGGAGAAGCCCTATCATGTCTTCTCCAAGCAGCAGACGTGGTTTGTCGTCGCCATCATCGGTGCTGCCGGCTTGTTCTCGGGCTTGTCGTCCAACATCTACTTTCCTTCTCTGGCCCAGATCGCGACGGTATGTTTTTCTTTTCTTATTTTCCTTTCTTATTTGTTTTTGTTTTCTGGTTAAGCCGCAACATCCAAACCCAGGGCACAGCAACTGACTATACTAGGAACTCAATGTCAGCCTTGGAACCGTCTCGCTCACCATCACATCCTACCTCATCGTCCAGGGTATCACCCCTGTCATATGGGGAGCCTTTTCGGACGCCCTTGGCCGCCGGCCGATATACATTGCGTCCTTTGCAGTCTATATTTTCGCCAACATCGTCCTCTCCTTCTCGCCCAACTTTGCTGTCCTCATGATCTTCCGCGGTATCCAGGCTGCTGGAAGTGCCTCGACGGTCAGCATTGGTCAGTATTTGTTTCGTTGTTGTTCTCATATGATAGGAAGCTAACTCCCTATAGGTAACGGTGTTATCCAGGACATCACTCCTCCAGCAACTCGTGGTGCTTATATTAGCTTTTACCAGGCCAGTCAGTTTTTTATTCTTTTTTTATTCTTTTTTTCCCTTATACCACAGCAGTATTGTCTAACACTGCAGTCCGCAACTTTAGCATTGCCATCGGCCCCGTGCTGGGCGGCCTTCTCGCCCACTACTTTGGCTTCCGGTCTGTCTTTGTGTTTCTTCTGATCCTCTCCGTCGTGGTCCTGTTCTTCATTGTATTTTTCCTTCCCGAGACGATGAGAAAGATTGCCGGCGACGGCTCTCTGCGGCTGCCCGGCATCTACAAGCCGCTGATCTTCCGCATCAAGGGCGAGCCTTTGTATATGCAGGATCCGGCAGAGGCCCCCCCGCGCAAAAAGGTTACTATCCGCACTTTTATCGATCCGCTCAAGCTGCTCGCCAGAAAAGAGATCCTGCTGAACCTTGTCTTTGGCGGCCTTGTCTATGCGATCTGGAGCATGGTCACATCGAGCACCACGGGTTTGTTTGCAGAGCAGTTTGGCCTCGACGAAACGCTCATTGGCCTGGCATACATTCCAAACGGTGAGTACATCTCCAAGCCATACAAACATATTTTCTGTCTGTTTGCTGACAAAAACTAGGCTTCGGAACCATTGTCGGATCTGCAGTCATCGGCCACTTTATGACGCGCGACTTCAAGGCTGCCGAAACAAAGTACAAGGCAACCCACGACCTGCCAGCAGACTACACGCTGCCGGCAAAGAACCTGCCGGCAGACTTTCCCATTGAGCATGCCCGGCAGCGCCAGCTGTGGTGGGTGACGGCACTGTTCGTGCTCACCACGGGTTTCTACGGATGGACGCTCATGCCGTCCAGTCTCATCTCGCGGCCCGGCTGGATTGCCATGCCGCTCGTGCTGCAGTTTATGATTGCCGCCACCAGCAATGCCGTCTTTGCCATGAACCAGACGCTGATCTCGGACATGTGCCCCGGCAAGGGCGCCAGCGGCACCGCCATCAACAACCTGGTGCGGTGCAGCCTGGGCGCCATCGGCGTCGCCGTCATCGATGCCATGATCTTGTCGATGGGCGCCGGCTTGGCCTTCGTGGCCCTGGCACTGCTTGTCCTGCTGTGCACGCCGCTCGTGATTGCCACCTTGGTCTGGGGCCAAAAGTGGCGGATGGAGCGGTCTCTCGAGACGACTGCCAACGCCGCGGCATAGATTTAGGTTCATCATTCAACATTCAAAACTCAACATATCATGGATAGTGGTTCGCTGCAGGCACCGAGCACTTTGGGAGTTGGCCGGAACGCCAGTTGGGGACGTTGGCACCTGTTTTATACCACTGATTGCATTTCTTTTTGTTCTCTCATTTCCTTCTTTTCCCCTTTTTTCTTTGTGTCCTTTCTATTGTATTTCCTTTTTATTACCTTTTTACTTCTTTTCTGTTCTTTTTGTTTCTTTTTGTTCTTTCTTCTTGTTTTTGCTCTTCATACTTTTTCATAGATTATATTCCTGGTAGACAACGATATTTATTACCAAATTTCACGCCAATGCCAATCGCAAATAAAACACAAATGACATTCTCTGGGTCCTTATTATGATAGTCGGCCCAACCCATAATCTCAGTAATGTAAATAAAGGGGCTGTCCATCCAGATAGGGGCTGTATTTGGGCATCAACAGACACCACCAAACATGAACACAGACAACGCAATGCGACTATTTCAGGTGTCTTCTATAGCTTGCTTTAATTATTGCATTCTCTCATATAGTTGAAAATGGCGGCGGTTCGTCTCCCGCTTTCATCGTCTCCAGGATCATGTCGTTGACGCCCTGGTCGTACTCCTCTTGCATCAGGTAGCCGTCCTTGGCCAGGCGCTCCAGAGCCATCTGCACCCACGACTGGCAGTTGAACTCGTAGTCGTCGTTGAGCACCGGGACGGCGCGCATATAGGCGGCCAGCCACCGGGCCGAAAAGGCCTTTTTCGTGACGCCGACTTGGAGCTGGGCAGCAAAGTCTTCTTCCAGCTGGGGATCCCGGTTTCGGTCTTCTTGAAACTCAAACTCGCCCTGGAAGCCGACGGCGTTGCAGTAGTAGGTATCTGGCGCACCGGCTTCTTCTGCGTCTGCCTCGACGTCGCCGCTTGTGGTCAGCGGCACAAAAAGCAATGCCGTGTGTCGGTACTGTTGCAGGTCCAGCGGGTCGCCTTTGAACACAACGACATGGAGTGTGTAGATATACGATCGGCCGTCAGCCATGTTGCTACACAGTATGCAGCACCCGGCTGCAATGGTCGTGGCTGTAATGATTGATGCCTTTCAGACAAGGAGGCGCCGTGGTTCGAGTCGTTAGTGTTAGGGGCGGCGGTAAGATGTATCGGAGAATAATTATGTAATCCACTTTATGAGTCAGACAAAGGTGCATGAAAATCCTCTGTAAAATGTAGCCGTGGTCGACTTTCAATGAACTTGCTTAGCTTCGAGTCTAGCGACCCTTGACGGTTGTACAAAGACGTGAAAGCGGGGTTTCATAAATCCAGACCCCATTTATGTATGCCATTTCAACCAATCGATGTTCCCAGCCTTTTCCTTAAACTTTGCCATATCTTACTGCTACAGTCTGTGAACGATAACAGCACATCAAATGCACGAAATGGACATTCCCACGGCACAAGAGACACAAGAAAATCCCAAAGATGCCAGCTCTGAAGCTCCAGCGCCCCGGCTGACGTACAAGCAGGTCCTGCGACGGAAGAAGATCGAGATGGGCATTCGAGTCGAACCCGAGCCGCTGGAGTACAAGGACCACGGTCTGATGGAGCAGGGTGGGTTTTGCTAACACTGTTTTCAATGATTTATTAATATTCCACTGAGTATTTTGCATCTTTCTAACCTGCCATAGGCGCTGTTGTCCTGCATAAGCTATATGACAAAGTCGTCATACTGCACCCACCCAACCCCGGCAAGTACGGCACCGAGAAGGCGATTGTCAAGAAATGGGGCGCCCAAGCAGCCCATGAAGAGGCGGAAGCAATGCGTATCGCCGAGGCGGCCGGGATCAGCGTCCCGCATGTGTATGCTGTCGAGACAGCGCCGGACGGCCGGCACGGCATCGTCATGGACTACATCGAGGGCACGACGCTGCGAGATGCATGGCCCTCCCTCACCGACAACGAGAAGCACGCCGTCGTGCTCCAGTTGCGCGGGATCCTAGAGACGATGCACAGCTTGACACCGCCTGCAAACCACGTCGGCGGTCCGCGTGTTGGCGACCCGATCTGGGACACGCGCATCATGACGACGGAAACGGCCCCCGCGGTCAAGGACGAGGCGGGCTTCAACGACTACCTGCTCTCGGCCGTTCTGCCGCAGTGCCCCAGTTTTCTTCTCAAAGCCTTTTCAGACGTCCTGCGCACCGACCACCGGATAGTTTTCACGCATGCCGACCTGGCCCCGCGCAATATCATGTACAAGGACGGCAAGATCGCCGCCATCATTGACTGGCAGACCAGCGGCTGGTACCCCGAGCACTGGGAGTATGTCAAGTTTTTTTACAGATGTGGCGGAGGCGGCCTGCGGGACTGTGCCGACGACGTCTTCCCGCAAAGCTTTGCTCTCGATCTTGTGCACTACATAGCTCTTTTGAGGTGGCAATTGTCATAGCCTTCATAAAATACCAAAGAGACAGAAAAACAGATGCATAGAAGAACCGGAAGAACCGGAAGAAACTAGCGGCGCCCTGGAAACTGCTGAACCGGCCAGTGCTTACTGAGCAGCGATCTGATCCCACGCAACAACATATCAGCCCTCGCACCGCTGTTGGGTGCCCCACATAAGTTAACTTACAGGTGTGAGATCTACAACATGTGGTTGGCTGTTTTGTCGTGTAAGCGCCGGTAATGTGGGTCCTCTTGTGCGTGCCGTCTGCGAAGTTGCCTGTCAGCCAATCGTGTGACAGAATGAACCTCTCCAGCTCTCTCTGCCTCTCGCTCCTCACTCCCTCTCTCTCCAGACGCCCGCCCAGGACCAAAATAGAATCTGGTTTTGATGTCTGCGACACGATTATTCCGTCTTTGTTTCTGTGTTGTCTATTTCCTATTCAATCTCCATCTGTGTATCCTAGATGCATGCAACGCACCGAAGCGCCGGCTCTCCTCCTCAAGCCGCCGAGGCGCCGTCGTAAAGAAATACAGCGTAGTAGCTGCTGTACAGGGTGAGCAGTATTCAAAACACAGGCTGCATACGGATCTGCACCGAGTTTCATACACTCAAGCTCATAGGCGCGCTGCCCCCTGCACCACCCCAACGATAAGAAAGCCATGTTTCCAGCCGCCAGACTGCCCGTCCATCTCCCGCAGTCTACCCATCTCCTTTCACCATTTTAGTGGACATATCGGCCGGCGGCTACAGTCTATCTTTGTCTCTCATTTCGCCCTACCCAGTGTCTGAGCCTGAGTCTGCATTTCATCACACCATTTGAAGCAAGTCCGACGTGCTGTGTAAATCAAAACCTTATTTGAACGTGGCCATCCCCGGTTGATTCTCTTTCTTGGTAGATTCTGCTCCTGCTCTCTTTCTTTACAATCTTGTCGATCCCTCTTATTCTTTTTCTCTCTCTCTCACCTGTCCCATTATCTGTTCCTGGCGAACATTGCATCCCCCACCCCCGCACCTCCGCACCTCTCCACCCACAGTCATGTCGTTTATCGAAAAGAACAACGGCGTCGTCTCGTCGTCCGAGTTTGACACCCACTCCCAGGACTCCCATCTCGAGTCAAAGATCCGCTCTCTCCGTCTCCTCGACTCTGCCCGTGCCGCCGCCACCACCCTCGCCCTCCTTATGGGCGTCGTCGTCCTCGGTATCTCGGGCAACAGCATCTACGTCTACAACCGCTCGCACTCGACTTCCGATCCCTGGCTGTCGTCCTGGCCGTCTGCCGCTGCTTTTGATTTCAAGCCCACAGTCGCCCTTGTCGCAGGCTCGTCGCTCGTCATCATTGCCAACCTCATTGCGCTCACGAGCCACCACACTACTGTAAGTTCTTATTTTCCCCCTTTAACCCCCCCCTCTCTTTTTACAAGTCACTGACAGCATAGATTCGCTCCAGAATGACCAGCCTCCGCCTGCACACCCCCATCACCTTCTCGGCTCCCTTTGTCGGCTTCATCAGCGCCCTCGTCGCCATCATCCTCTTTTACGTCGCCGACTCCTCGGCCACCAAGGATACCCTCACCAGCTGGAGCTGCCGCTGGCGCCACCTCTCCACCTCTAGTCCCGCGCCCCAGTTTGCCAGCCTCTGCTCGGCCAGCCATGCCGCCGTCGACCTGGCCGTCATTATCATCCCTGTCGAGTTTATTGCTTTTGCTCTTGCCGGCTGGCAGCTCAAGGTCGAGCGCTTCACTGCCGCCTATGCCCATGCTCGCAAGACCCCGAGCCCTGCTCTGTCGTAGAAGATTCTCTTGTGTTTCAATGTCGATTTCTGTTCTATATTTGTCTGTGTTATATTCTGGTTGTCTAGGCCGGGACGGTTGCGTATCGGTATCATTAAAGGCTCGGTTGTTTGGGATTGTCTGGTTGTTTTCGGCTCTCCAGTGGGTTCAAGTCTGTGATATGACTTCCTTTGGCTCTCTGTATTTGTGTTCCTTCTCCCTATCAAATAATAAATTGCAATTCTGCATCCCCCTGCTCCAACATAGCCACGTCACCCCCGGTGTAGCAGATAGACCATGATGACAGTAGGCAATTTAGGTGCAGCTATCCGACGGAAACAGGGTTTGCCTTGGTGCTTTATTCCCACAATAGTAAAGTTTTCATTCCCTATCCTTTCCTTCCATCCATCTCCCTATCTTCTCTCCCCGTCATCCATACATATACTTCCACACATCTACGTATGCCCGTCATATGAGCTGCATACATTATCTCGACAGTATCTATCAGTAAATACTCCCAATCATAACACAAGATAAAATAGCCAGGCCCGGTCACGACCATGGTCTTGTCAGCCCGTGCAACTACCGCCTTATTATGCAAAATCTCATTCTGTTTGTCGTCTCATATCCAGGAGTCCTCCGCCCAACAGCTACTCAACAAACGCAGCCATCCGTCAATATGCCTGCTCATTCTTTCTCTCATTCTTTCTCCCTCCTGTCCCTTGATTTCTCTCTTTCATCTCGTGTCTCCATCTTCCTCAATGGCTGCTGTCCCTGTCTTCCGCGTTTCGCTTGCTGCCAGCCCGGTTGCACACACTCCGAATGACAAGACATTATTATTTGCCAAATATTCCTACACTAACCCAGCTCTGTGGTTTTGGTTGTGAACTGCAGTAGATAAAATGTAGTCTCGTGGTGTCAGATTTGCAAATATCTACAGCCTTTTTCCTTTGTCGCTAGACGTCCTGCTTAGTAACAAAAACTCGCTTTTTTCCGTCGTTCCTTCCTCTCGTTCGGATCTCGCTTATTTTCCGCTCCTGCCCTCCACTCGTATAAGCAATGTAGTAATGTGCTACAAATTCGACGGCAACAAGCACTGCTGCTGTCCAAGATGAACAGGAGGGTTTTGTTTGCTCTTGTGTGCCTCTCAAGCGTGGACCCGTCAGCTGTCATAATGGTTTGTTTTGTAATTTTATTCTCCGGTTTTAACAGCTCTGTAAATTATACAATATAATTGGCTCGTGATACGTGACAGAAGCACAGCTGCATCGCTCCTTCCGTCCCAGTCGTGCCTTCCGTTTTCTATCAGTATCTCGTTCCTTCCCTTTTTCTTGCTTATCTCCTCTCAGGTCTGATCTGGTCATCTGCCACTCTCCTCCTTTCTCCTTCCTCTCTCTATCTATTTCTCTTCCTCCGTCTTCCCCTACCTTGTTCTCACGGCACCGACGGTTAGCCTTGAATCCCACTTCGAGCTACATCTATCTTTGTCAGGGACGCCGGGTCTGTGTCTCGATTGCACAGTATACACATACATACCAGCACAAAGACATACATGCACAAATAAATATACACAGATACGCATTTCCCAAGTCCACGGCAGAGTCCTCCACACGTTCGACACACCTTTGAAATAAAGAACAGACTGTATTCGATTGGCTTTCTTTGCAGTCTACAAACGGCACTTATCACAACCGTTCCAGATTTGATACAACTTATATTGTGAGCCATGGACGTCAACACAGTCATTGACCCGGTGCAGCAGCACAGCCAGCTCAGCCACCTCGGACGGCGGCCGCTTCCGTCCATAGACAGTGTCAGCAAGTCAAACAAGGCAGACAATATAAACGACGAGGCAAAGGAAGAGTTTTTCTGCGGAAGTGTGGCTGGGACCATCCGTGGCCCGAGAGAGATGGCGACTGGCCAGAAAAGGCTAACCAGCTCCAGACGCGAGAGTGGCCAAGGAGCCAGTATCAGCAACATCAGTGAGAGCACTGCCATGAGCCCCAACATCATTGTCGAGAAGAAAATTGCCGTCCAGGAGCAGGATCCCACAACGCCCCTCTCTTTCTCTCAGAGAGCCGCTCAGCTCGATCGCACACCCACGCCACTGCTTGTTCAGGGTGACCCTCGTCTTCTGCAAGACATTGATCGGGCACCACCCGGCGATCCTCCCATTCTCCGGCCACGGCGCAAGTCGTTTCTCTCTCTCACCGGCAGCAAAAGAGGCGCAAATCTCAACACCAACAAGGGTGCAAATGTGAACAATGTGGACAGCAGCTCTGCAAATAAGAGGAGCAGCAGACTGCTCTCAGAAAGCATTGTCGCCACTGCTTCTGGAGAGTACACCGAGCTCGCTCGCAAGCGCAGCCAGTACTTTGAAGACATCTTCTCGGCCCGCGACAGCGGCGACAACAGCCCGGCCAAGGAGCGCATCCGCAGTGAGTCACTCGTGCTAGCTGACATCCGCACCAACGTGCATGTGGGCGACGAGTTTACTATTATCACCGAGCTGTCAGCGCACCTGGCCAGCCGATACAGCAGGCCTCTGTCGTCGATCGTGGTCACGATCCAGCACGGCCAGTGCATGTGCTTTGGTGGCTCGTTTGACTCTGCCTATGTCATGTATGTGACCGCGCTTCCTTCACAGCTGCAGCCGACGACCAACAAGCGCAATGCGGCCCTCATACAGAAACACATGGAAGAGGCCCTGGGAGTGCCGCCCGCGCGTGGCCACCTGCGCTTTGTGCCTGTACCGGAAACCAATCTCGCATATGCCGGTAATACGACTATCGGCCATCTCGATGAGCTATCTCGCAGTGCAAGCATCAATGGAGGAGGAGGAGGAGCTGCTACCAAAGAAATGGCCTACGACAGCCACAGCTCGCCGTTGCACAATGGTGGCATGTATACCAGCAGCTCTGCCAAAATCAACAACGTGCCGGGACAGGAGTCGACGACTGCGCAGAGTCAAGCAGTCAGCAGCGGACTCGGAAGCCGCAAGCACAAAACAACGCGCAAGCTTAGTGTCAAGGTGAGTTTTCTTGTTTCTCGGGGGTTTCATGGCTCATGGCTTGGTCGCGGGTACGCACATACCTAATTCCTCTCCAGGGCATCTCGTCGACCTTTAAATCACCCACACCGTCACCGGATAAGGCGAACAAGCCGAACAAGACGAGCAAGACTACAAAGGCAACACCCCCTCCAGAGTCGACACATGTGACACAAGCCAGCCAACTCGCAACGCCTGCAGTTCCTACAGCCTCGACAACAACAACACCGACCGCGTCTGCACTTCCTGTCATTCCCGAACGGTCACTTAAGGAGGGGAAGCACGGCAAGGACAGAGAAAGAGAAAAGGAGACAGACTATGCTCCTAATGCAAAGGACCAATCACAGACGCAAACTCAGATCCGGGGCGAGACGGACAAGTCCGGAGGCAGAATCAGTATTCATGAACTGCTCGCGCGCGGCTCTACACCTGCACCTCAGCCGGCCTGCTCCGAGCAGACCACCAACCCCCCAAACCCCGGCCGCAAGCCCAGCCAGCGTGCTCGTCGGACAAAGAGTTTTGTGGCGACATTCTTCGGGCGTTCCGTGTCTGCATCGGCCGCGACAGCGCCCAAGATTGATGAGGAGGGTTAGTTAGTCTTTTGTGATTATAGTCTTGGGAATGTTGTATTTAGAATTTGGATCTACAGTTTGGAGCTACTGCTTATTCTTGTTGGTCACTGCTCGCAGAATATTGATGGAATACTTTTATAACTATCTACTTGAACTCTGTCTATCGTGTTTGGTGATACTGATAAGATGGTTGAGATGGTAGAGATGTCGAGAGTAGTAGGATATTGAAGACAAAAGAAGCCGAAAATGACAATGTAACGATGAAGAAAAAGAAGAGAAGGAAAACCAGCGCGGAAACGAATAAAAATCGGTATTCACCCGCACCATACGTCTCTGCTATGGAGGTTTGGGTATAATGGATGGTATGCCGGATATAGTAAGAGAAAGGAAGAAAGGAAGAGATAACAGTAAACTGTGACGGATCGACACCGTGGGAAAGAAAGACAACGACCAGTTCCGTCCTCCAAGGATAAGACTATCAACAGCCCATATGGCAAACACAGCCCAAGACGATGGGTATCGATCTGTTGGATGTATTTTTGATGGGTTTTTAAAGTCGACTTGAGTTGTGTAAATCATGGCGGCGTGCTGTATAGGAGACAGTCATGTTGACGGGGTGGGGCTTGTTGCTTTGCTGTCTAGGTGGTGATAATGAAAAGGGTGCTTCGACCTTGTCTAGAAGTGAAGATTGAACATAGACATTAAGGTGTATCAAGTCGAGGATGAATGCGACAAAGAGAAAAGAGCTAACGGCAGAGAGCAAAGAGTAAAGAGTAATAAAGACCTGCGAAGGGCGAGTTTCGAAGATCAGAAAAAGCAAAGTCGCTTAAAGGAGTGTGGGCGTAAGCTTCGGGTCGTTTCTATGCGCCGTGGCAAATCGGTTGGGTGGACTTGGAAAGAAGATGAAAAATGAAAAAACAGAAAACCGAAAGAGAAAAAAAAAGATCGAGATCAAAATCGATAAGGGTAATCAGTTGCTAAAGTATCTTGAAGGAGTGTCGTGAAGAAAAATGGGAAATAAATCGCTGCGTCGTCGAAGAACGAGGTTGTAAAAACAAATGAAAATCAGTCAAAAGAAATGGCAAGTGTCGAGTTGAGTGTCGGGGTTGGGGTTGGTAGAGGCGCAGGTAGAAAATGGCAAAGGCAATTGCGGTATCATAAGGCATTATGCAGCAAGGCAACGAAATTACGGGCGCACCGGCGTCGGTCTGTATCTACAGGCCGGGGTGCACACTCGATCCCGTCTCTGTCGAGCCATCGCCCTCGATCGTCTTCCTCCAGTGCTCGGGCAGGCACACGCAGACAAGCGGGTATGCCTTGATTTCACCACTGACTGCAGGCGAGGTGTCACGGCCGCGGCCAGATGTGTTAGAAACGCCGCTATCCCGCTGTGCTTGGCGCCGGGCCTCCCACTCATCAGCACGCTCGTCAACCATGACACCAGTTGCCCAGCCATCGTCCCAGATGCCGACGACCTTGAGCATGTCACCACGCTCAAGAGTAAATTCGTCTGCAGCTCGGGGTTGGTACGCCCAGAGGACAGCAACACGGTCGCCGGGGTGGATGTCGTCCTGGGAGTAATAGTCCTTGAAGAACGGCAGCTGCTCAGACTGTTGGCTAGTGATGGCCTGGGGCGATGACATGCCAGCGCTTGATGGCGACTGAGGATCTTCGCCAGCAAGCACAGAGCCGCTGGACAGAGAGCCATGGCGGCGGTTAGTTGTTGGTGGTGGGCGGAGAATACCGGTGCGGTTCTCCGAGTCGGGGCTGTCGTTGTAGCCATCCGAGGATGACATGTCGTCGCCGCGTCGTCTGCTGGCACTGCTTCCGACCGCATAAGCCGAAATAGCACCAGTAGCAACAGCGCTGGACGAGCCACGAGGGCGCGGACTTGGGGAGTGGGAGTGAGATGCCTCGTTGCCTTCCAAGGCAGACATGCGGGCAATGCGACCACCAGGGAGAACCTCAAAGGGCTGGTTGCCCTGGGATGAGGAAGCAGCAGTGTGAGTCATCTGAGGCCCAAGGACCTTGCGGGCAGGCGACGGCTGGTTGAAGATGCTGCCGTTCTGGCTGCCATTGCGCCTCCGGCGGAGAGCGACAAGAGCGAGGAAGATGAGGCCACCCAGAAGAGCAAGACCGGCAACGACACCAATGACAATGCCTGCAATGGCACCACCCGACAGACCATGCTTAGAATCCGTGTCGCTAGTTGGCGTTGCTTCTGCGGATGAGGTGGATGAGGCGGTTACGGTTGTGAAGGTCAGAGTGGATGTGATGGTGGGAAGAACGACACCGGCACAGCGGCTCTCAGCGCCAGAGCTGTAGCAGCAGGTATCGGTGGAGTTGATACCGCCGGACGAGCAGTATGAGCAGAGGCCGATGGTGCTGTTGCCGTAGCCGCAGTTGTCGGGTTCGTTGTCGCTGCCAGAAATGCAGTCGCTAGAAAGCGAGTCGTCGGGAGATGAGCAGGTGACAAAGTCTGATTTTATCAGCTTGATGGCGTCGGAGGTGGCATTGGCGCAGGTGCTGGGGTCTTCAACAATGTAGAGCTCGCTCTCGGCGTATTCGGCGCATGTGTCGGCGCAGAGGGGTTTGGAGTTGGCGGCAGCCAGGCTGCATGTGGAAATGGACGACTGGACAATAGCGCTGCAGATTGTACTTGTTAGGTAGCGGGGGTAGAGGTTGCTGGTGTTTGAGAGATTGATGCCTTGGCAGCCAATGCGGGCGACGAATCTGGAGAGTGTCAGTCGGGTGTGATGTGATGCATGGGAGGCAAGATGAAGTGTGGAGGACGTACTGTTCATAGACGAATGTTGTCTGGACAAAGGAGCCCAGTTCATTGTCAAACGAGGCTCTATCGGAGACGTAGCTCAAAAAGTCACTGTGTTGTTAATATAAAGTCGACGGCAAATAGAGCAGAAAAGGGCAGACGGATGAAGAAGAAAGAACGCACTATTGACCAACGGCAGCCGATGGAGAGATGTAGGCCGAGGTGAAAGCCGGGCATCTTGTCGAGCCGGCAAGAGAAAAGCAGTCGGACATGATGAGAAGTTGGGGGTTGAGGAAGCGAAGGGGGCGCAAAGAAAGGAAATCCGACTCGAACAGTATCCTAATTATTGAAGCAGCACGGACATCATTGACTGTTGACGAGAAGGGGTTTTGTTATAGCGATATCGAATGAACGTATCGTGTGACCGGAGGTTTGGAGTGGCGTCGACGCGATGAAGAACAGAGCAACTGGGCGGTTAGATGGATTGTCAAGAGAGATATCAGAGTGAGCAGAGAGTGAGCAGAGAGCGGCGATGTGTTGAGAAAGTAGCAAAGGGGTCAAGTTGACAGAAGGCGAGGTGAAGAAAAGAGATGAGTTGCTGTGGGATCCGCGAGACAAGAGACGTACCACACGGTGAGGCTGTTTGCCCGTGTTGTGTGTGTTGCCGTAGTGTTTGTTGTTGTCGCCGTGCGTCCGGGTCGATACGTACAAGAGACACGAAGAGACAGGAAAAGACAAGAGACGGAACAGACAGAAAGAAAAGACGAGGCCGATGCGAGACACTGAAATTAAAGTCGGCCCTGCACAACCAGTTCGTGGAGAGAGACGAGCGGACGAAGAGGCAGGCGAGATGCAGCGATGCAAGAGACCGTCGGTGGGAGAGGTGAGAGGGAGGTAGAGAGTAGAGAAGGTGAGAGAGGAGAGAGAGGTACAGCCAGAGGTAGAAGAAAGAGAGACAAGGAGTGGACGAATGAAGAGCGAGGAGAGTGGGCGGGAGGGGAGTGGATGCCGGGTAGAAAAGAAAGGGTTGGGCGTTACAGGCGGGCGGTTGCAATTTGGAAGCTGGAGGTGTTTGCGAGCGTATTCTAGTGGCAGAGTAATACACAGAGTACGAGCAAAAGGGGGGCGTGCTCAGTAGACGAGAGGAAGATAAGAGGACAATGTGAGGAAAACGAAGGAAATAGAGGGAAATGGAGAAAATATGAGGAAAAGAAGACGAAAAAGAAGTATGCTGCTGACAGGACCACCAGAAAGGAGAAAAAGAAGAGAAGCAAATATAGAGTAGATAAAAGATGTAGAGATACGAAATACAGAAATACAATGCACACGAAGAGTTGGGGCAGGCGGCTGAGTGGGCGCTGGAGGAAATGAGGTGAAGTGAAGAAAAAGTGAAGATGGGAAGAAAGGATGGATGTGGGCGGAGGACAGACAGGCAGAGAAAGGAGACAGGCACTGGTAAGATTGAGGGTGCGATACCTCTTGCCAAAACGGGGTGCCAGATAAAACAAATGGAATATTGTTGTTTTATTGTTTTTATTCGAATAGAGACGCAAAAATACAGCTGTATTGGGTATTGTTTTGCTACGGGTGAGAGCTACATATTGTGTACAGGAAGAAGGAGCGACCGGGCAGATCAGCGTTGTATATACTCTATCAGATAGGGAACGCGGCGAAAAGAGTTGGAGGAAAGGAGAAGGAGCGACCGGGGATATGGGACGACTGTAACGGGGCAGGTACGGGGGGGGCACTGTAACGACGATGGCACACACACAAAGAGAGAGAGAGCGCGAGCGAGAAGGACAATTGAAAAGACAAGAAGAAACGAAAGAAAACTCGAAAACGAGTCTCTGACAGGCACACACCCCTGGACAAACGCGAAAAGACCCCAAGATACAAGGGTACATTCCCATAACAACATGCAGGGGTCTGTGTAGTTGTTAAGTAAGTAAGCTAGCCGTAATAGGAATATGGTGGGTATGGTGACAGGGGCCAGATGAACGATAATAGAGAAAGAGGAAGGAGTGGGGAGCGGGTGGAGAGAAGAGTCGATTGTGTGCGTCGCCGAGTGAGCTGGCAGCTACATACTACTACTATGTATGTATGTGCTGCTATGTATAAAGCTGTCGGACACGATGCAACAGCCAACACAGAGTACGTAGTAGATAGCGGCTCATAAGTGTAATACATAGGACGTCGGGCTAGGTGCCGTGCCGTAGCCTCCGTGTCCAAGCTTCAGTGGAGGCCGACAACGAACAAAGACAGTTCCAAGTGGCATCATTTATTAAGAATCATTAAAAGTCATTAAAGAAATATTAGGAATGGGCAGGAATGTCTTAACGGTCACTGCACGTAGACACGCAGCATTGTCGCAATGTGCTGATGGGATCTGCCATATCTCTCGAACAAAAAGGGTCAGATCGGCGGCACGAGGACAGCACGCGTCTTGAAATAAGAAAACACGAAGAATGTTGAAAGAAGAAAGAAGAAGAAAAGAAAACGCGCCAGAATTTGCCTAATACACAGTAGCACAGAGTATGGAGTCCAGCCTGAGACAGGATATCGCTCTCTTTACAGAGGCTCAGAGGCTGTGCTTCCGTTGCCGACGATGTACGATCTCAGACCTGCATGCATCAATTATTACCAATATATAAATAGTAGATAAACAATGCAGACAGATCCTAAACAAGGCTATCAAGACGTACTTTGTGGTTTGGGCTGTCGCAAAGTAAGACATGCCGTTGTACGCCACGCGCACCATATGCGATTATGTAAGCGGTCGATAGAACGTGCGCCGGCCTGATTCACAGACATTGAGAGACACTCTTGAGTCAATCTCAGAACACATCTCAGTCAATCTCGAGCTGGAATCAGATATTTGCTCTTCCGGTACACTGTTGGTAGAGACACTGGTATGTATCTTATCTACCGTGGATCGGCACCTGGTCGTCCGTTTGGGCTGGCCGTCGGGAGCTTGAGTGCTTAAACTGAGCATAGGCCAGGCCAGCCGCCTCGTGGTCAGTGTCAGTTGTTGACCGCCGGCTAGCATTCAGGTTGTCTTGCTCATTCAGCTCGTATCTTATTAGTTGACAGGCACTACGTATGCGTATTCTGCAGTGTACTATGTACGGTTCTTTAGCATCGGCATGTCTCGCCTCCTATTCATAAACTGGTATTCATCATGCCCGATCTTGTCATGTTTTCTCATTCTCTCCTAAAATATTATTCTACTTGCAAGGATTAGCACTGACTCTGCAAGTAAAATGACTTGTGGTCCCGCGTCCGGGGTGTCAACGCCTTATTGGCCGCTCGGAAATTAAGGCGTGTCTTTGGAGCGTGGTTGAGCGTCTTTCAGCGTCCTTCGGGCGAGCTAGTGCTGTATTTACATGGTAATACGCTGTACTTTGCTGCTGTCCTGCAGCCTCGATTTAGCCTCTGACCTACATCCTCGTCGTGAAACAAAATGGACAGGCCTTGTAGACGATACTACTCTGTTTTATTACCGATCCACTCTCTCTGACATCAAAGGTTTTCTTGAATATCTACATTTTGTAATACAGAGACGTGTACTATGTACAGAGCAGCCGTCGACTTCTAGAAGCTGACGTGATGTCCCGTGTCTCCAGTCCTCCCGGAGTTGTATCCTACATTATGTATATGTATCCTACAGAGTATTCATGCCCAGCGTGAGCTGTCCCAGGGCCAACTCACTTTTGGGCGAGATCACGGTCACGAGACACTGCAGTAGACATATAATCGGGTACACAAGATACTTGCTCTGCCATAACAGCCCAATCTTGGTACTTGATGTACGCTACCGGCATCAACCGGACGACAACCACCCTCTCACAAAAACGCAAACTGCCGTTTGTCCATACAGGCTACGGAGTAGTCGAGTCAACCCAGTCGTCTGCCGGCATGCTGTTTGGGTCTTTTGCTGTCTATTGTCTTTATTCGTGGTCGCCCTGTGCCTCAGCCGCCACCCTTGAGAGTGACCAAGCATCATTGTTGCTAATAGCTTAATAAATATCGTAAACCATTGCCCCTCTTACTTTCATAAAGTCAAGGTATCGCGGGTGAATTAGCTACATTCTTGTTGTGCAACAGGAGCACACGTGGGTACATAAACTATCAGACTAGCTCCGGCCTACAACAATAACTCCTGATGGTGTAGTTGGTTCATCACGTTCGACTGT
Organism: Ophiostoma cf. undulatum; assembly: GCA_022392935.1. Lineage (NCBI taxonomy): Eukaryota > Fungi > Ascomycota > Sordariomycetes > Ophiostomatales > Ophiostomataceae > Ophiostoma > Ophiostoma cf. undulatum. Next base: position 167,676 of record JAKRGL010000042.1, on the reverse strand, counting down.
AATGGTTCTTCAATGTAATCGAAAGGTCGCCGATTCGATTTCGGCTCGGGAGAATATGATTTCATATATTTTTGCTTGTTTCGATGATTCATTTTGCAGCATGTTCTTTTTTTGTTCTTTATTTCTCTTTTCTTTTTTGTATTTATTTTGGTTTGTTTTATATTTTGTAAGTTTTCGTTCCTACTTTATTTTTTATTCTTATTTTTAGTTTAGGAATTTCGGTTCTTTCTTTTACTTCTTTTTTATATAAAAAAATAATGTTTTATTTTACAACTTTCATCATTATAGATCACCTATTCACAAAAGACCTTCTACTTTATATGATCTCTACGTCTTAATTCCCAAATGACTACATCTCAGATCAAAGGTTGTCACGTAATCAGTAGAAGACAAAATCACGACCGTCAGCAATAGCAAACACCATCTGCACATCTGCCACACTGACTGCATCGTCCCTTGCATCATTGCCTCGCTGGCGTTGCATTATGCACCCTCTACTGCACACTACACATACTACGCTGCACGCTATGCACAAGCGGCTCGATCTAGCAGAGGTCTCTTGCCTTTTAAGGCCTGCAATGCCACGCGCCAGCGCCATCAGTCCGCCCTTGCCGCATCGATCGTCTGCCACCCTATCTTGTTCCGAATAGTGCGTATCATACTATTGCACTCTCTACTAAGGCAGAGTCTATGTAGACAAAGAATGGCGTCCCTGTCATCAAATGAGCTAATCATATCATCCGATATGGTGTAATGGTCAACATCCGACGCTCTCACCGTCGAGCTCGGGGTTCGATTCCCCGTATCGGAGCACACGCTTTCTTTTTGGATTTTGGCAGACCGGCATATCGTACTCTGTCACGTAGCGTACTCTGTCTTTTTTGGTAGATAACTCGATAGTTGCCCACTATAATTCGTATTCATTATCAAGTAAGTACATACTTCCACGCATTCCGGTGCAGTGTTGCATCAAACCGTTTCGTCTTGCATGGAGTTGTCTGAGTGCGTATGAAACGCATAACTCTCCTCATCTCTGCTTTATGAAAGAGATTAAGTCGTACGCGCATACATCTCTACAGAGTGCATGCATGCGCAACCATTAATGCTGTCCAAGTTGATGACATTCCATCGATGCTTGCAGCCCAGCATCCCGCATGGCCAACGGCAGTTGCTTGACAACACCGGAGATTATCCACAATGGCATCATCAGCTTATCCCAAATATGACAATCCGGCATAGCTTCCAATGATTTTCCCTCCCCCCCTTGAATAAGGCATGAAAGACAGGCCTCCCAACTTTATTCCACGCCTGCACTTATGAGACGCCAAACGATCAGCGGCAGGGCTGTGTGACAGACGGAGGCGGCGAGGGAGCAATATTCTGCACCCCGACAAGCTGGAAACACTTTAAAGACTATTGTCTGCTTTAGACAGTCGCCGAGATTTTCGAGTTATTTCAGATACGCGTCCGAGCATCAAACAACGTGGCGTGTGGCAGTTTCCTTTTTGGCTCTCTATTAATAATACCAACGCTCCTTCCCGATCCGACAGTAGATGCGTGGAGGCGATCAGTCAGGCGATCCAGATTCAAGACCGGGATTGACTCTGCACACTGCACTTGCTACAATGAAGGAGGGTAGAATATTGTTTAACAATAAAAAAGCAGAAAGCATGACAAAAAAACAATAATGCGTTACAAAGCAACTGAGAACATAATTGTTAAAAGAACAAAAAAAATTGGATACATCCGGATTCGAACCGGAGACCTTTCCCATGCGAAGGGAAAATCATACCCCTAGACCATGCACCCATCGCATTATATCACTGGTTGTGGTGGAAAGTATTATATACCCTTGCCAGCAAGCCACAAGAGGCTCCTCACGCACTGGATCGGAAAAGAAGTATTATATCGTGAACAAAAACCAAGTCTAATGTATTTTTATTTTTATTTTACAAATACAGGAACTATCAAGTATCTGTTCTTGTCACTCTCATAATGGACCACCAGCCTGGGAAATCTCCTCTACGTACATCTTTATCCCGGCACCCACGGCGTCCACGATGCGGAAACACGGCGTCAGTGTGCGCGACACGGCACTCCTGGGGCAGATGTCGAGCGGATCCGTGTCAATGTCATACCGCTCGCGCCAGCACCTTCCTTGCGCGTCTGGGCACAGCTCGTGACCTACCAGGTGCCTGCTGTGCTGACGGGCCGCGAACCGTGATGCCAGCTCCGTCAGCCGTGTTGCATCCACCCGCAGGCCGTCGACAATCAGGTCCCTAAACATGCGCCTGCTGACCTGGATTCCGACTGGGGGGAAGACGACAGTGCTATCAGTTCCGCCACAGCTGCTGCCTGCATGTGGAGAAGGAGAAATATGTACAGTCTCGCACTGACTGCTGGACGCACAATCACCCCATGTGTCCTGCACCCACCGCAGATGCCGTCGGTAGCCGATCGTCACTTGGTGCATCAAGCGGCCAATGAGAAGCACATTCTGTATTGTGAGCCGCGGCGGCTTGGACAGGTCATAGCATTCGGGGCACGCGAGCAGCTGTCCCATGAGGCCCGCCCCGCCCCGGAGATCGGATAGCATGGCGTGGGACATGTCGCGGCGGCGCAGAGTGCGGATCAGCCTGGCCACGTCGTCTGCACAGCTGCAAGACTCCCGCAAAGAGTCCCGCGGCTGTGGCTGGCCAGGCGACTCGACACCACCACGGCCGAGTAGCTCGAGCGGGATGCAGCCAAAGTCACCTGTGCCGGTAAAGTCGGGCGGACACAGCGGCAAGGAGCCCAGATCCAGTACGGCATCCGCAGCACCGACAACCTCTATAGCGTCGGCACTATCGCCCAGGCTGTCGGATCCGTGGTCCGTCGCTGGTGGCGACAGTGCTAGAACTGCAGGTGACAGCGCGGGCCCCGGCCGGGCCCGTTCTTGCCGACGCACCTTGCTCGGCCGTCCCGGTATGCCCATATACTGATACGTGCATGCCACGCCCAGCGATGCGCAGCGGGCACAGCTCTGGCCATTGCCCGTACACTTCAATTTACGCGTGCCTAGCAGCGAGTATTAGTTATTGCCTATGGATTGACGGGTGGACAATGTCGAAAAACAACTCACGGCATGCTTCGCACGATTGGCGCTTTTGCCTAGGCGTATGCATCGTTTGTAGACTTGTAGTATCTAACGTAATATATTAAAATAAAATAAATGCACCAAATACAACAAAGGGAAGATGCCGGAGGGTTTACAGAGTACAGCTTGTGCAGTTAATATCGGCTTCGCTTCTCCGCTTCTGGCGGCAACTCACCAGCCAAGATGCCATCCTGCAGGTCCATCGCGCCATTCATTGACTGGATCAAAAACCATCCGATAACCATCCGAGATCTTATCAATTACACTCTCCGCAATCTGCACAATAGCTGCAGCAATACGTCATGTAATCGCCCATGGATGTGCTGCTTCGTGGGAACAGCCTGCAAATCACAGATCACAGATCACAGATCACGAACCACGAACCACGCTCACACATGGACAAGCAAACATGACCAGGACGATTACGCCTCAACAAGTCCGCCGCCACTGGACGAGCGGCCTCGAGATCGCCCTCCTGGATGTCCGTGAGGAAGGCCCGTACGCAGAGGCACACCCGTTGTTTGCCCTGACCGTGCCCGTCTCCGAGGTCGAGCGCAAGCTGCCCGCACTCGTCCCTCGCCTGTCCGCACCCATTGTCGTCTACGACAACGGCGAAGGCTACGTTGAGCGCGCTGCTGCCCGCATTGCCGCCTTGGGCTACACTGATGTGCACATTCTCGAGGGCGGCTTGGCGGCTTACGCACGCGTCGGCGAGGTCTACTGCGACGTCAACGTGCCCTCCAAGGCCTTTGGGGAGCTGGTCGAGGCGATCCGGGGCACGCCCTCGCTGGCGCCGCGCGACGTCAAGCAGCTCATCGATAGCGATGACGGCAGCAGTGTCGTCGTTCTTGACACCCGCCGGCTTGAAGAGTACAGCACCATGAGCATTCCGCGCGGCCGCAGCTGTCCCGGCGGTGAGCTGCTGTACCGCATCTTCGCGGCCGCGCCGTCGCCGGACACGACGGTAATTGTCCATTGTGCCGGCCGCACGCGCAGTCTTCTCGGGACACAGTCGCTCGTAAACGCCGGCATTCCGAACAGAGTCGTGGCACTCCGCGACGGCACAATCGGCTGGACGCTAGACGGCCTCCAGCTCGACACGGGAAAGACGGACCAGGTTCCGCGGCCATCTGCAGATGCCGTGCACCGCGCGCGCTCGTATGCCGTTTCTTGGGCTGAGCATGTCGGCGTCCCTATTGTGCAGGCCGGCCAGCTGCTGGCCATTGCTGCACAGCACGACAGGACACTCTACCTGCTCGACGTGCGGGACCCCAGCGAGTATGCACAGGGACACCACGCCCAATTTGTGTCGGCCCCGGGCGGCCAGCTCGTCCAGGCCACAGACGAATGGATGGGCGTGCGCGGTGCGCGTGCCGTCCTCTATGACACAGACGGTGTGCGCGCCCGCATGGCAGCTACATGGTTGCTGCAGCTGGGATGGGAGGTGTACGTCTTTGACCATGAGGGCACGCTGCCTGAAACCATCCCGAGACCCGATGCGCCGTCTAGGCCCTCTGCACCGCCTTCATCGCTTGATGGTATTGCACCAGAAGATCTTCTCAAGCTGGAAGATGCGACAATCATCGATCTGGCCCGAAGCCCTGCATATCGCAAAGGCCACATCCCGGGCGCGTGGCACGCGTCCGGCCCGGAGCTTCTCCGGGACTTGCAGACAGTAAAGGGTGACGGTCCAATTGTCCTGACGTGCCCCGATGGCCTGGTCGCCGCAGCAAACCTGCATGAGGCGCGCCAGGCCGTGCCACGGCGCTTGCTTTACCTTGTGGGCGGAACGGCGGCATGGGTAGCCGCAAACCAGTCTCTCGAGGCTGAAACTGGCGTGCGCTGGCTCTCTCAGCCGATTGATGTCTATAAGCGGCCATACGAGGGAACCGGCAACGACCGCGAGGCCATGAAGGCATATATCCAGTGGGAGCACGAGCTCGTTGCGCAGCTCGCCAACGACGGGGTTGCTCGGTTTCACGTTGTGCGAGACAGCCGGAAAACACAAACCTGCGCACATCTTAGTGCGTGAGTACTTTGTGGTAGCATAGTCGGTTTAAATTATTTCAAAAACATTGTGTTTTTCTTGATAGTCTACTACGAGTCTAGTCTGTACTGCAACATGTATCCTCGACCACACCAACACGACAGAAACACGACGACGAGACCTCGACGTCTGCCTCGGCAAGGGCGAGAACGAGCTGCCGCTCGATAATGTTGGCCTCGGCATCGCGGCCCAGCTTTTGCAGACACTCGTGATAGCCATGCAGTGCCCACACATTGTTTGGGTGCTGGTGCGTGCGGCCAGGCGTCGGCTCCAGACCGAGGTCCTGCGCGTAGGCGTGTGCGGCCTGCTCGACGAGACCCTGCTCCAGCGACAATGCGGCAAAGGGGTGCCGCGCCGGCAGCATCCAGCCCCACGGCTCGGCAAACGGCAGCGCGTCTTCAAGCGCTATCGCGCCACGCAGGCGGCCAAAGGCGGCCTCGTAGCTGCCGCGCCGGTATGCAATCTCGCCGTCCAGCATCGCCGCTGCAATCTTGAGAATGTCGGTCACCTTGTTGGGGAAGTCGAGCCGCGTCGGCGGCACGAGGGCTGCGGCGCGGTCAAAGAGCACGCGCTCGGCGTCAGCCTCGGCGACCTCGCCGGTTGCCGCATGTGCAATCGCCTTGCCATAGTGGCGGAACACGTTCGTCACGCAGTAGAGGTGCGCGTCGTCGAGCGGGCGCAGCGCCTTGAGCTCGTGCCACATGCCGAAGCGGATCAGGACATGCACGCGCACGGCCTTGAAGAACTCCATCCAGTTGGCAAGCGCAGGAACCTCGACGCGCAAAATGTCGTCGGTGATGGTAGCCTCCATGCGGCCCACGGCGGCGAGCGCAGCCTTGGACTTGCCGCCGAGCATTGCCGCGTAGATGAGCGAGTGGTAGTCGTGCAGGCGGTAGTAGCTGTAGAAGGTGTGGCCGCCGTTGCGCGCAAAGTATTTGTCGTCGGCCACGGTGGCCTTGTAGTTGTACTCGACGGCACGCCGGTAGTCGCCGACAAGAACGTCGATGTGTGCGGGCATGTGGTACGTGTGGCCGGTATCTGGCACGAGATCGCGGATCATGTCGGCGGCCGGCAGCGCTGCCTCTGGCGTCGCCGACATTTCCATGAGGTGGATATAGTAGTGTGCGACAGCTGGGTGCTGCTCGACGCCGTCGCGCTTGAGCGTGTCCTCGAGCAGCGCACGCACCTCGGCGACGGGCGAGCTTGGGATAGGCAGCCCGGTCTTTGTGTCAAACAGCCTCCGGGGCGCGCAGTTCATGAGGGCATCGGCAAACAGCGCAATAATATCGAAGCTGTCGAGGCCAAAGCGCTGATACACGCCACGCATGGCGTCTGTATAGGCACGATCGCAAGCCGCCGTGTCGCGGCTGGGGCTGTCATCTGGGTAGCGCAGGGCGAGCGCTGCAATGAGGGCCTGCTCCCAGTCTGCTGCACCGGCGGCACGCTTCAGGGCCTCCTGGCTATATACATGCGTCATACGCAGCGCGTGCAGGCGGTCGGCCTCGTCAAAGAGTGCCCAGGTCTTGTTGTAGTTGGGGCCAGCGCAGAACGAGAGGCCCCAGTAGGCCATGGCGCAGGCATCGTCGTGTGCAACGGCCTGGCGGTAGCAGAAGATGGCCTCGTCGTGATTGAAACAATACGTCCAGACCAGCGCGCGGCCGAACCAGACCTGGGCGGCATCCGACTGCGTGCTAACACGGGGCAGCGTCGCATGCCCGAGGTCGTAGTACGGCTCCGATGGATCCCTTGCGGGCACGCTGGGGCGAGGCAGAGATGCCATGTTTGTGTCTTGTCTCTCTGTGTGTCTGTGTGTCTATCTGCCTGACTGTTGGCCGTAGTGCAGGGTTATCTCTGCCTATCCAAGGTCAAATTGAAATGACGGAATGCCGAAGCAGCGACAGACGTGTCATGTATGCCATTTACTGTCGGCCGTGATTGGCTCGGATGTTTTGATAGGCGGATGGTTTCCGGTAGCTTCTCAATCTTTAACGCTCCTCCTCGATGCCGCTACCAGAAACCGTCCGAGTGCGACAGTGCATATTTAGCGGCGTGTCTCATCCCCCCTTGCAATCACGACATTATGAGTAGCTGCGGGTTTTTTATTTACGCATCGTCTTGGATTTACATGGTTTACTACTCTACTCATAGTACTTGGCTGTCTTGCCCTTGATGACGACCTCTTGTCTGAGATTGTGCATCGTGCTGTCGCCCTTGCGCTGGGCATTGGATGCCACCCGGGCCTTGACCCATTCGCCCGCCGTGATTGTCTCGGCCTCGCTGCTGTCCGTGTCGGCCGTGTAGCCCAGCCTCTCGAGCACAGCGCTCTTGACGGGACGCAGCTCCAGAGCATCTTCGGGACGCACAAAGTAGAGGACGCCGAGGCGGTCGATGTTGGCCTGGTCGGGCGGCGGCGCGACTACGCGGTGAATGCTGCTCTTGAGGAAGCCGTTGGTCAGGAACTGCAGCGCATCGGCGACGTTGACGGTGATGCTGCCGTCAAAGGGCTTGACCCAGCGCCAGCCGCCGTCGGCACCACGCACCTGTAGAGCGGCGACGGGCTGGCGGAAAAGCAGCGTCAGCGAGCCGAAGTCGGTGTGGCCCTTGACCCAGACGTTGTCGAGGCGCGCGTTGTCGTCGGCGCTGCGGCGGTGGTACTTCATGTAGCGGAGGTGGCAGTCGGACTTGTGGTCGTAGCGGTGGTGCTGTGCCAGGGTGTCGTCGGGCAGCTCGAGGATGATGGCAAAGAGCACCAGCAGCTTGTGCACAATGTTGTCATGGATGTGGCGTGCAAAGTGCTCGATCTCAGGCTTGTTCTCGACGATGATGGCCGGGTGCGGCTGCTCGTAGGCGGGGATGAACTTGGGGATGTTGTAGATTTCTGTGTTGTCGAAAACGCCGGGAGTGAGTTCCTAGGCATCTTAGCCTCTGGTGATTTCCACCATTTATATCCACTGAATTCACTTACGCGAAGACCCAGCGGCTTGTAGCCGTTGTAGCCGCCGTGCTCGAGGTCGGCGCGGTACTTGATCTTCTCCTCGACCGGCAACTCAAAGACGGACTTTCCAATGGCAAACTGGCGGTCCACCTCCTCCTGGCTGAGGCCGAAGTTGACGATGTAGAAGAAGCCGACTTTCTGAATGGCCTCTTCAAGCTGCTTGGCCAGCACTTCTTTGCCGCCCGGCGCATCAAATGTGGACAAGTCAAGCGTCACGAGCTCGGCCCAGTTCACTACCATAGTAATTGTCAGTATGAGGCCGTCTTATAGGCCGAAGTTGGCACGCATACACTCATGTGCAGTCTCTGGGATCTGCTTGTAGAACAGGTTCGGGCTGTCGACACCGCTCGGAGTGTGAGTCTGCGTCTGCACGGCAGCCATTTTGTGGTGATGTAGATGAGTATAGTTATCAGTCTTTTGCGTACAATCTCTGTGCGTTCGCATTCCCCGCTGTCGACACCCCAGGTTTAGGTTTTTATATCTTGATGTCCCGATGTCCCGATGTACTGATGTACTGATGTCCCGATGTTCCTTTGATACACATTTAGTCTGCCATACCATGACTCGTGCTGCACAAGTCTGTCGCCATAATAGTGGCGTCTTGCTCATCGCGGAGGGTATCGACAATAACCTCCGAGCCAGCCCCAGTCAGGGCCGATGATGTAATGCGCGAATGAAGCGGAAATGCGCATTGCATGTTTTTCATATCAATTCCACCACGGCGTGCTGTATTTTTAATACGTCGGCCCGGGTATCCGACACATTGCTGGAGTTGTTTATATATCAGACAGTTTCGGGACCGGATACGAAGAGAAAAGCAAGCCAGAACCAAACTGTAGACCATCCGGATAGCTGCAAACCATGTCGGACACCAAAGAGCCGGCCGTCGCATCGGCGATACTCTCGCTGCCTGTGGACGGAGCCCTACATTTTGCACAGCGCGGCGGCGATGCCGACAGTGAAACAACCGCGGCCGACATCAGCGGCTACGACGCAGGGCGCATGCGTGCGCGGACAGCGCTGACCGCAGACGAGGAGAAGAAGCTCATGCGGCGCGTCGACCGGCGCATCATGATCCTGTGCTCGCTTATCTTCTTGATCAAGAACCTGGATGTAAACAACCTCTCCAACGCGCGCATCATGAACAAGGGCACGCCACAGAACATCATGCAGCAGCTCCACCTGACATCGGACGAGTACAGCTTGCTGACCGTCTTGTACTATGTGCGTGCACTTTTTGTTTATTATTGTAGTGAATTCTCGGTTTGAAGGACAAGAAAAAGAAAGAGAAAAAAAAAACTCACAAACTTAGATCCCTTATATTGTCCTCGAAGCCCCGTCGAACCTGCTGCTCAAGCGCGTGCGGCCCAGTGTCTGGCAGGCCCGGATCATCATATCGTGGGGCATCATGCTGCTCTGCCATATCCCCGTGCGCAACAAGGGCGGCATCTACGCCACGCGGTTCCTGCTGGGCCTGTTCGAGGCCGGCATGTTCCCCGGTGTGATCTTGCAGATGACGTACTGGTACCGGCCCGATGAAATGTCCATCCGGCTGCTGTATTTCTGTATGAGTTTTCTCCCGGTTCTCTGGCGATACCTGTCGAGTTGCGACTAACATTCAAGACTGTCTAGGAAACTTTTCCGGTGTGATCAGCGGCTTGCTGTCTTTTGCGTTTGACCATGCCTCGGGCCACAGGGGTCTGTCGGGCTGGCAATGGTGAGGCGTTGACGTTCCAGCCTTTTGAGGTTTCCTAATCTTTTTATGCTAATTTATATTCTACTCCAGGCTGTTCCTCACCGAAGGCCTCGCTACGCTTGTTGTCGGTGTTGTCGTCTACTTTTTCCTGCCAGACTGTACGTTGATATCCCGGGCCTTCTCCTAGACACGCTCTAGACACCAGAGCATCAGAATATAGACAGCATCAAACTGACAAGCACACAGTCCCCCCGACGGCAAAGTGGCTCACAGACAAGGAAAAGGCCTTTATCCAGGCCCGCCTGCCGCCCAATGCCCCCCGGGCCGACGAGCTCAACTTCAACCTCCGCGAGATTGTGTCGTCTCTCAAGGATACCCGGCTCTGGCTGTTTACGCTCATCTGGGCCCTGTTTACAGTCGGCACCAACGGCGTGACCTTTTTCCAGCCGACTGTCATTGCCAACCTGGGGTACACGTATGCCTGCTACCCTATCCTTGTGCCATCTTCTTCCCTTTGCTCATCATCTTTGCTAACAATCCAGTTCCATTGCACAGGCCCAGCTGCTCAACCTGCCAGTCTCCATCCTAGGCATTATAGTCATTGCCGTCTCGGGCTACTTTGCCGACAAGAGCCACTTCCCGCGCCCCGTGTATCCGCTGCTGGTCTACATGGTCGTGCTTGTGTGTTATGGTGTCATGGTTGCCTATCCGTCCGACGGGGGTGTGTATGCGGCGACACTGGTCGGCAACGCATTCGTGACGGCATTCTACCCGCTCATGTGGCCTTGGCGCGTCCAGACGACGGCCCATGCCACCGGCTCTGCGTTCAGCATCGGCTTCGTCAACAGCTACGGCCAGATCGGTGGCGCCATCGGGCCACAGATCTTCCGCGCAAAGTACGCACCGCGGTACAAGGAGAGTTTCACGGCGGCCATGGCCTGCGTCGGCGCCGGGCTGGTGGTGACGTTGATCACTTGGTGGGTGACACGGCACACCGAGCGAGACACACGGCGGCTCAAGCGTGCACGTCTGGACGCAAGCAAGAAAGGGATGACTGTTCTCGAGGATGTGGTGGACCGTGACATTGCTACCAAGACCAGCGACGATGACAGTGCATAGTCTAGAGGGCTTCTAGCCTCGAGTTGCTGTACAGTGTTTGTCCAAATATCCAGATATACCAAATATAGACATCCTTCTCTATCTCGCACATTTGCCAGCTTTTATTTGCAATGAGGCAGGTCTATCGTGATTTCAACTATGATGCAGTTCATTGCTCCTGTGGCCATATTTATGTTTCTTGTTTCATAAGTAAAGCTCAGGGACTAATTCCCGAGAGTGAAGTCTATTCAACATGCGCTGTAATAAAAATAAAAACAATAAAAACACCGAAAACCAAAAGCACGATAACAAAAATAAAAATACTTACAATATAATAATACTCCGCCTATAATCAATGCTCCTTTGCCTCTTTGCTAGGCAAGCAGTCGTCAAGGTCAAGCACCGACTTCTGCTGCGCTCGGGCCATTTTTATGCCTTCGACGCGGAGACGCGCCACGTCCAGACTGTTTCTAGCTATGGCGGAGGCAGCGGAGGCGGCAGCAAGAGCCTCTTTGTCACCGGCTGCCGTGACAGCGGCAACAGCAGCCGCAGCATCTGCGTTGCTGGATTTGGCAGAGACCTTAGCAGCCAAGGCTGCTGATTCCTCCGCGAGGAAGCTCGCCACGTGGCGAACCTGGATTTCTCCCCACTCATCTGCTCGTTTTGCGGCCGTGGCCTTTGACATATACCACCTTTTGGTGGCATAGTCGACCCACGCCAGCATGGCTTTGGTCGGGAGCGGCTGTCCTTGTGAAAGGACAGCCTGCTCCGTGTAAGGCTGCGTGTACTGGAGCCTCTTGTACTGCCGCCGGCCATACTAGATGCCGCCGATTGCAGCCGGAGAAGCAAAGCCACAGATGGCCGTGATCAACGCCCTGTAGAAGTTAGTTCCTGTTTCCACCTGTTCCCGTAACCGTATTCCACGTACGCTTCAAGATTTGTCTGCAGCATTTTCAGTTTGCCTAGGAAGGTTGGCGACGATAGGCAAGCGACGGCTGGCGTGGGGGACGGCAAAGATATGAACCCCCCAAAGAGCAGGGAGAAGCAGGAAAAGCAGATGCAGCAAGGAGCAGCAAGAGTAGCAAAATGTAGTAGAGAACGGAGTGGTAGAGCAATAAACAGAGTAAGGTGCACAGCAGCTGCGTTGTGAGCAGAGAATGTGGTTGGAAAGGGTCTCAAAACCCAAAGTCTCGCCAAGGTTGATCGGATGAAAGAGTCTAGGATTCTAAGATGCTAGAACTGTATGTAAACAAATACAGAGACCCACTTATTAGTATAAGTTGGCCAGCCGTTACCTGATGGGCGTGAATATGTGCTACTTCCATCTCGTCTCGCCCTCAACCTGTTCTTTCCTGTTGTAACCTACGCTGTATCCGTGATATGTACATAGTACTGACTGGATTAGGCAGTCGGTTTTCGAGAGAGCCTAAGTCTTCCATATTTTATTATTCAATGGAAAAGAAAAATACCCTTATTATGATATAATAAAAAAAGAAATAAAAAAAGTGATGGAATTCTGTATACAGCCTACAGGTGACAAAAAAACGTACAGCAGAGGGTATTCGCTGGTCGTCACCGACCCAACTACTAATCCGCCGATCACTGGTTTAACTAGGGGAGAGCGGACGGGATCCCGTGCTTTCCAGTATCTATGGCCGTACGTAGAAGGTGCACCTGTAGTAAATACTATATAGGGTGGACAATAGGCTTGTGTAAACGTGACCCACAAAAAGTTAAATGGCCCATTCCGGTGTGAACAATCATGGGTGGGCCATACATAAGACTTCACCACAAACAACAACGAACGCAGATTCGGGATGCTTCTTCTTGGCCAAACAGAGCGCCTTTCTCAAAATGGCGAACCTCCAGGGCAAGACGATATACGAGTTCCCGGAGAAGCCGCACTGGCCACTCAGCTGCGTGGCTCTTACATCTGGCCGTATACCAACCAGGAGGACTTGCTCAGCGGCAAGGCGCTGCTGCTGCTGCTCAACGCACGCGGCCGGAACCATCCGAGCGTGTTTGCAGCCGCCGACAACGACGCTATGCTATTCGGCTTGGAAATGCTTGTGATACCTCAAATTGCCGTGATCGGACACGTCTGTTTGCTAAACGGCATCACACGGGATGCGGGCTACGGCCAGCTAGTGGACTGTAACGACCACCCGAATGGGTATGAATTAGTATTCTCCGGAAAGCAGTTCACGCCGGGCGGTGGCGGTTCAAGATTTGTTGTTTCCTGTCGTTGCATTGCATATACATCTGATCTAGATTTAATCGATTTTCAATTTAGTGATTGAGGTGTCGAGACGTTTTCTTTTTTTCTTTTCTTCTTCTTCTTTTCTTCTTTTTTTCGTGACAATTATGGCCTGCCTCACCCTTTATGCTCTGATTAACGGTCAACCGATTGATAGCTGCGCATCGCTACATCTCATAGGCGGCCTACCAGATACTGATGTCTGACAGACGTGATGTGACTCACTAACCCAGCCAAAGCTCATCGGACTACACAGGCCGGGACACTGTTTTATACCCTAAAGTTGCCGTTTGGTACCGTGACTGGATGTCCAGTGGCAAGCTGCAAAGGTAGGATGCATGCTTCGTCTGTTGAGATCTCTCGCCACCAAATATATGTGCTTATTGTGATGGCGTCCGTTGGGCTATCACGTCACTAGGGGACAGCTTCTCGGCTCTATCACTTCTGGATGCATAATCATCACCTTTAAACAGGCATACCAATTTAACTAACAGGGCAGGCATTCTATTGAAGGACGTGTCTAAAGAAATTTCCTAAATTCTGGATCAATACGTCTAGTGCAGCTTCAATATGACCATCGATACCTGCAGTCCCAGCAGGCCCGACGAGGCCGCCAGGACGCTGCCTTTGCTGCCCAGTGCCCAGCTGACATCGCCCCAGAGCACGTCTTTGACGGCCGTAGCCTGCACGCCGCTGGGCAGCGCCACCTTGACTGCAGCAGAGATGTCACCGTAGTTGAGGTTGATCACCGTGAGCAGCGCTTCCTTGGCGCTCTTGTTCACCCAGACCGAGGCGTCTACGCGGCTGCCGCCAGTGACCGCCAGTGTCTGCGTAAGAGGCTGCTCCAGCAAAAAGGACGCAATCGTCGACGACGTCATGACCGCAGCCAGCTTCTCGGTAATGCCGCTCAGCTCGCCCGTGGTCGGAAAGTCCCAGGCCACAAGACCCTTGGCGCCGTGGTTGACCGCCAGCAGGGCCATGACCACCTCCTCGGCGGCCGTCGGGTACCGCGTCCAGAACGTCTCGTTTCCAAACGCCTGCGGAGCTGCCCACTGCGTCTTCTGCCAGCCCAGCAGCCCGTCGCGCCGCGTGTTCTCGTCGATGCGCTCCGAGATATCCTCGAATGCACCGTGGCAGTCGTCGCAGCCGCAGCAGCCATACGTCGCATTGCACGGCGTCTCGTAGACCGTCGACCAGCTCGTGTTGGTGCTGATGGGGTACACATCGCTGATGATCACCTCGCCGCCCTGCGCATAGTCGGCATAGTAAAAGTCGTAGCAGTTGAGGGCCAGCGACGACGGGTGGTACGGGTCGATCTCCCACATCGTCTGGCGTGCGAGCCCCGTCGAGTTGATGGGCACGCTCTTGCCGTCGGGCTCGTCGCTCTGGTACCACAGCAGGATCGACGGGTGCGACTGCAGCGTGCTGACCTGCTCGATCATGGAGCTGTCGTTGGACGCTGTCCAGATGACGTCGTACTGGAAGAAGATGCCCAGCTCGCTGGCACGGTCGAGGTAGGGCTGGAACTCGGCCCAGGGGAAGGGCGACTCGCCGAGGCTGCCGGTAGGCACAATGTGGATGAGGTTGTAGCCCATGGCGGCAAACTCGTCGAGCGTGCTGACATTGCTGTTCCAGTACAGCGTCCATTGGACTATAGGGATCTCGGGTCAGCAGAGCGTAGATTGTGGCTGGACTTGAAGATGCAGGGACGTACCATAGTATGTGTACGGGAAGAAGGGCTGCCACGTCGTCTCGGTGCTGCGCTGATACCACAAACCGCCGTAGAGATTGTCGATGCGCGAGACTGTGCGGCTGTCTTTGGGCTTTGGCAGACGGTAGACCTCCGTGCTTGTCGTGTAGACAACTCCATTGCCGAGCTTGGCCGTGACAGTCAGGTTGTACGCCTCGGTGCGGGCAGCAAGCGCATGCAGAGAAAAGGCAACCTCGTTGCCGGCCGAGCCCACATCGATGGTGGTCGTAGCCAACACAGAGCTTCCCGACTTGATGACCACTTTCGCCTGTGCCGCAGCCGACTGTTTGGCTTGGGTTTGCGATGTGCCGGCATACTTGCTGTCGATTGGCTCGCCAAGCTGGTGCGAAATGACGGCATCGACAAGGAGCGAGGCCTTGCCGTCGGAAGCCAGGTAGATGGTCATGCGCGGCTTGGCCAAGAGCCGGAGCAGCGGGTCGGCCGAGTATGGAGGTTCTTCAAACCATCCACCGGGGTTGAATGATGCATTACTGGCCGGGTTAGAGCGGGACGAAACACAATATCGTATAACGCGAGGCTCACTCACGTCACGCGATAGGCCTTGCCGCACCAGATGTCGACGCCTTCGGGATTGTTGAACTGTGCCGCGGCACCAGAGATGCCGGCGACGAGCAGGCCGATACTGGAGAGTAAAGACCACATTGTTTCCTGTCTTGTGTCTTGACGGGTCTATGATGCGACCAGGTGGGGAGTGGGAGCAACCTGAAGCCAGAGTTATATTTCTACAGCTGTCTGTGATACCGGTGCAATGTCCGGCCAGACCATTTGATCATCCGCCAGTCTTCCAGTCTAGGCCAGCTTCCACCCGAGCCGTTACAAGTCAAGTACAGAGCAGCGCTTCCGTCGGGTGCATCTCAACGTGGCATTGGGATGGCATCGTAGCAGCGGTACTGTGCCGGGAGAAGCCGTCCCAGTCTATCCGTGAACGAGGCCAATGTCAAGACAACAGACATCAGGATATCAAACGCATCAACGAGTCCGAGATACACATATTGCATCGCGTAACGTTACTGTAGTGAAGATGACTTGAAGCTTCCCATTTAAGGAAGCTGCTTAAAATAAAGGGCGAAAGACGCTCTAGCAAAAAGGCTAAAAGAAACTGGAAATATCACGACATACTGCAGTATGTGCAGACGCAAAAGAGAAAAAGAGGAAAAGAGGTAAAGAGGAAAAGAGAAAAGGAGGGAAAGATGAGACGGCCTGCACGTTGATCGTAGGAGACATCTTGGTAGAAATAGAAAAAGCAAGGGTATACTCCGACCCCCGTTGATAAGACTCGGTCTGGATGGGACATGAAAGAGGGGGGGCCGGTAGATGTGCGATGTGCATGTGCGATGTACATACTCATAGTATCTGCGCCTCTGATATCCTATCTGTGCTTCCCCGGATGACGTCGTCCAGGTGGAGTCCGATGCGGAAGTCGGTAGAGAAGCTCTAGGCAATCTGACAGGCTTTTGCATTGCATTACTTGTGCAAGTATTGTCTTTTCGCTGTCTCTATCGCTTTGACTGCTTTGATTGACCTTTGTCTATCTCTTGGCTGTCGTCCCTTTGCCTTTTTCCTCTTTTCCATGCCCTCGATATCTTTGGGTATCTTCAAGATGGGCCAAAGGCAACGTTTGTCCATGTTTCCCCAACGTTACCCTGATTAGTGCTCGGTATGTATGTAAGTGTGTGTGTGTATGCATGAGCAGGGGCATGGCCTGCACATACAGTCATGACTCCGGGAGACCAGAGCAGAAACGGTGACTGCAACATTGGAGTAGAGAACATGCATAAGTGGCCACGATATGCGCCGGGCATTGCCGTCTGGAGACCGTGCTCAGCCGGCCGTTTCCCAGAGAATAAAGACAGACGACAGACCAGACGAAAGACGAAAGACGACGGATCGACAGGTCTGAGCTTCTGTACAAAGTAAAGTGCGAACAGATAGCTGCCGTCATGCTTCTCTTTTCCTTGCTCTCGATCCTGGCCTTGCCTTTGCACCCGGTGGCTGGCCATGCCCTGCCGAGCACGCACGGGGCCAAGGCCAGTGTGCCTGTTGACCTGTCGGCCCTGCTCAACAACAAGGCCTTTGGCTCCAAGCCCGGCGAGGCCGCCTTTGACCCCCTTAACCAGTCGTTCCCGGTCCCCAGCTTTGACACGACTGCCTTTGTGTCGTCGACGACCGGTCTTCAGTACAGCTTCCCTGGCTACACCGGCCCCAACGACAAGCCCGACAATGTCATCTGCTCTGGCCAGACCATCGACATCCGCCCAGGCCGCTACTTCTCGGCCTCCTTTCTTGTCGACGGCGATGTCGAGAGCAACACCGTGCTCGGCAACGTGACATTTGGCTTCTCCGACATGTCGACGACGCAGTACGAGCTGCGCACTCCCAACTGGTTCAGCTTCTTGACCATCAACCGCGGCGAGATCATCTTCCCGCACCGATACACGGCCAGCGGCGTCAACTACAACACCTCGCACATCTATGAGCGCACCGCCTCGCTGCCGCCAAACAGGGAGCTCGTGTCTGTCACGCTGCCCGTCGCCGACAACAGCACCACAGGCCGTCTGCACGTGTTTGCGCTCTCGCTGTGGTCTGGAGCTGGTGCAAAGACTGGCGGTGTCAGTGTTCAGGATGTCCGCCCGACCCAGAAGTGGGACGAGGCTGGCCACCAGATTGTCGAGGTCACTGTCAACAACGCCGGTGCCGAGTGCGTCTCTGGCTCGGGCATGTCTGTCTCACTGGCAGCCTCTGGATTTGCCACAGTATCGCCGGGCACAATCCGCCGCCTGTGCCCCGGCGACCAAAAGACAGTGAAGCTGTCGATTGCACCGAGCAGCAAGAAGCAGAAGCAGCCCGTCACAACCACGGCCAGTATTGTGCTCGAGTACGGCCACGATGTTGTGCGCCAGTCCTTTTCTGACGTTGAGCTCGGTCTACTCGAGGCTTGGACACCCGATCTCGATACGCTGGCCAAGCACGAGAGCCCCGACTGGTTCAACGACGCCAAGTTTGGTATTTTTATCCATTGGGGCCCTTACTCCGTCGCAGGCTGGGGCAACAGCACGCCCTACGAGAGCTATGCCGAGTGGTTCTGGTGGTACTCGACACACCACCCGCAGGCCGACCGGTCCGACTTTTACGACTACCGCCGGCGTACCTTTGGCGAGGAATGGGCCTACGACGACACCTTTGGCAACTTTACAGCGGCCTCGTTTGATGCGCGCGCGTGGGTCGATCTGATTGCCGACGCTGGCGCCAAATACTTTGTGCTCACGACAAAGCACCACGACGGCTTTGCCCTCTTTGACAGTGGCAGCATCACCAACCGGTCGGCCATGCATTACGGCCCGCAGCGTGACCTTGTGGCCGAGCTGTTCGATGCCGCGGACACGTACCAGCCCGGCCTAAAGCGCGGCACGTACTTTTCGCTGCCCGAGTGGTTCAACCCCGACTTTGGCCCATACGGATTCAACCAGTTCGATACGAATACGACCGTCTCATGGCCCGGCATCTTGGCCAAGAACCCCTACACGGGCGTCGAGGAGCCGTACACAGGCCGCATCCCCGTGGACGACTTTATCACCGACATCATGGTGCCGCAGATGGACCTGCTCGCCTACAACTACACTACGGATATCATGTGGTGCGACTGCGGCGCGGCCAACGGCACGGCCGACTTTGCAGCACGGTGGTGGAACCAGGCGCGCGCGGACAACCGGCACGTGGCCATCAACTCGCGCTGCGGCATTCCCGAGGCGGCCGACTTTGACACGCCCGAGTACCAGACGTTCTCGGTGGCACAGTCGCGCAAGTGGGAGAGCAACCAGGGCATGGATCCCTACAGCTACGGATACAACCGCGCGACGGCCGATAACGCATACATGAATGCGACCACCATCATCTACTCGCTGGTGGACATGGTGTCCAAGAACGGCAACTTCCTGCTCGATATTGGCCCGCGCGCCGACGGCACGATTGTCGACGTCGAGGCGGCGCACCTGCGCGACGCGGGCAAATGGATCCAGACGCACGACGAGGCCATCTACAACACAACGTACTGGTTTGTGCAGAGCGAGCTGCTCGAGGGGCCCGACGTGCGCTTCACGCAGACCGAGGATGCCTTTTACGTGCTGTTCCTGGAGGAGCCCGTGCCGGATGCGCGCGGTGTTGTGTCAGTGGCGGCGCCGATTCCCGTTCTCAAGGGCGATGTCGTGACGCTGCTGGGCTCGGGGCATGCGGCAGCGCTGCCATGGACGGTGACGGAGGTGGATGGAGTGTCGACGTTTGGTGTCAAGGTGTCGGCCGAGGCGCTGTCGAGCGAGTCGTATTGCTGGGTGTTTAAGATTGCGTACGAGTAGATCTAGAGTGTCAGTACTAATATCAAAAATAATGTCAACTGTTCGGTAGAAGGAAGGGCAAGGTGAACATGACTATATCAATCAGATCAACGCGACCAAAGGTGCTGTGCTGTTTCTATTGATTTCGTTGATTTCATTCAGCTGAATATCGTGATCCTGGTTGATTACATAATCAACAATATAGTCGACTTCCGATCAAGCCGATACTTGGAAATGGCAATGGCACCGCATCATGTCATATGATCCAGCCATCCAGCTGATGCGCTCCATAGTTGCTCTGGGCGCAAGCGTCGGCGTGGAATGTCAGAGGCGAGACACATGAGACACTGTCGGAATGTTGTAGTGGGCTCTACATAGTACCTCTCTCCTTGTCCTCTCCGTCTTTGAATTTGCCTCGCCCAGCAGCACAGCAAATACGTCAACAATCACATGCCTGCCGTCTGCAGCGTCGCTTCCCCTGGCCCAGAGCGGCAAAAATCATAAATCATAAATGGCACTAGTATAGTACTCGGCTCAGGTCTGCTCGGGGAAACACTTGACAGCCAACGATCGGCACGACTTGGAGCTGCCTCTCCATTACCCCCAAAGCCGGCCTCCATCTGCCTCCATCTGCCCCGGCTTTGGCCTGCTCCATCCGCACTTTATCAACTGTCTCGTGCCGAATAATATCGTGTCAATTCTAATGAACACGAAGCACAAGTGGCAGAAGCTAGCTCCTCTCGCGTCTTTGCCCAGCACGCGTGATGGCTAGTGTATTAATTCGAGCATTAACTCGTGGATAAACTGGCCCATTGTGCGAGTTGGAGCATTGCTGTAACAAGCCGAGGTTCACGTGGAGGTTGAGATATGGAATAACTGTAGATCCCCATGGGGCTTAGTTGGCTGCACTTGGCTCGACCCCAGTTGGTTGCGGGGGTACTTTCATTCTTTGTTTTCCTTCATCTGTCTCTCGCTCGCCGTTCTGTCTTTCTTTCTCTTTTATCTTCTTTCGTACTTCTGTCGTCTTCATCCTTTCCCTGACTTTTTTTTATTCCTTGGTTCATCATCTCTACCTCGACTCATCTCTTTCACGACGACTGTTGTTTACTCTCGACACGTCGCCCCTTAATCCTTCATCCCCCTTCTCATCATCATCTCATTCACCCCATCTCTCACACCCTCAAAACCGCCGACATGCCTCCGCCGAATCCTGACTGGGTCAAGGCCCTCAAGCCCTCTGGTCCCCAGGGCTCCGAGCTGCTCGCCGCCGAGAGAGCCAAGTCGGAGCTCAACGTGGACGAGCTGGCCGAGTTCCTGTTCACCAAGAAGAACCTCGAGCGCAACGCCAAGATCCTGAGCATCCTGCAGGAGGACCCCGTCTTTGACAAGTCGCAAAACTACTTCCGTGGCCGCCACGACCGGCTCAAGGCTGCTCTGGCCCGCGGCAAGGCCCTGCGCCGTCTGTCTGTCAAGCACAACTGGACCGAGGAGGAGGACCTCGTGGCCAATGACCTCATCAGCGAGCCTACACCCTACGGCCTGCACGCATACATGTTCCTCAAGACGCTCGAGGAGCAGGGTAGCCCGGCGCAGCACAAGAAGTTCCTGGAGCCCGCGCGCAATTACGAGCTCATTGGCTGCTACGCGCAGACTGAGCTCGGCCACGGCTCCAACGTGCGCGGTCTGGAGACCACAGCTACGTGGAACCCCGAGGACAAGACCTTTACCATCCACTCTCCTCACCTCACAGCTTCCAAGTGGTGGATCGGCTCGCTCGGAAAGGCCGCCACGCACGCCGTGGTCGTCGCCCAGCTTGTCCTGAACGGCCGCCCGTACGGCCCTCATCCCTTTGTCGTGCCTGTGCGTGACCCCAAGACACACCTGCCCCTGCCCAACGTGCACGTCGGCGATATCGGCCCCAAGTTTGGCTACAACACAATGGACAACGGCTTCCTGCTCTTCAACAAGGTCAAGATCCCGCACGAGAACATGCTCAACCGCTTCTCCGGTGTCGACGCCGAGACCGGCAAGTACACGCGCCCTGCCAACCCCTCGCTCATCTACGGCACCCTCACCTACGTGCGCTCCAACATTGTCATGCAGTCGGGCTCGACCCTGGCGCGTGGTGTCACCATCGCTGCGCGCTACTGCGCTGTGCGCCGGCAGTTCCAGGACAACGACGCGCCCAAGGGCGAGGTCGGCGAGAACCAGGTGCTCAACTACACCATGGTGCAGTACCGCATCCTGCCGCTGCTTGCGTCGTCATACGCGCTGTACTTTACCGGCCGTGCCATGATCAACCTCTACAACGCCAACCAGAAGCGCATGGCGCAGCAGAAGAGCGTGGCCGGCGCGGACGCCAAGCGCGCCCCTGGCCCTGAGGAGCTTGCTGCCGGCAGCGACCTGCTGGCCGACCTGCACGCCATCTCGTGTGCGCTCAAGGCGTTTGCCTCGACCACGGCCGCCGAGGGTCTCGAGGTGTGCCGTCGCGCGTGCGGTGGCCACGGCTACTCGTCGTTCTCCGGTATCGGCACCTGGTACGCCGACTACCTGCCCACCGTGACGTGGGAGGGTGACAACTACATGCTCACGCAGCAGGTGGCCCGCTACCTGCTCAAGTCGGCACGCGCCGTGCTGGCCGGCAAGGGCAGCAACAACGGCATCTCGCTCGTGCTCAAGGAGTTCATCCGCCGCCGCGACATTGGCGCTGCCTTTGACGTCCTCGGCAGCGACGAGGACCTCGTCGCCGCCTTTGCGTGGCGCGTGGCCTACCTGACCTTTGAGGCGCTCAAGCACCGCGACGAGGAGAAGCAGTCGTGGAACAGCCTGCTGATTGACTTCTGGCGCCTGTCGACTGCTTTCGCGCAGTACCAGGTTGTCAAGAACTTTTACGAGGCGCTGCAGGATGAGCAGACCAAGTCCGCCGTCGACGCGACGACACAGGGCGTGCTGCACAAGCTGTTCCAGCTCTTTGCCCTCTACCACCTGTCCAACCAGGGCTCCGAGTTCTTCACCAGTGCCGCCACCACGGTGCGCCAGATCCAGCTGGCCACGACCAAGCGCACGCTGGCGCTGCTCGATGATGTGCGCCCTCACACCATCCGCCTCGTCGACGCGTGGAAGTTCCCCGACTGGCAGCTCGACAGCTCGCTCGGTCGGTATGACGGCAAGGTCTACGAGGACCTCTTCCACCGCGCGTCCGAGGTGAACCCTCTGAACGATGTTGTCTTCGACCCTTACCCGAACTCGGACGTCCTGTTCCGCTCGGAGCCCAAGGCCAAGCTCTAAGCCATGAGCCGCACTTGCATAAAATTTAGAGAGACTTAGATTTCCAAATCTTTTTTTTTGTATATTTGTAACTTTAATATATATTACCACGTCGTTTAGATAAATCATCAAACTACTTTTTTGTCACCTTTTTGTAATTGAAACCATTTTGTTCAGAAAAAAAAAGGAAAAGCCGCGGAAACGTACTTGTGAAAATCGGAGAAAATAATATCTTCTCAGAAATTACTTGGCAGAAAACTATTCCAAAGTATTAAGAAAATTCAAGAAAAGAAATAAAATCTAATACCAACAGTTCACCACGCATCTTTGCCGCTCTCTACATTAAATTTCATACACACACAGCACCAGAGTAAAGAATGATATCGTACAGACCATGTCATTGAGAAGCTGTCGTTAATGCCAAAAATAAAGAAAAAGATGGGAGACATCCGAAAAAAACAATAAAGAGCAATAAAAATATACAGCTGAAATATAGAACAAACAACGAAAGCGTAAACCAATGCAAGCAACTACCAGGGCGTGCCTATGCAACAATGGCAATGCCCATAGACTTGGCCTGGTAGATGATGGACCGGCACAGGCTCTCCAGTGTCAGGCCAGACAGGCGGTGCTCGCTCTGCTTGATCTTGGCAATCTCGTACACGTGCTTCAGGCTGACCGTGCCGACCGTCTCGTGGCCCGGCTTCTGTGCTCCACGCCGCTTTCCACCCTTGCTCTGGGGGACCTCTGCGGTGTTCAACAGCAGCCACGACGTCTGCGGTGTGCGCACGTCAAAGTAGAATGAGCGGTCAGGGCGCACGATGACGCGCACTGGTAATGGCGTCTCGGGGTTGATGTGTGCTGTGCGGGCATTGAATTCCTGGGCAGTTAGTTTTGGGCTCTCATTGACATAGCAAACACAAGACACACCTTGCAAAAGTCCATAGACTTGATACCCTTGCTACCAAGGGCCGGACCGACCGGGGGACTGGGCGAGGCCTTGCCGGCACCGACAATCAGCTTGACCATTTGGTCGACAGCGCCTGCTGAGCGTTTTGCCATGGTGGGTATAGGAGTGGAAGCGTCGTTTAAAGTGTCGGGATATGTGTCGCCCTCTAGAGTTTCGCCGTAGTGTTGCCGTTTGCGCCGCCGATATATGTCGTGAGACCGCAAACCACTAGAAAAAAGCTTCATCCATTGGCAGGCTCCATGGCAGTTGCTTATCGCCGATAAGATGTGTGAGGAATCACGTGCTAATTCGGCATATTAGTATATTGGTGGAACCGGCCTTTTCTTCAAATACCCATTTTTTTCTGCTTTTGCAGGGCACATGCATCTGTCGCTTGCCCCATTACTAGTGGAAGATTATGTAACTGCATCACAGTCATAGCCCCTCCTTCCCCTTTCGCAGTCCTTTCCTAGGTATTCTTTCCTAGAGGGGCAGCACAGCAAAATAGAGCAGGATGATCTCGGTGTCTTTGTCATGAAGGAGAAGAATAAACGAAAAGAAAAACGGACACACGGCAGATTTGGCGTTTGCAACATATGCGGTGATGCACTGAAGCAGACACGATTCTAGTGGGTTTACAGCAGTAATCGTAGCACTGTCAGCCGTACTCCGTGCAGCTGCCCACTGTGACGTTTGCTCGCCCCTTCCGCTCTCGTGCTTTTATTATGGGGCGCAACCAGCGCTATATCCGTTCCATCTCAGAGAAAAGAGGAAAGACCAAAGACGAACAGCAGTTACGGAATAGACAGCAGGCACGACCCAGCAAAGCAGCAGAGGTCCAGATGGGAAAGCACACCACTTGTCGTCCCTTTTTCCTCTTCTCGTTGCTAGAATCATCTTACTCTTTGGCGGTGAAGCTACTCTTTTTAACTCTAATTTCCCGGCCTTACCTCCCTAACTGATATTTACGGAGCACTGACTGCTCTATGCCGTTGCTTATTGTCAGCCTCAACTGCTACCACCGCTACTACTACTCCCAACGGCCCAACTAAGAAAGACCTAGGGCGGAGACGTTCTTTCCTCTTTTGTTTCTACTACGCTTGCTCTTCATCTTCTCTTTCTCTTACTCACTCCTCTCTCTTCTACTCTTCTAACCCTCTGCCTCTTCTTGCCGACCTCCCCACGACCCTCTACGGCCCTCTACGACTTCACACGCCCCTGGACGCCTCTGCTCAACCTGTCTACCTCTCGACCTTTGATCCTCTACCTTTGACTCTCGACTGCCTACCATGTTCAACTGGGCCAAGCAAACGTGCGCACTACCTAGACCCTATCTTTGCAGCCCCCCTTATACTTCATTCACTCTCTAACCGCTTAGACTCGCCAACGTGGCCGGCACCCAGGAGCCCGAGTATGGCCCGACCGCTATCCGCTCTGTCGCCGAGCAGGCCAAGGAGGTGCCCTACACTGAGATCACCTCTGCCGACCTCAAGTGGACAGCCCTCGACTCGACTTGTGTCGAGACCCAGGTCTTCTACCTGACGTCCGAGACCGGCCCCACTGCTTTTGTGCAGGTCATCTACAACAACGTCGCGTATGTTAAATATGCTTAATCCATGGACCTCTCCAGTCTGAAGGTGCATTGCTAACCGCTCAGTGGCATCCACACGACATGCCAGTTCAACACCAAGATTTTCTACGTCCAGGATGCGAAGAAGGAGACCCTCTGGAGCTCTACCACCCTCAAGGACCATGAGTTCAGCGAGGACATGCAGTCGTTCTATGCCTCCGACTGCGCCATCGAGCTTTCTGAGGACGGCACCCACTACACCATCAAGTCCCACAATGACGACCGCGCCGTTGTCAACCTGACCGTCACCCGCTCGTGCCCTGGCTTCCAGATCGGCAAGGACGGCCGCACCCTGTTCGGCACCGACCTAGAGAACCCCTGGGGCTCTATGCGCCACGTTTTCTGGCCTCGCTGTGTCGCATCCGGCACCATCACCACCAAGGAGGACGGCCCCATTGACTTTACCGGCAGCCACGCCCAGTTCATCCATGCGCTCCAGGGCATGAAGCCCCACCACTTGGCTTCGCGCTGGAACTTTGCCAACTTCCAGGGCAAGGACTACTCTGCTGTGCTCATGCAGTTCACGACCCCGCCTTCGTACGGCTCAACCGTCGTCACTGTCGGCAGTATCGTTAAGGATGGCGAGATTATCATTGCCGGCCCCGGTGCCGCGGCCACCCACGTCGCCACCACGGAGGACGGTGAGAATGAGTGGCCCGAGCCGACGCAGGTCAAGTACACGTGGTCGGGTACCGCCAAGGATGGCACCAAGGTCGAGGCCGTGCTGGAGGGCGATCTCGAGGAGCGCCTGGACCGGATAGACGTCATGGCCGAGGTGCCTGGTTTTGTCAAGAAGATTGCCGGCAGCGTCGCAGGCACAAAGCCCTTTATCTACCAGTACTTCCCGCGGCAGACAAAACTGTCGCTGAAGCTCAAGCAGGGCGATGCTCCCGAGGTATCGGAGCCCGGCCTCCTGTTTGCCGAGGCCACTTTCATCTCGTAGGCACAGCACCAAGCGCCAGCCATCCCCATCATTTCTGCTACATTTGCTACACTTGGCACCTTTTGACACTACCCTTTTGCACTTTTCTATTCCCTTTGGTTTTTAACGTTCCCTTTAATAATTACCCCCTCCATACCGCACTAATAATACCTACAATAATTGCTGTTTGCTGCTTATGCCCTGGTCTATGGTCATGTTAATATATTGTAATTTATATTTTGTTGATAATTCTATGCGGATAATATGATGATCTGCAAGTCAATTTTGCTCATTTTGCTCGTTTTGTTTATTTTGTTTATTTTGCAGCCCACCATTAGAGAGACAGGCCAGCCGATACCGCAGGCTGGAGTATAATAACGCTGTCTTACTGTTGAGAGCGATTTGCGATTTGCGTGCATTCTGTTAGGTGTGCTGTTGCCAAATCAGACGGCTGAATACCGTGTTATACCACAAGGTTGGAGACGTCCCGGCACCCGCTGTATTTATAGTGTTGCTTGTGACACTTTCACATGTCGCTGTGTAGCATCTATCTTACCGTTACGTGTTACACACACTCAACTTTATCTGTTTGATGCATATTGGCGGCAACTCACAATTGGTACGTCATAATATATGCATAACTAGGAGTATGCACACAGGAATACACAACAGAAGTACTTTCATACATAAAATTACCCACGTGGTGGCTTGTGTCAGTATACAGGACATCAGACATCAGACAAACATCAAACGGCATTTTGCAATTTGTACTTTGCAAAATATGCCATAGTGCGAGTGGTGTATAAATGATATAGATTTGAAATATAGCGAATAGAAAATGTGTAATAAGGGGTATCCGAGGTATTAAATAGAGGAAAATAGTAGAGAAGACTACTATTCCAAAAAAGACAAAAGGAAAAGAGTGAAGATGAAAGAGAGATGTTGATGATTTCGTAAACAACAACATAAATAGATAAATAGACGTTCTGTACGTGACTTGTGCTGTTGTGTAATTGGTTGATTCGGGGTATAATGTTGTGTTTTGTTCCGTTTTCCGTTCCTTGTTTCCTTATTTTTTCTTCTTTTTTTGTCGTAGTTGTTTTTTGATAGGTGTATGAAGCTGGCTAAACAACAAGCATCATGCTCGCAGCTTCTAGTTGGAGGCAAGGACCTTCTCCAGCGCCTTGTTGGAGATATTCTCCATCTTCTTGAAAGGACCGTTAAACATGTCCCATAGGAACATATTGTGGTTGGCATGGTCGGGAGCAAACGTGAGCTCCGCATCCTTGCCACAGCGCTCGCGAGTCACACAAAGAGCCTCCTGGAGCAGGTCACCGCCAATACCGCGGCGGCGGTAGCGCAGTCTGGTAGTCCAGCCGCGAATGGACCCCTGGCCGCCCTTGAGGCTGGCGTTGACGCTGGCACGGGTATTCTTACGAGGTGCGACGGCGGTCGAAGATTCGGATGTAGGAGAGCTGGGGCCCCGAAGGCGAAGAACAAGAGCACCAATCATATCGTCGCCGTAGCGAGCGCCAATGATCGTATCCTGCTCCGGCTCAATTTCACTCTCCTCGGCCTTGGGCGTGAGCCACTCCCAGTCGAGTTTTTCGGCCGCGAAAATGTAAGGCGAGCTAAAGTACCGAATGGCAGCCAGGTAGCTCATGACCACGCCGGACATGACGGTCAGCGTGACACCGAGATCGTGGCGCGGGACGTAGTTGTAGGCAATGCCTACACCGGCAGCAAGGCCAGCAAGGCTGAGAGGATGGAAGACGAGGCTGCGCGAAGCAGTCTGGCGCTGCTGGGCGACGCTGTCGGCCAGAAGCTTGAGAGCATCGACCTTGTCGGCGTGCTCGGTGAGCACACCAAGAGTCAATGGGGGGATCTCGTCGAGGGTGGCATCAGCGCCCTTGTCGGCGCCTTTGGGTGCAGAAGCGGCGGCGTTCTTGGACGCTTTCTTGGCGACCGTGTGGGTGGCGACGGGACCCAAGACTGGGGTGTTGAAGTTGGACGACATGTCTGAATGTGGGAGGACAAGATTGGCCCGAAGAAAAGAGAAGAATGCTGATCGCCGTTAGACTTGAAGCCAAGAGTGGTGAAGTAGAAGTAAAAAAAAGAAACAACAGCAAAAACAGGACAGAAAGAGAAGAGAATGAAAACCAAAGAGGACGGCAAGGCCCTTTTATTGTAGACAAGCTCGGTTGAGGGTAGCTAGCTCTCAACTTGGTGACCGACACCAATGGGAAACAACAGAGGCTGCGGGTAGTAAAACGTGGTGATGAACGACGAGAAGCGAGGTCCAGATCCAGTGAGATCCAGCTTTGGCGGAGCAAATTGATGTAAGAAGAGAGGACACGCGACAGAAACAAAGAGAACGACACGGAATAGGGAATAAAAACGGATATGTTCGAGAAGGAACCAGGAACAAATAAAGAATAAAAAGCTTTTCTATGCCTCACCTGCACTTGTCTTAAAGACTGGTACTGCGTTTATTCTGTCGACCAGCGTGTTGGGATGGCAGGCCGACAGGTCGACCTCCATGATGGCTGCCATGTGGTGTGGCGCGTCCATCTCATTGGACAAATACACCAGAGCTAGGTGGTGAAGGCGAAAAAAACGTGAGTGAGCGGGAGAAGAAAGAGAGACCCAGAAAACCAGCTGGGTGTCCACTATCTATATTGCTTTTAAGACCCGTGTAGTCGAGCTGTCTGTGGTTAAGGAGTCGAGGTCAGATTGTTACCAACGACCTTTTCCTCTGCTGGTTTGCTGATGGTAGTCTTGTTGTCGTCTATCGTTTTATTGTTTGTGCTTGACCCGTCTTCTATTGCTGTATTATTGTTTCCTTGAAGTAGGGTAACAATGTCGAATCGTCTAGGCGTTTGGCGTCTTTGGCGTCTGGCTAGATGGGCGTGGGCTAGACCGGACTGTTTGAGGCGATGATGGTCAGCTGGGCTTCAGTCTTCTGCGAACTGCAGGGAGAGATTGTCTAAAGATCGCAAAGGGCCGCCTGGTGAATGAGGGGTGCTGTATTGCGATTGTGTAAAAGCCCGAGATCAAAGCAATAGAAGTTGAATAGAGAGATTGAGGTGGTCGCGTGGGCAACGCCTGGCGGCTGGAGCTTGTTTGAAGAAGAGGAGAAAGGGATGGAGCTAGTCGAGGACCGGCTTCATCTATGAGCTGTGGGGAGCAACGAGACGAGGAGGTTGAAGATGAAGCAAAAGTTGCGGTTGAGGTTGAGTGAAGTTAAGGATGTGGATGTGTAGGCAGAGGCAATGAAGAGGGCAGGAGCGAGGTATATGTCGAGTGGTCGAGGAAAGAGCGAGGCAAGGCGCAGGTGTAAAAATTGCCGCTTGAAAGCTGAGGATATTAAATATTAAAGAATTAAGAGATTCAGAGATAAATGAGAAAATTAAGAAATATATCCAGCGGATTGGGCCTGGGAATGACTGGAGGCGGAAGGCGCGATGGGTGAAGTGACAATGATATGATTTGGCAGAGGACGAGCTGGAGAGCAGGTTGGGCGTGATAGAATATTGGGTATGGAAGGAACGACCACACCTCTTTCCTATTTATTGCAATGCCTGCCAAGATAGCTCGGTGACAGTCGGATGCGACTTGCGAGAAGGTGGTTCGCTCTTGCCGTAAGGGTGGGTGAAGAAGTGCTCTTTCCGTAAAGGTACTCCGTAGAAGAGATATGACTGTTGTACAGAGTATGCCCACTTTGCAGTTCTCTGACGTTCGACGACACGGGATGCAGCAGCGTATTAGGCCGAGGAAGAGGTTTGAAAGGGATAGAAATGCAAGAAAGAACGGCCGACAGGACTGGGGCTCAGGAGACACGAGATATATCAAGAAACAAGGAGATATAGGAAGTGCATAACGGTGACAGATTACTATGTAAAGCCCGAGAAAAGCTCGACGACCAACAACCGAGGGTAGCAATCCCAGAGATTAGAAGAACGAGATAAATCATAACTAAATTGTAATTATTGGATATACAGTACGGAGGTAAGGACAAGAAACATCAAATAGATAAATGATAATAGACCGGCTTGTTGGCTCGACGGAAGACAACAGACTGACTTGGACGTGGAAAAAGACGTTGAAAAGAAGAGAATCCATCTCAATTTACCGCCACAACAACGCCAACACGCGAGAACCACGCTCCCAGCAGCAGGGGTCCCTGTTTCTTGTGTTTTCTTTATTGCGTTTCTTGCCTTTTTGTAGCTTCAGTTGCGTAAGCGGCCCCTCCTGGAAGCACACGACAAAACGGTGTACGGAGTACTATCATTGCTGATTTACATACAGAGGAATACTACTTGGCTGGCTCGTTGGGTCTTGATGAGACCAGGAGGGTTGGGTGGAGTGAAGCGTGGCGTAGATTTTCGATGCTATGATGAACGCCGCAAATCACTACTGAATGGGTAGAGAAAACCAATAAACTAGAAGGCAAGAAGAAGCATGGAAGTAGGAGGGGAGGGTGGGCAGCTAGAAGGCGACATGCAGTGCGAAAATCAAATACGCTATTGAATAAATATTGAATAATACTCTGCAGCTATTGGGTTAATCAATATTGGTTAAAACTCAAATCGAGGAGGCGACGACGACGACGACGACGACGAGCAGCATGCAAGCGCCAATGCACAAACCCCCATCCTCCCAAGACAGTCCAATAGGGTACAACGCCAGTCAAGACTAATGTCAAATATGGCCGACTAGCCTGCAACGGCGCAGTCGGTCTAGTACTTAAGCTGGTGTGTGTATGTAGCGTCGTGCTGGCTGTCGTAGTTACATCACATACGAGACCCCAACAGAGTGGTCAAGTGAATATCTGCAGAATAGCAAGGCTCTCAGAAACAATCTTGCAATGCCACTACGATGCTGTCGACTGAGTGGGGGACAGCTGCAGTCTGCATTCTGTACGGAGTAGACGCAGAAGACGCATAACCAAGGGTGGTGTTAGTCAAGGAGAGGGGGATGCAAGACAACCGGTCAAAAGGCTGACATGTGAGGAGTGTTGCTACTGAGGCCACATTCGAAACCGCTGAGCAAGCAGTATCTTGCCGTCTCCTGTTTTTCTAGCGGCGTGGTGTGCCGTCTGTCTGTTGGTTCCCTGCGCCATCTGAGACCGAGACGGGCACACACCATCATGGCGAGATAGGAAGAGTGCCATTGCGGGTCAGTCGAGTAGAGGTCTCATGCGTTATTACCAGCTGTTTGTTTTCCTTTCTGCTCTTTTTATTCTTTTAATTGTTACGATGCAGATGAGCCGCGACTATAGTATATAGTAGTATCTTACTCTCTCCAAGGCGATATCTTCAGAACAGACATGATCCGTTCTAGTGCATCTACAGTAGCACACAGCCGAACAGCCAAGGACGGAGACTTGCTCGTTTCTTCTTTTTCTACATCCTTATTCCACCATTCGGTTGCACGCTTTTTTTCTTTTTTTCTACTTGGCAGTGGCTATTAGGCTCGGTCGCGTTGCCAAAATTGTCGCTGCCAAATTAGCTTTCTCCTCAACGGTCAGTGTCACTGTTGGTCTCCAGGATTCACCTTGGCCGCAGACATGCTTGACAATGTGACATGTTGCTGAGCACGGTGCATGGAACACGGAGATATATACACAAGTATAGACAGATTGGAAAGGGTCCAGCAAGGATACCAAGTTTACTCCGAACAAGAGGTGAGGCCTGACGAGGAGACGAGAAAGAGAGGGGGCAGAGGAGGAGGAGGAGATGAGCAGTACACAGAGTAATACAGACGATTAGACGCCATTCGCGCTGTCTATGCTATAATAGTACATCGTTGGTCGTTCTGCCTATCTACTGCATATACTCTGTATTGTAATACTATGCATTTATATCTATATACCAACGATACTTGGCCCAGACCTTACTCGTACAGATGCAAGTCGACCGAATAGGATCGGCTCTGACACCGCCTTCGTCAACGGTGTCCTACATAGAACACTCACCGCCGGCAGAGTGTGCCCGAAGATGTTGCGTAGTCTGATATGTATGCATGTACGCATAATTGATTGTTTGTTAAAGAAAGGTTTGTTTCCTACCTGTATTCTTTGGTCGGCCCCTTGATGAGCATTCTCACAAGACACAGACATCGGCCGCTTTGTCGAGCAGATGAGAGCAGGTAAGATATTAATCAAGAGCAATAAAAAAGCACAAATGTCAGAGTCGGGGCATTAATTTAGGAAAATTAATTAAGATGAGGTTCAGGAGCGATTTGCTTGTAATTGCTCCGTATTTCGTTAAGCGCCCAGCGCGCCTTTATTGTGCAGCTGGGTTTCATAATGATATATGCACAAGTTTTTGTGCACACCACTTGCTTATGTCATCATGTACTTGCACTCGCGCATCCGATAAGCTTATCTTGTCTTCTCACATCCGGTGCTACCCCGTCGCCTATTTGGCAGTCCTACACAGTCCTACACAGTCCTCCATGACAGTTCTTCATGATAGTCCTTCATGCAGTCCTCCATGCCAATTATTCATCGCCGAGACACTGCATTTCAGCTGCCTCTGTGCCGGAAATCGTATCGGCATACATCCCCTTTTGTACGAGTACTGACGTGCTGTTGTGGCTGGTCATGAAATCCGGTACGCCTTACAACATTTTCTGCCCTCTGATTGGCTATAAGGTCCAGGCAGAATTATAATGTACAGAGTAGGCGATAGCGGGATTCTCTGGTGCCCCTGGCGCTCTTTCCCTTTCTGCTCCCAACTGTTTTCTGCTTCCCCTCCCTATTCTCCTCTAGTTAGCCTTCTCAACATGAATTTCTGCCGCTCTGGCGCAAGACACCTAGAATATGCCGAGCGGTGAGGTATAGTATCCAATCTTATCCGAGAGTCCCCCGAGCAATATCTGCATCTTTAAAATAGCCTTGCCATTTGACGGCGACTTTTGAATCTGCTAAACTTTCATTCCTACCTGCCTCTTCCCTACTTATGTAGTTCCTTCCTTTCCGAGTTCGTGAACCAGCTGTTAACACCTCCCCAACGCAACTCTTCGGAATGCCCCGCTTTTCAAGAGATCGGTCTTTCCTCACAATTTCATGACCCACTGCTCAAAAGTCCTACGAGATTCTGACTCTTTTTCGTATTAATTTCACATTAAATTAAATTACACTGCTGGGGAATACGTCTGGCCCTCCCCCCTGTCCACCACCTGTGGCTGTTCGTCGATGAGGCTCGTCGCAGAACAATCGCATCTCGCAACAGTCTGTCCACGCAGGGCACCGCCTTTTCTCTCTTTTCCCCAGCTTCTCCATAACTTTGTTTGCTGTCTGTTGCTCTGTGTCAAAGTCAGACAAAAGCATTAGGAAGGAACGACCAAGCGACTCCTATTGCTCTTTCCTCATTTCGATCCTGCCTCTTCTGTGCCCCCGACCCTGGGTATCGACGCCCGCACTTTCCCCAATCACCGCCCACCTGCAGCCTATATCTGCACCTTTTGTCGTATCATCGCCATCGCCATTGTTCTACCTACATTGTTGTCGAAAAAATACCATCAGCGCCAGTACCGCGGTTTTTGCCTCCTCACTATCGCCTCCCGCAACACCAACGGCGCTGTTTCCACCTACCTGACACTCTACATTTTAGCCACCGTACTTTCAACGACATCGGTCACTCCCGCTGGTTCCGCGGCCGTTTTCCAAAATGTCGACCGTTATGGAACCCAAGAAGTTCGCCTTCTTCATGAAGGACGATTCGCGCTCATTCATCAGTCGAGACCCGTACCGCCTCTCGCGCTCAAACTCCCCGGCTCGTTTCGGCCCCCGCCGGGCCACCAACTCCACTGCCCGGTCCCCTTCTCCCAACGACATCTCTTGCGTGTAGGTCATCACAGACTCGTTCATTCTACATCTGCCATGTGCGCCACCCATGTGCTAACTATTCAGAACCCTAAACACACCAACCGAGGATTGCGCTACACAGCGCTTTATCCTATGGGCCGCCGTCCGCCGCAATGCCTGCTTGCAGATGAAGGCAGAGAAGCGCCTAGAGTGCCCGTTACTGCGATGTCAGAAGCGCTTCCCGGACCACGAGTCCATGCTGCGGCATCTTATTAGCTGCGACATGCTTCCCGACTGTGAATACTGGTGCTATGAGCACGAGCGCGTTGAACGCTTCGACGACTCCCGCTGCAACCGGTGCATCAGCCACCCATCGAAGCGCCGCAAGATGCTCAGCTTGGCCAAAAGCTTTTTCACATCGCTCGGTCACAACAAGGGCAAGGCCATCATCAACCAGTCATCGTCATCATTTCCCGCTGCCCCTGCATCCAGTGAGCAGCCATGGGCGTCGGACTACGTGTCCCCCGCGTCGCACAGTGTCTCGGACTTGGGCAATGACTGCCCCAGCCGGAGTGCAAGCAATGGGAGCAGCAACAGTGGCAACACCCGCTACAACAGCACACGAAGCACAGCCAGCAGTCGGTCTGTTGCAAGCGAAGCCACAAACTACACAAGCCGCAGCAACAGTTACCGCCGCGGCGCCGATGTTCTGGATGTCTCCGTGCGTTCATCAATGTCGGCTTCACCAGCCAACAGCACCTCTTCCCCCCCGCCACCAAGATACGAGGATATCGGCAGTGCCTTGACCCCCTCGGAACTCCACTCGAATGGCCTTGTTGCCGAGCTCGAGGCTCCCGCCATCGCAGCACCCATGGGCATCCCGCAGCGTGCTCTCAGCACGGCTTCCACTGCCCCTTCTTACATGTCCCACATGTCCGTGTCGCAACCACAGCGGCCCATCACCATCGTGCCGGATATCACGAACATCAATGCTTTCCTCGGAGATATTTCCGCTGCGGCCCCGACGTTCCACAATGCTGTCTATATGGCTCCTGAACTGTCTCTTACACCACCGCCGCCGCCGGCGTGCCCTACCCCTCCCTCAGCTACACTCAACTCTATCTCGACTGTGGATGGGTCACTCACTGTTGACCCTGCCGAGTTGCGCCTTTCCGAGCTGGACAGCCCTATCAACTGGAACCAGACTGTGAATACCACCATGCCTAGCATTTTTGACGGTGTCAATTTCAACGATGCAAGCCTGCAGCCATTCGCAGATACGGACTTTTTGATGCCGGATGCCACCGGGTCTTTACAGTACAAATCTTCCGTCCGCTCGACAACGAGCACCAACACTACCGCAAGCAACGTCAGCAATCTCAGCATGAACAGCATGATGAGCGATGGAAGCGACACTAGCTTTCTGAGCAACACTACATCCATTGTCTCTCCCATCTCTGAAAATGCAAACCCCTGGCCGACCAGCACCCAAGTGAAGCTGCAGTCACCCACAGCCGCCTTTGACGGCTTTCTGAGCAACGAATGGACTATCACCGACTCGGCCATGGCTAGTACCACCTGTGACCCTCTGAACCCTCCGTTTGTGACTGAGATGCCTGCCATGACGAGCTTCCCTGGCCTGAACGATATGACTATGGACATGTCGATGCTGTACAACCCCAACTTCGTGCTCACCCCGATTACTTCTGCACCCCAGTCACTCGATGTGTCTGCCGACATGACTGCCGCCTCTATTGCCACTGTTGCTCCCATCACTCCTATGGCAGCCGTCCCAGTTCTTCCCGACTTCCCGAATTCTACCAACGACGCCTCTGCTCATGACTACAATGAATCTTTCCAGGACCTGGCTTCCTCAGCCCAGGATCTGCTGGCAACCCACGTCATGACCTCATTCGCTAAGCTGGCCGGGGTTGACTCCTCCAAGAACTCTCTCGCGCTTTCGTTCCAGAACGCGTCGATGCGCAAGATCATGGATACGGGTGTCGATTCTCTGCAAAAAGCCCTGGCCACCGGTACTGAAGTCATGCCTCCCTTTGAAACTCTCTGCTTCCTCCACCTGGTATACTCATTCTCGCTCGGTGTGTACAAGACGGAGGCTTCCTTCAAGTCATACGCACTCTTCTACCAGTCTCTCGAATACGCCCGCAGCTTCACATCTCACCAGGACCGCGATAACTACCTCGAGATCGTGTCGCTTATTTGGCAGCCCGCTGGCATGACTGCTTTTGATCTTTCCGAAACTCTCCGCCAGTGCCGCAACAACACGAGCAACTCTCCTCTGTTCCAGTCCTCGCTTGCTGCAAACAGCGTCGTGGCCGGTATCATCAAGGCGTTCCTGGACAACCTTGAGATGGCTGCTATCCTGGATCCCGAGTTATCATCGCCTGCTACTACAACCGCTACATCTGAGATCATCAAGGGATCGAGCCTGCTTGCCATGCACTTTGGTGGCTACAAGAACATTGCCACATGCGCATCTCTCTCCGAACAAGAGCGCAACATTCTGGACACCATGCTGCTTGGCTTCCCCGACTTTGCCGAATTCTCCAATGCCCCTGGCTTGAAGCTGCGTCTGGAGACGATCCGTCACCAAATGGCTAATCC
Source organism: Ophiostoma cf. undulatum (assembly GCA_022392935.1). NCBI lineage: Eukaryota > Fungi > Ascomycota > Sordariomycetes > Ophiostomatales > Ophiostomataceae > Ophiostoma > Ophiostoma cf. undulatum. Next base: position 131,142 of record JAKRGL010000042.1, on the reverse strand, counting down.
TGCTACGCCCTCCAATGTCAGATGGCTTGAGATCAATCTGCTCCAGGCCGGTAAGGCTAGCCTGGGCCCATCTGTTACTTACTTTGAAAAGTTTGTGCCCCTGGTCACGCTGCTCTGCGATTCCGTCTACATGGTCAACAAGGATTACATTCCGTCGCGTGCTGTCTTTTACGATGCTGCCTGCTCTCTTCTGCGCATCAACCTTATATGCTGCAAGACTGCTCATCAGAATCTCGATGTCGAGCCGGCCTCTCCCACTGCTTTCGTGGACTCGTCTCCTTTCTCCGGTGATCTACCGTCTGGAGTCGATTTCTCTTTCTTTGCTGATAAGCTCGACATGCCCCTAGCCGAGGCTATGACTGCCGATAGTCTGCTGGGCTTTTCATCTTCGTCATCGCCCGTGTCCATGAACTCGTCTTCGGCAACAGCCGAGGCCACACCTTCAAGCTCAAAAGAGTCACCGCAGTCTCCGATGGACGAGGCGGAATTGTCCCAGAATCAGAACCAGAATAAGGTCGAGGCCGAGGCCCCCGACTGCTGCGAGCTTTGTGGCTACCGGCCCAAGGGCGACCCCAAGTGGTTCCGCGGCTCGATGCTCAAGCACCGGCAGACCAAGCACTCTGAGGAGGTGGTCATTTACAAGTGCAACTTCCCCGGCTGCAACAGTCAATACCGCAACCGGCCCGACAACCTGAAGCAGCACCAGGTCGAGAAGAACCACTTTGTCGGCGACGAGGCCACAGCCAAGAAGCCCCGCAAGCCCAAGACCAAGCGCAGTGCGACCGGCGAGATCATTGCTACTACTGCAAAGAAGCAGAAGACGGCTGAGCAGTGATTATCGACTGGTATTGTCTTTGATCTTTGGCCATTTACTGTATCTGCTGATTTCTACTTGCCTTCACGGCACTACTTCGTTATTTCGCCCTCTCTCCCTCTCTCTTTCACTTTCTTATTTTTCAACTTCTTCTCATCTTCTTCACCACCATATTATTTATCCATATTATACCTTTACCTCTACACTCTTTTTAGTACTTTTTCCTTTAGATTTTTGGTTTATTGTACGATACCACGCCATACTTGGGATTTCTGGTTTATCTGTTTTTGTCTATCTGGGATCGTTCGGTATGCGAGCATACGACAGAACATGGCGTTTAACGGGTTCGACGAGTTCGGACGCCGACAAAGTTTACACATCGCACAGCCGCCATAAGCGCTGGCTATTTACAGGCCACTTTTTTGTATATTTTTAATAGAAGGCTTGTAAGAGCAGGTCATAAAGCTACTGCAATCATGCACACTGGCTTATCTTAATGAATATTTAAAGAGATTTACAGCGCCCGATTTTTATCATGTTTTTTTCCCTAAGAAGATTGGCAATTATTGTCTTGGTGATAGCCACTATTCCAGAGACCCCACCATTTTTTGGAGCGGTCTTGGAGCTTAATTATAGTGGCTCCAACGGCTCCAAAACGTCAGTCAGGTCAGGCCTCTCGTAAATAAGACCATCCGCACCTTCCTCATTAGAAGATCTAGTGTCCCCTCAGTTTGTCGTCTTGTGCTTGCCTCATAGAGAAGTCATTAAGCCATAGCACCACTTCATTGCATATTGCACTCAGATACACCCATTCACACCCATACACAACCATACAGTTCACGCCATGGCGTCTTCCGTGTCTGCCTCGTCCGGCCTGCCGCACATCACAGTGCTTGGCTCGCTTAACATGGACCTCGTGTCCTACGTCTCGCACCACCCGGAGCCTGGCGAGACCATGGCATCCAACGCATTTGCCATCTCGCCCGGCGGCAAGGGTGCCAACCAAGCCGTCGCCTGTGCAAAGCTGTCGCGAAGCCGTGTTGCTGGCGACGAGTCCACGGCAGACAACTCAACCGCCACAGCGCACGTGTCCATGGTAGGTGCTGTCGGCAACGATGCCAACGGAGCCGCCCTGCGCGCCAACATGAGCAAGCAGGGTGTTGATGTCGACGGCGTGCAGGTCCTCGACAACGATGGCACCAACCCCATCACGTCGGGCGTTGCCATTATTGTCGTTGACGAGCCCACTGGCCAGAACCGCATTATTCTGTCGCCGGGCGCCAACTATGCATTCTCGTGGAAAGAGGGCATTGCGGGCGGCGGCCTGATCTCGCCACAGACACAGCTTCTCATCCTGCAGCTTGAGATCCCGCTTGACCTTGTGCTGCGCGCCCTGCACGAGGCCAGGGCTCTGGGGATCCCTGTGCTGCTCAACCCGGCACCGGCGCCCGGCACCGAGGACGCCCGGGTCAAGCTGGAAGCCGCGTTTGCTGCCAACAAGGAAACTGGCGAAAAGGGCATCGCACACCTGGTGCTCAACGAGACGGAGACGGCGGCGCTTGTGCCTGGCTTGACGGTCCCCGATCTCGACACGAGTGCGGGCCTGTCGCGTGCGGCAAAGTACCTTTTGGGCCTCGGTGTCGAGAACGTTGTCATGACGCTGGGCGGGCGGGGTGTGTACTATGCGACGGCGGCGACTTCTCCTCAAAGCAGCGGTGAAGTCGGCGAGCTCGTACCGCCTGAAAAGGTGAAGCAGGTCGTCGACACAACGGGCGCGGGCGACACATTTGCAGGCCAGTACGCCCTGGAGGCCGTGTATGCCTCCTCGCAGGGCAAGGTGTTCGATTGCGCGGCAGCCGTGCGCAAATCCAACCGGGCGTCAGCTATCACAGTGCAGCGGAAAGGTGCGCAAGACTCGATCCCGTGGTTGGATGAGCTTTCATAGATATCACTTATCATAAATATAATATATGACATTCGGGCTTCAAATCCTATTCAAGACTATATGCCGTTCTCACTCACTCATTTATTTCTTTATATTTCTACTATAGTCTGTACGTTGTCGAATCGTATGGTGTCTAATGCAAAATGCTGAAAGGAATCAACGCCGTCATATGCAAACAATATAAGTGACCGCCTTGAAGCTAGCCTAGGATATGGGTTGTATAATGTGGCTGGAAGCGAGGGTAGACGAGACAGAAGGTTGAGCACCAGTGGCCACTGAAGGTGCATCTGGAACAGCTGTCTTTAGCTTGGTGGCTGGTGGATGCTGAGCAGCTGCTACGCCCAAACCGATACCCTTCTGCCGTCCCCGGATAATGGCGCCTAGTGCTTGACCTACAGCATTGAGATCGCCGAGCATGCCAACATGGCCACGGTCTGTACTGACATATCCACCGCGCACATAGTGATAGCCGGGGGGAAGAAGGGCTTCCCGGGATAGCACGACGCCATCACCGGTCCGAAAAACAAGATCGTCATAGGCGGCGGTAGTGGCAATGGCTTCCCGGCTGCTAACACGTGCGGCGTAGACAGTCGGCGTCCCTTTGCCATATATAGCTGCCAGTGGTGGGTACACATTGGCGGCCGAGTGTTCTGGCCGGTGTGCAAGCTCAGCCCGGAACTGTTTAGTCTTTGCTAGTGTGCGCTCGAGGTACTCTAGGTAGCGGGCTTTCTCAGGGTCGACGGTCTGCACATCTGAGCTAGGACAGTCTGCACCGTTACCCAACGGTGAAACAGGGGACAAGGGCTGCGGAGGAGATGCGGAGTTGTCCTCCACCTGCTTAGTTGCACCCGTCGCCTCGGCACTCGCAGAAAATGCTGGCGGAAGACTGGTACTGTTGAGACGGCTGCGCAAGGGCAGCGATGGAAGACTTCCAGAGAGGTCATCGAGTAAAGCACGACCAAAGCTGGCTGTGCTGCGCTTGGTCGATAATTCACCGCTGCCCCAGTTGTCACTGCCGGCAGCTGGCAGCGCAGGCTGTGCGGCACATGGCGAAATCCGATACTTGACCCACTCGTTGACGTTGTAAAAGTCGACACGGTATTCTTCTCTAGGATCTTTGTTGTTGATGAAGCAAAAACCATCCTCTGGAAGGAATGCAAATGTTGTTCTTAGCGAAAAGTGTACTTGAGCTGTCAACACTTTTTCATTGAGAAGAACGGCGTCGCCGTTCCGCAGGGGACCAAGAATATTGATACAGCGTTGTGGCGTGCCGGCAAAAACCACACCAGCAAACAGCTCCGGCCGCTGGTTAACAGCATGCCGCGTGATCAGCCCACCAAGACTGTGCGAGATGACTACGGCGCCGCGCTTGCCATCTGGTGAGTTCTTTTGGTTGCACGGGAGCTCCTCCAGAAAATCGGCAAGTTGCTTCGACAGCCTGTAAGGACTTAGACGCCAATCGTATCCATAGTCATGAACCCGCAGCAAACCCTTGCGCGCGTTTTCACATTCGCGCAGTTTTTTGAACAGCCGTCGAGATATATCAACAGGGCCAATGTGCTTCAGCATGCCAGATGGGAAGATATGATTGGGCATGTTCTCTTCATCCTCGTCGCTAAGACCGACTTCCATGTTGACCTTTCGAATATTCAAGCCAACTTTAACAGGAACCCATAGTTGGCGATGTGGTGGCTCGGCAGATCTCAGAATGGAGCCGCGGTAACCACCAAGAACAACAATATCGCCCGTCAGTGACTCCAAGGCCGCGTCTAGAGGGGATAGAGGCTCGCGTGAGACTGTTGTAGTATTGCCCTTTGTATCGGGAAAGAAACCTGCAAGGTTAGTTCTATATCGCTGAGCGGTAAACGGGACAAATACGGCACATACTTGGGAGTTGTGGCATTTTGAAAGTCGGACGGTCAAAGCTGTCCATAACCGCTTTAAATCGGGAGTTGACCTGCTCGTGAATGTGGCCAAACTCTCCTTCGTCGCCATGAGACGGAACACGCGACAGTGTGTGGTACAGCGTAGAATCATCCGAGGTAGACCGGCGCAGAGCATAGGAACGACGTGAAGCAACAGATGGTGGACGATGCAATGGCGCACGATGCACAGCTTCGGGGAAAGTCGCAGCATGAGCAGTCCGAGGGGCGGCTAATGCCGATGACTGACGTCGCGCATATGGGACAGGATCAAGCCCAGAGCCTGAGCGAGGTTGCGGTTGCAACTGCTGCTGCTGCTGTTGCTGCTGCTGCTCCTTCTGTGAAGCATGTGTGTACTGGTAGCTGCCTCGTGTTGGTGAGCTCCGTGGCGAGTGCTTCTTGAAACTCCTGTTGGCCGGTGGCGAGCTCGGGGACTGGGAAAAAATGCTGGTGCCGTTGCTGCTACCACCATTGGACGAGAAGAAGGAGGTCGAGCTACGGTTGGAAAGAAACGCGCTTGCGCTGGGGAACGAAATTGAAGGCAAGGCCTTTGATAAGCGCTTGAGGGCGTCTGATCCGACTGATGACGATCTACCATGGCGCGTGTTTGACTGGAAGACGGATGACATGGCGCTTGGCCTTGACAACTGGGTTGCAGAAGCAGGGCCTGGGGCTGGGCCCGGGGCCGGGACGTAGATCGGTGCTGGCGTTGAGTTTTGTAGTCGTGATGCGATCTGAGGCTTGTACGCATCGAAAAACCCTCCACCGCTCGTGCTGTTGGCGGCTTGATCCATGGCCATGGCCTTTTCGATAGCAGGTGTCCTAGGCGATGACAAACGCGAGGCCATAGGGCTAATGGCCGGCTGAATGAACGACTGCGCGTCATTTTCGCCGCCATAAAAACTGTTGCCATCGTCGGCAAATGCATCTGGGTCTGAGGCTGATTCCGAGAGGTCGTCCTCGACAGCATTGTCGTCAATCTGAGCACTACTGCTCTGTGAGCCATCGGAGGTTACGGGTCTTGGCAATATCAAATCAGCCGGGATGCCAAGACCAGGCACGGCGTCCTCGGCAATAAGAGCAGGGATTGCATTTCCAGGATCCCGGCTGCTGGGGCGGCTGTCTCGCATTTTCCCAGATGATCAGAGACCAGGAATGGCCGTGGGTATATTGGAGGGTATATAGATGTTATGGTGGCCACGGGTGCTGTAAAGAAGGCAAGACGAGGGGTGATGTCGAGGTGGTGGCAGATAGATAAGGGTTGTGCGAATTAAAGATGACGCATTTTGGTGGTTCAGACGACACGCGGCTTGAGGTCGAAAAGCCCGTTAGCTATCTGTAAGTATAGGAACCAAAGATGTTGTGTAGTCTAACGAGAGAAAAAAAAACAATAATGGAAGAAACGAAGAGACGAAGAGAGGAAGAACAGAAGAAAGGGAAGAAAAGGAATAAGGAACAGAAGAATAGACGAAAATTAATCAAATGTGTTGAAGAGCTAGAGCCCGGGGCATCCGGTAGGCTGAGCAGCTACGTTCGGTCTTGAGATTTGCGGCATGCAATCCGCCGTGGAGATTTCGAAGACCAAAATCAATCGCAATACGAAAAAGGCACGAAGCCTAAACAAGCGACAAGGGCCTGCTGCGGACAAAGGCTGACGGTAAGCAAAACAAACAAAGCTTGTAGGATTATGAATAATTGCGTGTTGGCGGCAAGCTACATACCTGGCTACATATGGATCAGGCCGGCGGAGCCCAAGGTGAGCCCATAGAGGACAAAGAAATGCGTTTATCGTAAACAAACTCTGGCACAACATAAAAGAAAGATACCGAGAGGCAGAAAGAAAATGCAAGATGATGGCATAGCCCATGATGAAATGAAGAAGCTGAAATCCACAAGATTGAGCACAGAAGCAGACGGAAGGGTGGGCAGAAAGACAAACAGTAAAAATGCATAGCATGGTCAAACAAGCTGGAAATGCAGACTTACCAAAATCCTAGGAGAGGGTTGGATATGCTAGAGGCTGCTAACTGTGAGAGGCGATGACGATGCACAAGTGCTGACAGTGCTGTGCAGCTGGCGAAAGGCAGATTGCGACCCGATACGAATAAGAGTGCGTTCATTCAAGCTTTGTGCGTTTGGCGTTTGGCGTTTGGTGTCTGGGCTTACAGGCTGCCCAGGCTGCCTTGGCTGGTTTGCGGATTGGCTTCGCTGATGAGATTGCCTGGTCGCGTGCGCCGGTCGATAGAGGGGGCGAGGCAAAGCGATGTAAATGACGATAAACAGTGAATCAGTGCGAATAAGCCAAAGCCGGGGTCCGATGAAATGCAGAATACGGAATTTGAAAGCGAGGTCCTGCACACAGAGATCATTATTGGTTCTTCTTGTGCGGAATTCTAGCGTTTGCATTCCATGCTCGCACTATGAGACCGAGAATGGAGAGAGAGGAGGGACAAGTAGAAGAACAGCGGCTGGTGACGATGTGGTAAGACGTGCTTGCTTCGCTGCTGCCTTGCCCTTATTACACAGTCGCTCCTTCTTTTTACGTATTTCAGACGTATGTGCTCTGCATATATATCTGTGTGTGCACGAACATTGCTCTTTCCCTTTTCTGTCAATGCACTCCCAAGGTATTTCCTAGACCGGAAGGGACTGTCGACTGCTACATCTCACGGAAGCCACGATGCAACTACTGGGCATTCTTACGGACGTAGAGGAGCATGCACTACTGCAAGGTACCGGGTACATGCCTCCACGAAAGTCAACAAGTGTCTTGGATTTTGGTGCTGATACAGCAATCGCAATTGGCTCTTGCCTGAGTGGGCAATCCAGCACATCTGCGTCCTATCAGCTGACGTCATGGACTAATCGAGAAGTATGATCCTGCCGTCTTCAGACGAAAGAAAATGAACGATATGGGACGAATCGTGATTATATAATCATTTACTCGCATACCTTTTTGCCCTGACTATTGCCATAGAAGAAGTATCAGATGCAAGAAGGAGATCTGATTAACCGATATTATACATAGCAAAAAATGCAGTTTGATGAGCAGAAGATTATTTGAGTATTAAACGAGCCAGAGGATAAAAGCAGACGTGGGCCAAATTCCCTAGTTGCCATCCGGCAGAAGGCTGAACTTGCCGTCAATCTCCTCAACCTTCTTGATCGATGCCTGGTAGCCGGGCTCCTTCTCCAGACGCACAACGTATTCGAATGTCTTGGGGAACTCGGAAGCCAGGTCGCCCAGCGCGGTGGCGCGCATCCGCGACGCAATCAGCGGGTAGCTCAGCAGGATATCGGCTGCCGTCAGGTGATCACCGCAGAGGTAGCCGGTGCCGTCCTCCGGCGAGGGGGGGTTGGTCAAGAAGTTCTCAATCAGCTCCAGGTTTCTGCGCACATTGGGCAGGAGGAAGCTATCATTGATCTTGTTGGCAATGGCTGTTGAGATGGGCCGGACGTACCAGGGCACCTGGGGTGACTTGAGGTTGGAGGTGACAAGGAAGAAGACGAGGTAGGGCATCATGGTACCCTCGGCAAAGTGCATGAGGTACTTGTGGCGCAGGTAGGCGGCAGTCTCGCCGCCGAGCTGGTTCTCCTTGCCATCCTGCCACTTCTTGGGCACAAGGTTGGTGTCGCGGCCCCAGTGCTCGCACAGGTACTCGGTGATGAAGCCGCTCTCGGCGAGGACAATAGGCTCGGCGCCAGGGGTGGGCAGTTCGATGGTGACAACCGGCGACTTGCCGAGAGAGTGCACCTTTTTGAGCTCGGGAGGCGCAAAAGCGGTCTTGGCGCGGTGGTAGATCTCAAGCTGGTAGGGAACCTTGAGCTCAACTGGTGGTGCATTAGTAAACTGGCGCGAGCGGGATAAGCAAAGAACAGGATATACTACTTACGCAGAAGCCAGAGCATGCGCTGGGCGCGCGAGGCGTTGAGCCTGCAAAGAATGCTGTCAGCATGGATTGGCTTGTCGAGGCATGCGCTAAACATGTGTTGCTTACCAGTGGAGAGTGACCTTGGGAGACGACATTGTGATAGTAATATTTTGATGTTGCTACAGTGGTAATACAAGAAGTAAAAATGAGGAAAAGGAAATGTGAAAACAAACAGTTCTTCCCCAGAGACACAACAAGGACCAGCAAGACGACTGTCCCCGTTATATATATGTAATCATATGCATAATTTGACTTTGCTATCCAATCTCCCGTTCTTTGCCTTCGCCTCGGCCCTGTAGTACCTCTTTGCAGCAGCTAGTCCTGTAGAGCTAAGACGGTTCATGTCCCCCGCTCGGACAACCAGTCCCCGTTAAAGCAGTAAGATATCATGATTTGGGTTAGTTTTAGTATGCATAACTTGCGGTGGCACGACTTATACGCCTTGGCTTTTTTCCGCATTTTCCCGCTTTTTTAAAGGTAGCTTTGAAGGTATTTAGGGAGTGAACATGAATGTCTGTTGACGGTGCTGCATGGTTCTGGTAGTTCGAGCCAGCCAATAATATTCGTCGATTCCTACAAATGCCCCACAATATCGTGCTGCTGCCAATTACCTCCGCATCGAGGCATGGGATTCTGGGCTCTATCTAGTACTTTGCCATAGGGCGTTTTTTCAGTGGCAACTGGCTTGTTAGGGAGCTACAAAGACTACTGTAGAAAGAATAATGCCCTCCGCATGCTGTAATGCCTAAAGCCGATTCCAACGATCTGCCATACAGTAGCCCGATACTCTCCGGATCAGAAACTACCCGAATGCATGGAAAAGGGTTCGCTTGCACGGCCATCTCACAGCCTTGCTCGCATTTTGTCTCCCAAATGGGCTGCAGCCATCATACAAAGTAGATTCAAGGTCTTTTAGAGACAACCTGAATGCGAATTGTAGCCGGCTAACATCAGGCTGGGCTGTTGTAAGAGTACAATTAGTGACAGGCGCCGAGGAGATGACTGATCATGTGTCGGTTGCTCTTTCCCTTGGAGTGAAGAGTCAAAATGCAAAGGTGTGCTTACTTTTGAATGCTTACATAATCCATACACCGTCAAACACCGGCAATGCACAGAGGACGAAGCAAGTGAGAAATAATGATAAATTGAGAAAATGTCGGGCACATTTTGTCTTTTCCGTTTGTTTTTTTCCGTCTCGACTCCGGCTGGTCACCTTTGTAGCACTCCATATGTCGTCTATATCACCAAAACACAATCATTGACAGCTGGTAGCTGGTAGCTAATAACTGGAAAGATAAAGCCAAGCAAACAGTAAACAGTAAACAGTAAACACACGCAAAACCTGAGCCTCAGTATTCAGACCCTCGAAACCCTATACTTCAATACACTGAATATACCATCTACTCAATGACGTAACTCTCCGCTGAAGACTTGACCTCGCTCGTAAACGCAACCTCTTCGCCCATCTCGGCAAGCTCGACAGATGTGACCTAGGTAGTTAGCAGGTGATATTTGATACTCTACAGTACGTCGGCAAAACACTTACATCAACAGACACAAATGGCGTCGATTTGGTGAAGCGGATCTGCATCGGGAAGAAGTCGCTTTCATCGTCTGTCGCGGCGTCAAACTCAAAGGCGCCAGTAGCGTTGCTCTCATCCACAGTGCCAACGGCCCACTCCAGGCTGTCGCCGGCAACCTCGTAGTTCGAGTCGAAGGTCGACACTGTCGGCTCCACCGAGAACGGAATCGACACCGACACATCGTCCAAGGCCTCGCCGCCCGTCAGCTCGTACTCTACAGTCAGAGTCGAGCTGCCTGCACCGTCCTTGTTCACCCACACTGTAAAGCTGATCGGCAGTGCCGCTGTGTCTTCGGTCTTGGGTGTTGCCCGCCACCGCAGCACGCCCACCGACTGGTTCACAGGGAAGCCCTTGGTCGCGTTGGTCATCTGGATGATCTTGCTCGAGTTGAACAGGTTGCGGTCCACGTTGGGGTGTGTCCGGAACTGGGCGCCGTGTGTGGGCTCGGCGTTGAGGTTCAGCTTGATCTTGGTCAGGCTGGGATCCGTCACCCGCAGGTTCAGGTCACCGCTGACAGCCAGCGAGTTGACAATGCCCTCTCTTGAGATGTTGGCGTTGATCGACTCCTTGACGATGATGTGGATGGCGTCGTGGTCCGATGTGGTTGATGGCCGGGCGGCGGCCTCGGGAACCGGTGCAGCAGCTGCTGCCGGGGCAGCGGCAGGGATCTCGGCCTCGGCGCCAAACTCACCCCGAACACGCTCGAACATGTCCGTGGTCTTGGACTTCTTGCCCAGCTGCATACCCTTGCCCTTGAGGGTAGTGGTTGGTCTACATAGTAAAGAGTCGTCAGTTCACAGTCCCAGCAAGGTCTCTCCGATTGGTCTGCTACAACATACCTGGCCTTCTTCTTCTCAGCCTCGTAGGAATCGTAGGTCTCGGTCGATGTTTGGGCGGGAGGGGTGTAGGTAGGATAGACGGGCGTGCGAGGGGGGGGGTTGCCCATGCCTCTCCGTGCAGTCTCCTTGCGCTGCATCTCCAGCTGCTTTGCCTTGCGCTTGCGCTCTTCGGTAGCCTCGAGCTCCTTGTTCTATAGAGCAAAAGAGTTAGTATGTGCACGACAGCAACAAGACTGAATGACTCCATCTTGAGAGGCGGTGTACGTACGCGAGCAATGATCTCCTGTATGCGCTCCTCGTGACTCTCCATCTCCATAAAGGTCTTGATCTGCGACATGGTAAGGTTCTCGCGGTAGCCCTGCGTTACCAGCTCGTCAAAAGCGCTGAGCAGGTCAAAGGCGTTCTTGGTGATCTCGCGCTCGTCCAGCGACCGGCACATGCCCGTCACCACCTGAGCAAACAGGTGCAGCGAGTCAATATCCTGCAGGATGTTGGATTGAAGGTTGGTGATGAGAACCATGTAGAGCTCGTCGAGGGGCTGGTAGACAAAGCGGACATTGTCCTGCTCAACCGTCGTGTGCTGGGTACCGGAGTCGGCGAGCTTAGGCAGGGAGGCAAGTAGGGCTTCGACGCGGGACCGGGGCATCTCGCGAAACAGGCGTGAAAGCACGGCCTTGCCACCACGGGTGCAGATAGATGCTGCGAGGACAACCTATATAAACGGGCAAGAAAAAACACGGGTCAGCCACAGCTTCAATGGATAGCTTAAGCCTAAATGGCGTCGGCGATGTGAGCTCTCTTGAGGGAGGTGTAAGTTGTAGAGGAGAGCTGTGGCGGCTATGCCGGCAGCAACGATGCTAGAGCTATCGTACCATCTTGAAGCTTGACTATGGATAGAGACAGGTGAGGGTTGTTGGATTCCGGGTGGTCGGGGATGCTTTGATGGGGGTAGGCGTCGTGGTGATCAATGCGGTCGGATTCGTGGTCGAAAGGTGAGGTCGCCAAAGCACCGCCAATTCGGTGCCCACCCCTCATAAGGGGCGACCCATTTTCACTTCACATAGTTGTCCCCTTCTTGCCTGTGTCATTAGCCGTGCGCAGACAGTGCGTTACTATAATGGCACTGTAACACTGCTAATTTGGGCTAGTACAGAACCGGCAAGAACCACACCCATCCGTTCGCGCCTTCCTCTTTTCCTTGCCCTGCCCAAAGATGAGACTCGCTTTTCAGGCTGCCCTTTCCTTTCTCACATTATCCCACCTGCACCTGAAGCGCGACATCACGGTCGTGGCAAGCAACCTTTTCTCTCTCCAATACATAGCCACCTGGACCATCTAGATCGAACTTTGCACGCCCATTTCAGACTAAGTGTCACCCGTTATTACTATCAACTTATTCACTCTCGCCACTTTTGCTACCTGCCTGCCACAAAAGGCAGACGCGTCCTTCTGCCTCCTGCCCAGTTTCAACACGCGAAAAACATACCAAGAGACGCATCCAAGGGCCAACAACGTTCTGAATACTTCGCGATACAGGTCTATTGATTCTCATCGACAGTTTCGAAGACGACACAGTATTCGAGAAGAGCCCACTTCACCAAGCTATCGCCACTCCGAGCTGTCGATAATGACCGAAGTCGTGGCCGATGCGGCCGTTGCACCCGCAGTCGAGGATGTCGACTTCTCGCTCGGCGAGACTTTCTCCATGGCGGCTAGTAACACAGCCGACGACTTCGAATTTGATCTAGGCGCTGGTGAATTGCAGACAACAGCAGCACCAGAAGCACCAGAAGCACTAGAAGTCGAAGACGAGACAGCCGCCGGTCTATCCGTTGAGATGTCGCTCGATATTGACGAGATCGGATACGAAGATGAGGGCGAGCGTGTAGAAGGAGTTACCACCCCTCAGTTGGACCTGGCTGGCACTACAGAAGACATTGCAACAGAAGTCACTCAAAGTGCGAGCGAGACAGTCGAAGGCGCCGAAGGTGTCGAAGAGACCGTCGGTCTTGATGTCAGCGCAGGCGAAGAGCTCCAGCCTGATGTAGAGCAGGACCAGACCAAGGAGCCGCACAATGACATTGATTTCAGTTATGAGGATGCTGAGCACGCCGAGCATGACAACCACGACGAAAGCATGGCTTATGAGGAGCACGATCATGATCATGAAGAGCATGGCCATGAAGAGTATAGTCACGAGGAGCATGGCCGCGAGGAGCATGGCCACGAGGAGCATGGCCACGAGGAGCATGGCCACGAGGAGCATGGCCACGAGGAGCATGACCACGAAGATTATGGCCATGAGGCGCACGATGACAACGAGGCCAGCGAGGAGGAAGATGCGGACATGAGCCACATACACGCCGAGGAGGCTGGCCATGGCGATAGCGACGATTCTGGCCAAGAATATGACGAAAATGCCGAGAATGCAGGCGACGGCCACTATGGCGCGAGCCCATATGGGTCGCTGAACTCCGGCATCGGCCGCCTACAGGCGTTTGACCCGGCTACCGATCTTGATGTGGTGGTTACATGGGGCGATGATGTCTGCCCCCTGTTCAAGACACCGGATGCCGAACACCCGGACTCTTTTTACCTCGAGGGCCGTGACGCCCTGGACTACCCGCTGTCCCAGTTTCTGCAAGCAATCAGGAACAAGATCTCCATGTACATCGTTGCTACTGACGAGATATACATTCGTGTGGAGAGCTTAGGCCTCGAATTTGGCGAGGTATGTTTGTTTTTATTGCTGTTCCTCAATGTACAGATATTAACTTCTTTTAGACAACCACTGAGGCTCTGCTTTCGCAGGTGACATTCCACAACCTTCTAGCCCTGCACACCACTCTCGTCAAGAACGAGGACGATGACTCGACAGAGATTCAGGGCGTTCACATAACCCTGGGCACCCGGCCAAACTGCTTGCTGCGTTTGAAGGATCTTGTCAGCGGTGCTGGCCAAGGAATGGGCCTGTCCGACCTCCAGACGATACATCAAAGCTCGGAAAACTCCTCAATAGGCAGCTTCGAAGGCAACGTTGAGGTTGAGCTCGAGGTACAAGTCACCGAGGATGACGATGACGATGAGGAAGCAGAAGATTGTCGTGGCGCAAACGAGGATGAAGACGATGAAGGCGGCGGCGGCAATGAAGACGAAGATGGTGACGGTGTCGATGTCGACATGGCAGGCGACGACAGTGATGGCAGCGAAAATGCTCACGATGATGCCGAGCCAAGCGCCCTCGACGAAGACGAACAAGAAGAACAAGAACAAGAATCGCCCAACGCCGACGACGATGAAATTGAGGATGGCGTCAACGAGGTTGAGTTTGCCGCATACAATCACGATGAAGAGGGAGAGGAAGAGCACGGCGAGGACGGCGAGGAGGCCATAGGTGGCCTGCTATTTGCCGCAGAGAGTACCATTCATGATGGTTTAACAACTGAAGCCGACGGCCTCGTAGAGGATGCTCCCTTTGGCGATGGCAGCGACCTCCTGGCTGATATTGCAGAAGATGCAAATGATGCAGTTGATGCGGATACGGCAGGCGATACTGAACAGCTCGACGAGCTAGACCTTTTGGAAGACATCAACGACGCTGGCGACCTTGGCAACAAAACAGGAGAGGATCTCCTCCAGCAAGCAACAGAGGAGCCGGCACTTGTCAATGACGACGACGACTTCCTGGACCTAGGCGACGACCTAGTCGGCGACCTTGGCAACGGTGCTTTGACCGCAGACGCGCCAGAAACAAACGATGCCAACAATGTATTTTCTGAGGAGATCAACGCGTCCCTGAACACAAGCGCCACGGCCACTCTGGACCATGATGAGATCGACTACGACGACAACAATGGCGAGATTGGCGTCAACGACGATGACATTGAGAATGACAACCACCAGGGAGGTGTGCCTCTGGATGTGGGAGGGGCTGATGAGATCGACTGGGATGACGAGCTTAAGAATGCCGCCACCGTTGCAGACGACTCTGAAGCCACACCCACAACAGGGCCTGCAAAGCGGGCAAGGGAGGGGGATGAGTCTGGTGATGGTGTTCTGCTCGACAGCGAGCCAGGTAGGCACAATGCCCCTTTGATTAACTTTATATGAGAATGGCACAGACACTAACACTCTTCCAGAATTTAAACGCCAACGGGCTGATGATGCGTCCCTGTAGACACAGTGGTCCTAATCTACGGTCTAGCGATCGCGATATTGAGTTCCAGCTGCCGGCAACCATGGCCGTCTCATTCAAGCTGAAGGGCTGACCATGGTCCCTCACCCTTCACATCCGACCGGCCTATTTCTTCACATTTATACCCACTGAGTTTTGCTCGACTCTGCTCGCCGTCTAGCACTATTCTGCTATTGTTTCTTGTCCGATTTTCATTTCATTTTTGCGACTTTAAAAAAACAAATCTCGAGTATCATCTTCTTTTTATCATTGCTCCGCCAAACGCCAACAAACACAACGACTCAACGCCGATCCAATTCTGCAGGTAACGCACGCCAATACAACATACCGCCTAACGAATCACTCAACTCCCAATGGCCGGCACCAACACTACACGTCGAAAAGTAAAGTTTGAGAGGTAAGTCTTTTGTTTTCTATTAGTAACCATAGGCACACTTGCTATATCTCGGCCCAGTACGGGGTGTATCCCGGCCGAGAGGATATGCTTGCGCCCTGCGTCACCGCGACGAGGACAACGGGGCCAAGGTCGCGAGACAGATGCCTCGGCCAGAGCTTGCAGCGCACAGCTTGCAGTGGTGCACTTACAAAGACAGCCACCACTGTGGACGGGGACAGGTTGGATTAGATATCTGTCTGGTTTTGATTATGATAAATCCACCACTTTTCTTTTCCTATACAGTGTTCTTCATGCAGCGTCGGCGAATATCGAGGCTATGCGACGAAAACCCCACCTACAACCCTCTGCCCACTGTTTGTTTGCTCTTTCATTTTACCATATTTTTATTATCTTATGTATGTGTTATTGTTTTATCTGTTACAAGGCGTTCTGGTTGGATCCTCGATGGTGTTTGCCATAAAAGGTGGCAGGGCAAAACAACAGATGAGTATCCCTAGCAGAGCTGCTTAGGAGCTGGAGGTTGCTGTTTTGCCGATAGTTTTCGTGGCTATTGCGGTTTCTTATGGGTATTATCGTTTCTTTAATGGCGTTTATGTAATCTAGTTGATGTCTTCCGGCCTATTTTTTTTTCTTTCTATTTTATCTTTTCCCTTCCCTTCCCTTCCAACGCTTGCTTTGCGCTTGAATCCTTATCTGTCATACCTGTTTATCGAATTGCCATTGTCTCCATATATGATCTCACGATATCATGATTTCATGTTGCCGATCCCGTGACGAGAATACGCCAGGTCTATATCATTTCGAGGTCGACCTACGCGCTTATGCTACTTTATGCAGCGCCCGTAGCTAATACGTAACTGTGACTTCTTGGTAGAGATGGAAAATAAATCCTAATGAAGCCCGGCGAATTGAAGGATCAAACAACCAAGAGAAACGAGATGACAGGGCTACTCCGGGGTCAAACAGACCGCTGTAATGAATCTCTGATAAGCAACGTAAGCCATATTTGACCTACTATGTACATAGTAGTGCTAATATCTACGCAGGCATGGCAAATGTAAGATATACATGTTCCCAGGAACGTGGGCGCTGTTTATTGTGCATTGACACAGCCCGGAATGCTGTCAAGGCGAACAGGAATTTAATTATCAACACGAAAACGACACTGCCAGACTCAGGCCGAGGCATACGGCATTGTAATACATGCCCTCATCTTAATTCTCGTCATCATCGCCAGATCAGAGATCGTCAGTTCAACTATGTTTTTTTTTTTTTTTTTTTTGGCACGTTTTGGCAATGAGGCGCAGCTGTTGCCGAAGATTCCGCAAGGGAGCAAGTCCGGATCATTTCATCGGCAGGGCCAGCCAATAACGGTGACCAGACATCCGATGTCGATTAGTTTTTATTGTTACTCAGTACATACATAGTAGTAGTCTACCAGCGAAGAGCATCAACCATATTGTGCAGACGCGTTAATGAGTGTTGCGTAATGTCTAGGAATGATGTGTTTTGTGGGGCAGTTCATCTGACTGCTACATAGTAAGGTACCAAGCCTGGCCACTAAGAAGCACTAAATTCTAAAAGGCTCTTCCAGATGTGAGCGGCACTGTTTGCACTGTGTTTTGTAGGAACATGGGAGGAATACTTTCTTAAAATACATTTGTTCGCACAGTGTTTCCCCTTGCGCTAAAATCGGTAAAAAAAAAAAAAACTTGCAAGAGCCAGATTAGCCAGGGGTGGTTTTCTTGGTGGTGGAGGGACGGGCACCCCTGAGCCCTGAAACCAAGGGGTGGAAAGGAAAGAGCAGAGATGAGGTGAGAGAGAGCAGTCTCTGGAGAACAAGTTGCGACCTGGGGGCATGTGCCACGATGATTTGCGACGCGATACCAGGGAGAAAGGAAAGAGGAAACAAAAAGATGGAGACGCTGGGTCGCACCTTCTCTAGAAAGAGGAATGCACCGAGAAAAGAGATTTGTCTTTACGACAGGCGTCTTATATAATACACTTTCAAGCAGGGAGACACTCTTCCATACACAGCAATACAATAGATACAACAAATATGCTTATGGAGCAACATATCGAAAGCAAATGAAGGTGACGACGTGCACTCTCATTTGTTTGCGTCTGCTGCGAGGGAGAGGGGCTTTGTGTGCCGTGTTTAGGCGTGTTTTGTCAGAGGAGGAATTGGCACGGGCGATCTGTCGTTTACGGTTTTGGACTCGCACGACGCCGAGTCTCTGTTCTAGTGAGGAAAGTTTGGAAAGCCAGAGTAGCTGTACATACTTAAGATACTTCCCTGATGATCGCCCGAAACAAACTAGAAGACTTTTGAGGCAGGTGCGATGCAGAGTACTATTCTTGTTCAGATATCCAAGATGGCAAGAGCAAGACTTGCGTGGGTCACTTGCGGAAGGTGCGAGACAGGCTCGTCGTAGAACCAACTGCTCGTGTCCGGGTAGCTCTTGCCATTCTGCCCCAAGAACGCACTTGCCTCCAGCGTCTTGGAACCTCCCCTCGTAAACCGAATTAAATATATCTCTCAAATTAAAGAGTGAAATCAGAAAGCCACATCGCCCGAATCCAGACATCACGATCCAAATTTTCGGCTTCATTTGGCATCTTTGACGTCTTTCAAGAGCATACGCCGACTCCCCCAGAGACCCTAAACCACACCAGCGCGCACCCACCACACAGTGCGCTGTCATCTATCTCCCTTTCGTGTAATACGACACACACGCCAGACTCGCAAGAATACGAGCAAGAGCAAAAACAGCGTTCCATCGCCGTCCTGCATCGCCATCACTCGTCGGCAGCCTGTGATCCAGATAGACGCCAGCCAGGTCTGCAATCAAAGCCGCCACTGGATTTAGGGTTAAAGGGCCAAAGAGACGCCAATTCACAAAAGGACCAGCTTTTCTCGCAGACGGCCCTCCCGAGTAGTGCCTTTTGCCTCCTTTGCCGCTATTGATTACAGACTACGGTGTATTACAGTGTGCACACAACTCACTCAATATCGATTCCGTCCTTGCGTCTTGTGTCCTTTCCAACCCCATTCCACGGTCCCTAGCTACAGTGACAGTAGACTCGTACACGGCGAGTCTACTATCTGGTCCACAATATATTCTCCTCTTTTTGCCATTTCACACGCTGTCACCATCCAACCCGCCACTTGTTACGCAGCCCCCTTTCCTCTTTCGCGCCTCGCCTACCCTGTTCTGTACAGGACTGTTCTACCATCTGTACTATCTGTATTTTCCCTACTTTTGTTATTTTCGTTTATTTCCTATTTTTCCTTTTCGATTCATTGTGACGACAAACACAGCCCAGCCCACTCCCTCTCCCGAATCGTGACCCAAATCCGACCTGTGCCATACATTCGTTTATCCCGGTCATCCTCCATCGCCTCGCTCCATAGAACCGCCAGCATCGCCAGCATTGCCAGCAGCGCCTGTTGTTTGCGCATCGTTTTCGCATCGTCGTCCTCTCGTGCTCCATCTCTTCTCGTCCTCAGCGTCTTCAGCGTCTTCAGCTCTTCAGCGACACCGGCGCATACCTCGATCTCCGCCTGCGACCCCATCTCTTCGTCTACGTTTGCATCTGCATCGCGCCTGTACCACTCATCTCACTCCATTCGTCTCTGCCAGACGCATACTGCTGCGCACGCTCCGTCTCCAATACACCAGACAGCCCACTTGTCAAGAGAGCATACATCCTCGACAAGAGCCGGCGCGCTCCCCTCCCCTCTCGACTCTCGACCCTCGACCATCCTCACTACACCCGCCCACTGCAACATCCACCTCACTCACAATGCTCGAGGACAAGTACGCCTCCCCGGATCCCATTCTCATGTCTTGGCAGTGCCCTCACTGGTGTCGCATGACTCTACTCGATGCCTGCCCTCCCACCACAGATCAGCCACTAACCAGCTTCACAGATACGTCGGCCTCGCCCTGGCCATGGCATCCAGTTTGGCGATTGGTAAGTTGCCACCACTCTTGCCGGTTTCCGGCCAGCTTTGTCAGCTTTGTCGGCTTCACCAGCTAACTCTACCCCAGGTATAAGTTTCGTCATCACCAAAAAGGTACGACAGACATCCGAGTACACCCAAGCAAGCGCCAGAATCATATCCCGTGGCCGTCTATAACAACGTGTCGCACACCGATCAATACAAAAAATACAAAAAACCGTGACTAACAATCCAACAGGGTCTGCTGCATGCTGAGGAGAGACACGGCTTTGAAGGCGATGGCTTCGTCTACCTCAAGAGTCCATTATGGTGGGCTGGTATCACCACAAGTAAGCGCACCGCGAGCAACGACTCTCCCTCAACAGAACAGATGCTAACTTAAATGTCCAGTGGTTATTGGCGAGATCTGCAACTTTGCCGCCTACGCCTTCGCCCCGGCCATTCTTGTCACCCCGCTCGGCGCCCTCAGTGTCCTCGTCGGTGCCGTCCTCGGCTCATACTTCCTCAATGAGATCCTCGGCATACTAGGACAGCTCGGCAGCGCCATCTGCCTCATCGGTGCCGTCATCATTGTCCTCCACGCGCCTGCCGACGAGGACATCCAGACCATTGATGAGATCCTGCACGACGCTATCCAGCCTGGTAAGTCTTTCAACAACAGCGCTCCCTGTGCGTGGCTGACTGCTTTTGCTAATACCAACCACCAGGCTTCCTGCTCTATTCATTCGCCGTCACCGTCTACTCTGTCGTTGCCATCTACAAGATCGCCCCCGTCTACGGCAAGAAGAACCCGCTCATCTACCTCAGCATCTGCTCCCTAGTCGGCTCCATCTCCGTCATGTCCGTCAAGGCTTTCGGCATTGCCCTCAAGCTCACCTTTGCCGGCAACAACCAGTTCACCCATCCCTCAACCTACGTTTTCATCATCATCACCACGGTGTGCATCCTGACCCAGATGAACTACTTCAACAAGGCCCTCAGCCAGTTCCCCACAAACATGTACGTCTCCACGAGCAGCCCTGATGCATGCAACCATGCAGACAGTGCAGATCAGGGCCCCTGCTAACATTCTAGTGTCAACCCCCTCTACTACGTCACATTCACCACCGCCACTTTGTGCGCCTCGTTCATCCTCTTCAGCGGCTTCAACACGACCGACACTATTAACACCCTGTCTTTGATCTGCGGCTTCCTCATCACCTTTACCGGTGTCTACCTGCTCAACCTTTCGCGTACCGACCCCGACGGCACGCGCCTCAGCGGCCGTGCTGGCACCGATGCTATGGGCACCGACATGATCTCCAGCATCCAAACCCGCATCAGCATGGAGACGCGCCGCAGCTTCGGCCCCAGCCGCCACAGCATCGGCAGCAACGCTGCTGACCGCCAGGGCCTGATGCGCGCATACGACGACGAGGAGGCTGGCTTTGGCCTGACCGACCTGACAGAAGACACTGACGACGACGGCACCCTGCCCATGTCGCCGAGTCTGCAGAATGGCGCCCCCAACGGCGCCAACGGACACAAGACGAGCAGAAAGAGCAGCGCCCAGCGCCCAAAAGAAGCAGAGCTGCCAAAGTCGGGTCGCCTGTGATTTGTCTTTGGATTTGTGCTTTCTTTTGTCTATATTTTGTACTCTCTCTGTCTCTTTATCTCCTTGTTGTTTGTCTCTTTTTGTTATTTTATGTTCCGGGCCTGGTTCTGGCACATTGTCGGCATGCGTTGCTTATAGATAAAGCGGCACCAAGCATTCATGGTGTGGTGTTTCTTTACACTTGTCACTGTTTTCTCACGTCCTCTCCCCCCCCCCCTCTCTCTCCTGCGTTGATTATTTTACCAGGGTCGTTATCTGGGTTACCTATACTACCACCATGCCTCTTCACCATTTGGGCTTACTCGATTCTTCCATTGCTGTCTCTCATTTTGTCTTCCGGTATGGCTTTCTCTCTTTCGACACTACACGTCTACATCCAACACGCTCGCACCTAAAAATCTCAAAGATCATCCAGGCCACAACGGCCACTGTATATTTTTACCAGACGAATACGCCTTGTCTTGAGGGGCACGAATGCGCTTCAAACCCCCAAGGCACGAGTAGGAACAATAATGAGCGGGGGATCGGAGGATCGGAGGATAGGGGAAATAGGGGCAAGGATGGCGAGAATGGTTCAGCATTACGGCGTTTACAATAATATGCTTTTGGTTCTTGGTTCTTGGCTGTTGGCTTTTGGCTTTTGGATTTTCGTTTGTTTTTTCTCTCCTTTGTTTTTCTCGTTTGTCACTATTATATAAGAGATGACTTTTGGTCGGGCGGCAACGGTCAAGCTCTCACCAACGTGGTATGTTTCTATATAACTTGACTTGTTATAAATCATTCCTCTGTTCGACTCGTGGCCTTTTGACTCTCTTTTTGAAAAGTACCTCTGTTCTTCGTCGATGAACTACAATCATTCAATGTCACGCCTCGAGTGTAAATTTTTATAGATCAATTTTGCTATTTTTTTAATTCCTTTCCCTTTTCCTTGGGGGAGTGGCTCGGAAGCGGTGCGGAGCGACAGGTTCTGTGTTGGGTTTTCTTCTTGGGGAACAACGCCGTAGATTGGATTCATGATTCATATCTGACGATGGACACACTTATAGCAGAAAAAAATAACAAGACAATAAAACAAAGGAAAAATAAGTGTAGTCGGGGACCGCGCAAAAAAAAAGAGAGCAAGATTAGAAAGCCATGACAAAAAAACAAATAATAACCCCATTTTTACCCATCCGGAAGTTGTCTTTCTCTCATTTTTCTGCTGTCCCCTTCCCGTCAAGATGTTGCGTGGCCGGTAGTTCGGCTTTGTCTTTCTTTTCATAGATTTGTAGGCCTCTACTCCAGAACGGTATCACCGTAGTGGGCAGAGGGGCCGTATCCAGGAGCCTGGCCATCACCAAACAACGAGGTGAGCTGCTGTGGATGGACGGGCTGGCTGTTCTGGACCGTGCCATTGACTGGGCCGCCCTGCATCTGGGGGAGGGGGAATGCTCCCTGAGGCGCAAACGAGGCACTGATGGGATTACCAGCAGCATCACCACCACCACCGACACCGACACCAACATCTTGACTTAGACCGAAACCAGAACCAGAACCGGCGCCACCACTGCCACTAGCTTCGCCACCCTCCATGCGCCCTTGAGCATACTATTGCTCAGCGGGAGCAGCAGCCTCCTCCTCTGCGGGTGCAGCGGCGGCAGCGGCAGCGGCAGCGGCCTCAGCCTGCAGGCGCTGGGCCTCGGCAGCCTTGGCACCGTAGTCCTGGCTGATGGGCTGGGTAACGGGGGTCTCCTCCTTGGGCTCAATGATGGTGACGGCGTCGGGCAGGGTCTTCTGGGGACCAGACTTGCCCTCGGGGTCAGAGCCGCGCATGATCTTGACCTTGATACCCAGGACACCCTGGCGCAGCAGGACGTGGCGGGTGGCGCTGTCGATGAAGTCCTTGGCGGGCTGACCGGAGTGGATCATGAAGCCGTCGGTGAACTTCATGGACTTGGCACGGGCGGCACGGAGCTTACCCGAGACAACAACCTCGCAACCCTTGGCGCCAGACTCCATGATGAAGCGCAGGACACCGTAGCAGGCACGGCGGACAGCCAGGCCGTTGAGCAGCTTGTAGCGGAGGGACTCGCACTGGGCGACGGCGGACAGACCGCGGTTCTGGACCTTGGCGGCGTACAGGGAGACGCTGTTCTCGGGGAACTTGAAGCGCTTCTGGATGAGCGAGGTCAGCTCGCGGATGCGGCGACCCTGCTCACCGAGAACCTCCTGAGTGTGGGTGGCGCGGATGATGATGTCGGTGACGGTGGGGGTGACGCGGACCTCGACGCCGGAGTAACCCTCCTCGGCAAGCTCGCGCTGGAAGAACTCGTTCAGCTCGGCGTAGAAAACACCGTCAGCAACGAACTTTCTCCGCTTGGAACTGTCATGATGTTAGTATCCGGTCTGCATGCTGTTCTGTGTTTGTCCTTCTCCTGCCTTGAAGATTAACCAGTCGCTTTCTTCCGAGGCCCCCAACATATGTTCTCATTCGATGCTCCTTCGATTGAATCTCGAAAAGAGCATGCCATCCTGCTATTGACAACAGTATGGCATGCCAACTCTCGTCTTCGTATCGTTGGTGCTCCCTCCTCTTTGATCGAATCGTGTTCTGTCTCTTCCAATTCCCTCCCCGCCCCATCTTCATCCTGGCCGACATCGACATCGATCTTCTTCCCCTCCTTCAAATATCGATTCGCTTGCTATTCGACGACAGCAAATGCAACGTACATCTGGGCACCGGGAACAGCCATGTTTGCGATTTTGTGTTGATTTTGCACGAAAAACGGCGATGAAGGGTATAGTGGTTGGTGGTTGTCGAACGGTTGTCGAAATGTCGTCGTGGGATGCGGGTTCGTCGTGAGAAATGTCTAAAGTTTCCTGCTGCTATTCTTTCGACACAGACGCACCAACCAGGAAAAAAGTGGTTTTCCCACCCACTCTTTTCGTGGTTTTTTTAGGTGCTACTGGCCGCCAGAATGAAAAAATTCGCAGCAATTATTCGCCGGCCCCACCAAAGAGGGCGGCTGGTTTAAGTGGGGTAAGCCCTAAGCTTAGTCAACTATCACGTGTCTATCACATCTACTTCTTATCTCTTATCAGGCAAAAGCAAGACCGTTTCGCATAAACTATTGAATAACAATGACAACAGAGACACAAATGACACAGCGCATTATAGCGACATGGTGACGATTTCCTTGGAGAATATGGACATGTTCGCCCTTGTGAAATAAATCGGGTGCACGTCAAACGTGTATCTAGGTCCTCGATACTGAAAGTCATCGAAACTGAAGCCTTGGCTGTCGTCGACATACTCATACTCCCCGGTGTGTAGGTTGTAAGTCCCGTCATGGTAGCGTTGCCTCTCCGCGGCCATTCGGAGGAGCCAGGCTTTCCTCGCATCGGAGCGCACAATTTGGCTTACAAACCAAGGGCCGATGCGGTCGTGCCAAAAGAATTGGAGGGGCATGTGCGGGTTGAGGGACAACACAGTGAGAATCGCATGCTTGACATCAACGCTTGTATTGGCACCGACGATACCGCCTTCGATTCTGGGAATGTTGAGGCCAATCAGCTTTCTGAACAGCGGCAGAATTACCTGAAATTCATAAAAGACGGCCACATCCATCCTTATGCAGAGCTCCTCCAGTTTCTCGCATTTGTGTGCCAGCAGCATCAGGGTCTGGCTGTCCAAGAACCAGTTGGAGCCTTCTTCTTCTTCGTTGATGGAGATGACGCGTAGTGTGGCAGCATGGGGCTTTAGAATATACCGACGGATGCTGTCGAGAGAGCATTTCGGGGCCGCATCATGTTGGCCGTCCTCCATTTCTGGGTTGTCGCTGCTTGCCGAGTTAGCGAGGTAGATTTGGTGCAGCGTTGGAAGTTTGGACACAAACTGCGCAAAGGGCGAGGTGACATTGTTGGTGTGAATTGACGTCAGGGCAAGGGGCTTGGTCTCGTTCTGCAGCTCAAAGAACTTCCATATTGCCACCTGGCAGCCAATATCAAGGAGAGTGATGCTCGTGAGGGCGTGAATGTTAATACCTCGAGACAACACAGACTTGGTGACACGGATTCTTTGAAGGCCCAGAGTCTTGACATGGAGCTTTGGATTTAGACGGGCTTGGCCACTCGTGTTGTCTGTGGTTCCAGTCGATGCCTCCTGGACAGTTTGTTCCTGCTCGTCGCCCTTATCTGAATTCTGGCTCGGGCCCGGGTCTCCACTAGAGTTGGCTTCGGTATCGCTATCGCCCGCGTTTGGCCCATCATTGGGACTGCCAGCCGCTCCGGCAGCACCGCTGCCCCCCCGTGCGATCCCCAAGATCCATGCCAACGCCGTTTCATGATAAAGAACTGCCTCGTTCGGCTGGGCTCCCAAGGCGTCGGGATTCACTTCATTATTCATCACTCGCACCCAGTATATCGACATGGAGAGATGCAGGTGCTCAAGCGACCCTCGCGAGTTGTGGATGCCAGCCTGGATTTCTAGGACCGATTCTAAGTTGTCGACATTAAGAATATCGAGATGCTTGATGTTCTTGAAGCCGGAGAGCAGTGGAGGATCCAATGGCGGGACGAGGCTCAGCTCATCAATACTGCCGGTTGATGTCTGAAGCAAGCTGCGCATCCGGATTGAGACTTGAGACAGACTTTTGATGCCGTGCAGAATTTTATACACGGGCTTGCCAATTTTAACGCGGATATCCCATCTGAGAATATAGTCAGTAAAGCAAGGCCAATGCTGAATGGCGAACGGTAGATATTGACGGCTGTACCTAAATGTTTTGAGTCTTGTAGCTTTCGACAGCACTGCAGGTAGAATGCCATTGATGAAGCAGCCAGTGTACGAACTGCATGCGGATACACCGTTCCTCCCATACACTCCATCTTCTTCTACTTCGTCCAGAGCAAACGTCTCCATATACCGAGCGTACTTGTAAGGGCTGTTGGCGAGCGTATCGAGGCACCTGGGCAGTCTAAATTTGTCATCACACCACAAGTAGCCAAACAGAAGATCCTCTGCCCCAAGTTCTATACTCTTGTACCTGAACCGTGCTGCAAGGTTGTGGAAGGCCCTGTTGACTTGCATGAGCCGTTCCCATGAATTGCTACACTTGGTATTATGTCAGACAGGTGCCATGGCTAGCGGGAGAAGATGACGACAAAGAAAACATACAAGTCCGAATATTCTGCGTGATATTTCTGGTGGCAGGTTCCAGGGAGTATCTGGCCATGCAACCGCAGCTGTCAGCGGCATGGGGGGCGGCCTCGGGTCGGCCATGGGGGTTCGGGATGGCAATGGACCTTGCCGTGTACTTGGAGATAAGCGTTCGAAAATTGGTATATCATAGAGATTTGCGCACTCGGCCGGCTATGGATGCTGAGATAAGTTCCCAGATACCCTCGACTCTGGGTAAAACGGTGTTGATGATGAAGAGTTGCAGAAGGAGGTAAATCCAAAGAAGGGGAGTCAAAGAAAGCGGCGGGCTGTAAATACTATCACGTAATCCTTGCTGGTCGGGCAGCCGGTCTACGGCCCATCGCACCTTCCTCGTGGTATCTTTGTGGGTTTATAATAGCAACGCATCACCACGGCAGTGTCCCAGATTACCTAGAAAGGCAAGAAGGCGAATAACACGGCGAAGTGGTCCAGGGACTTATTGTGGGTCACGTCCATGTAAGTCGTCTTGCTCCGAGTTAACGAGGCATCAAACGCAGTGCAGACAGGCCAACCTCAGCCAACCGCCAACGTCTTCTCATACCACACGCTCCCAGTGATATACACTAAATTGACAATCGACAACTTTTTCTTTTATGCGATCGGTAGAGGTCGGGGTTGACTGATATCGTGCGTTTATGTAAGCAGTCCAGGCCGAGCCCATGACTTGAATGCTATGCTAGATTTGACAAAACTTACCATCGATGATCTGCTATTCTAGATGCACCAAGCACAACTCATATTCTCCACCTTGACACGGCATCGGGAGCATCTTTCGGAGAACGAGGCGGTACCACAATGCACAAGCTGACCAAGCATATAGTAAAGCGCCAGGATAGAGATCAAACTGAATATCAGCCACCATATACCAGACAGTGTGATATTTTTCGTTTCTCGAATTTGTTTTTGTTTTTGCCACGTATAACAGAGAAATATCATCAAATAGACGTCTACCAGCAGCGATGCCAGGCACTAAAAGCGGATGACTAAGACCAGATGTGTCACTAAACCCACTGTGCCCAGCAGCTAAACCGCCCTAGTGCCGCACGCTGCGCCGCTCCTTTCTCCACTACAAGGCGTGCCAAGCGCCTGGACGGACACAACCATACGAGCTCCAGCAGGGAAGGAGGGATGGACATAAGGCTCTCGCAGCTAACTCCACCCTGCAACGTCAGCCTCTTCATCTCACCTACTCCTCCCCCGGCTTGTGATATTCCCTGCCATCTTTTGATTTGTATTGTTTTTTATTGTGGCCATCTAGTTTGATTGTTATTTTTTGTGTTGTGTCCTTCTTGGTGCCTCTGTTGATTATCGAGGACATTCCTACACCTCACCGTGATATCCCTTCTCATTCTCATTTTATCACTTATTGCCCCCCTTCTCCTTCTCTCTTCACCATGGCAGACGTCGAAGAGCCACAGTTCTCTACACTGGCTGAACGAATCGCCGCTCTCAATAAGCAAAAGAACTTTAGCTCCTCCAATCCAGCTCCTTCGACACCATCAGCACCGTCGGCACTATCGAAACCGCCAGCGCCCGCTCGTCCTGCCGCGCGCCGTCCGCCCCCACCCATCCCATCCTCTGCATCAGCACCCGCTGTTCCGACCGTGTCTACACTTGCCGTGCGGTCTCAGCCGCCGCCGATTCCTAATGGCCCTACTCGGGCGACCAGCGTATCAAGTAACGCAAGCACGGTCACAACAGGCTCTGCAAATAATGTAAAGCCTCTCGGACCTCCGCCGAAACTCCCTCCGCGGCAGCCATCCAACCAGCAGCTGCAGCTACAGCGTGCTTCCACAACGCTGGCCGTCAACCGTCGACAGTCGTCGGACTCTGTCCGCTCATACATGTCCGCAGCCACAACATCAACGACCCTAAGCCGTGTGTCCTCTGCCACGTCAGCATCTGATGGATCAAGCTTGCGGAAACTGCCGCCGGCCTTTGGCACTACCAAGCTGCCGCCGCTGCCTCCTTCTCGCCAAGAACGGGAGGCCAAAGAGCGGGAAATTGCTGAGAGAGAGACTGCGGCAGAGGAAGCCGCCGCGGCGAGAGCACCGGCTCTGCCTAGTCGCCCGGGATCATCTCGAAACCCCTCGGGCGGCAATGGAGCAGCGCCTATGCTGCCTCCTCGTCTGCCGCCCCGCCCGCGGCCATCAACAACAAACTCGTACCGAGAAGAAGATGAATACGGCGAGACACCAGCACTTCCAACACGGCGACAGGCAGTCAAGTCTGTTCTGGCGTTGGGCTTCAGTAGGAGTGGTGGCGGCGGCGGCGGTGGTGGTGGCGGAAACGACAACGGCAACGGCAACGGCAACAACAATGGCAACGGTGTATTTGGTGGGGTCAGTGCAAAGCAGCAGCAGCAGCTATCCAAGTGGGCTGCTCCCCATGTAAAGCAGCAGCTTCAGCAGCAGGCTCACCAGATTACATTGCACAACCGCGATCATGAGGATGGCGATGGAGACCGCCCACCACCGCCGCCCATGTCGTCCCGGCCGTCGCGCAGCCAGATTGACAACGCTGTGAGGGGTGCAGCCACAGGCGCAGCGATCAGCGCTGCCAAGGGTGCTGCCAATGATGCCCTGTCTCGCCCCAGGCTACCAACTCGGCCGCGCCCTTCAGCTGGTGCGGCTGGGTTCTACCCCAAGAAGAGCGAGGACGAGGAGTGCCTTGAGTGCCGTGACTTCTCCGTCCCAGATGGAGTGGCAGCCCAGTATCCGATCTCCAGCCTGCCGCGCCACGACACGGTGAATTATGTTGCTCGCAACTTATGCGACCAATTCCCGTCTCAAACGGACAAGGCACGAGCCATCTTCACATGGTGCCACCACAACATTGCCTATGATGTTGACGGCTTCTTTGGCGGTTGTATTCCCCGTGGCCAGACCATGACCGAGGTCATCTTCTCGGGCAAGGCGGTGTGTGAAGGCTATGCTCGCGTGTACGAGGCCCTTGCGCTGGCCGCGGGTCTCGAGTGTGTTGTTGTTTGCGGTCACGGCAAGGGCTTCGGGTTCAATGCCGTGCGGCCAGGTGACCGGGTGCCGCCGCCCAATCCCACAGGCCACGCATGGAATGCCGTGCGTATTGACGGTGGCGAGTGGAAGCTGCTGGACGCGTGCTGGGGTGCCGGGAATGTGAGCGACAAGCGTGCTCAGCGGTATGAAAAGAAGTTCTCGCCCAAGATGTTCACCGTGGACAACGAGACATTTGGCGAACGTCACTTTCCCGAGAATTCAGACTTCTTTTTCCGTGCCGACGGTCGCTGCGTGCCCTGGTCCGAGTATGTCGTCGACAAGGCCAAGGCCGATCCGGTCATCCTCTACTCCAACGGCCTCGAGCAGTTTATTGCGCAAGAGTCCATGGAGCCCCAGGCGAGCGAGATCGATGTCCGGCAGGGCAATCCCAGTGAGCGGGTCGCATTCCGGTTCGGTCGGTCATGCCGACACTGGAGCCCCCATACACCCGGCCACGACTTGTCGCCGTACCCCATGTTTCTCCAGTCCGTGGTGCCCGAGGACGAGAAGCGCAAGGGCGAGATGTTTGATGTCGAGTTCGACTATGACGAGCCGCTGTGGTTCTGGGCTGACATTCCCCGGCGCGACCTGGGCCAGCCCGGAAGTGTGCTGTACTGCTATGCCATGACGACGGTTGATGGGCGCGACATGCGTGGCCGCACTATGGCCGATGTACGCAAGCGGCTGGGCCGGTGCTCGTACTCGATGCAGGCCATCTGTTCGTGGAAGCTTGTCTAAGCGGTTTGCGTTTATATGTCACCACTCGATTCTAAGATTTTGGCAGCCATCACACGTTTTCGTTGCTTGTTCCATCTTATTCTCATTCTTATTCTCATGGTTTGTTATGTTTTTCATTTTCATTCTTTACCCATATCCTTTGCCAGTATATCTAGCACGTTTTAATAAAGCGGAATGTTCCAGCCTGGTGTTTTATTTTGTTTATATTTTATTTATATTTTATTTTACACATTTATACAATAGTACATCAATGTCTGCTTTTTTTAATTATTCTTTTCCGTGTTTCTTTTTCGGCCGGATATTTTTAAATTTTTTGGTACCTTTTTTAATTTCATCCTTTGTTCATTTATGTTTACATAGAACTATGTCTTTTGCACTTAAATATACTCCTGAAGTAAACAAACAAAAATAAGGGCCTTTTTGAGTAGCTATTAATTTGGACTAAGTAGAACGGCCAACAAATCCTAAATTAATATAAATAAAACAGTGGTTGAATGAGAACAAATAGAGAGATTGCAAACCTTGATACTGTACAACATTTCATAAAAAATAAAAGCAAGAAGAAACAAAAGAAAACAAAAAATCAATCAACCATTGAAAGCTGAAAAGAAGGCGACCAAAGTCTTTAGGGCCCGGGGGTACTCGAAACCCCGACCTAGGGATCTGCAATCCCTCGCTCTACCACTGAGCTACACGCCCGATGATTGCCGGGCGACTTAGTAGAAACTATATAGCCCACACGACCCACAGCTCGAAACGAGAGCACTGTGACTACACCAAACTAATTATAAATAAATACGTGAAGAAACGAACCCTTCAAATCAAGGCGTTGCTATTGTTGAAATGGATTATATATGTATTAAATTAAAAAAAAAATCAAACATTAAGAATCTGCCTGGCTGTTCCGTCTAGAACTCTTGGATAGCCGGTTCGAGTTCCGCCTCGGCCTGGTGTAGCTGGGATCAGACTCTCTCCGCGCCTTGCTGAGCTTCTCTTCTGACTCGCGCCGTGCCTTTGAAATCCTAGAGTCCATGCTATCTCGCTTGATACTTTGCTGTGGCGCTATGGACTGTGCCGAGTCTCTATGTGAAAACGACTTTTGCTGCTTCTCGTACGTGGCTTTCATGGGTGCTGCCGAGGCGGCATCCTCAGTGGCGACGATGGTCGTGGTTGACAAGAGCGCACCGGTGTGTTTTTGAGGTGGTATTGACACATTTGAGTCACTCATGCCAAGCTGTCTCCGGCCAAGCCCGGCCGGGATACCAGGACCACCGGGCGCAGGTTCCGGTAGCGGCTGTTCGGTGCCACCACCCGGGCCGCCAGGAGGCTTCTTGATACTGCGCCACTCCATGAAAAAGGCACACACGAGTGCCGCAAAGGAGAAGCCCATCCCAGTCAAAAAGATGCGCGTACATGCAAAATTATAGGCCGCCATAACGGTTGGGAGGAACTTGGGCGGCACAACATCTGCAAGCTCCGTGGCACCGCTGTCGACAATAGCCTGGGTATCGATGCCAGGGATATGCTCTAGCTGGGATACAAGCAGGTTGCTGAGTATGGTCTGGCCCACGGTCGTGGAAATGGCACCGCCAAGCTGCTGCACAAAAAACATAATGGCCACACCCGTCGAGATGTCTTCGGGCTTGAGGACAGTCTGGGCGGCGAGATTGCCAATCTGCATACCAAAGCCGAGACCGAATCCGGCAATAAACTGGAACGCAATCCAGTGCGATGAGCCCGTTGACGGTGTAAAGGTGCTCATGAGTCCCTCGCCGACAGACATGATGATGGGCGCGAGTAGCATGGACGGCACATAGTACCCAATCTTTTGTGTCATGATTCCCGAGCCGATACTAGAGACGACGAGGCTCAGAACAAGAGGGATAGTGTAGACACCAGACTTTAAAGGATTGACCATCTTTGCCGTCTGGAACCATATGGGCACGTAGTAGACTAGCATGAGCATGGCTGCCGACAGGAAAAAGGTAAAGAGGGCACCCGACAGAATGCTGCGCTGAAGGACGACCCGCGGAGGCAGAGTGGCCGTATCGGGCATCAGAGTCTGGACAATGGCAAATGCTAGCGTTAGCACGCCAAAGAGGATAAACAGTAAAATAATGCGCCAGCTCTTCCACGCATACGTCGAGCCACCCCACTCCAGGGCCAGCAGGAGAGACACGATGGCCGGCAGGAACAAGGCAGTGCCGAGCGGGTCGAGTCGCTTGACATGCGTCCAAAAGGGCGCCGGCACATACTCGCATGGCGGCGGGTTCCAGAAAAAGACCATGAAGATCAAGGTGAAGGCGCCCACGGGAAGATTGATGTAAAAGCACCAGCGCCAGGTCAGGTAGCTGCTGGTAAAGGCACCACCGACAAGCGGCCCGATGACCGAGGCAAGGCCAAAGACGACGCCAAAGAGGCCCTGGAACATGGGTCGCTTGTGCAGAGGAATCATGGGGATCATGATAAGCATGCACCCCGAAAAGATCCCGGCCGATGCCACTCCGGCCACGGCGCGACCCACAATGAAAACCACCGACGAGGGGGCCGCGCCGCAGATGGCCGAGCCAATCTCAAACACGACAACACAGAGTAGAAAGGTCCATTTCATAGAGTAGAACTTGTAGATGCGGCCGAAAATGAGCTGTGAAGCCGCCGTCGTCAGCATGTACGCCGATGCATACCAGCCAATGTCGCCAAGGCTGTGGAAGTCGTCGGTGATACGTGGCACGGCAGTGGCTACAATAGTGCGATCGAGGGCAACCAGAAACAAGGCGAGGAAATTGGAGAGTAGAATCATCCAAAACTTGAGGCTACTGGGCTGGAACAGGTCATTTGGTGGTGGCGCCTGTGGTTTTTCGGAAGATGGTTGGTCTTGTTGCTGCTCCTGCTGTGATGGGGGCTGTGGTGGGTGTTGTTGTTGTTCTTCCTCCTTTTTGAAGCCTTCTCGCCCTCCTTCCCGTGATGCGTGATCTGTGATAGTGGCCACTTTTTCCAGGTCGGCAACATCGCCAAGGCCGGGTTCTGGCCGGTCGACATCTGTTGTTTGGCCGCTGCTTGATGATGGTGACGACTGGGATGGATCTGTCGCCATATTGAGAGAAGAAGGGGCGCGAGGAACTGCAAAGCTGGTGGAGAAATCCGAATCTGCCACTCTGTCCGGGAACAGATATCAAGACGAGACAGCAGGGACCTTTGGGATAGTAGATGTAATAGTATAGGACTCAATGCAAGACTAATAATAAGATCGCCAGGCAGAATTGCCCGCAAGAAGCTGTACGATGTTGTCAGCGATGATTATAGGCAGGGTAGAGGTGACGCTTACCAGCCGGGGGCGAGATGGGGTAGTAGTCGAATATGCCTATATATTCTGTGACTTTTGTATAAGGCTAAATAAAAAGAGGTGTTATCAAAGGAAGAGGTATCGACACAATCAATGCCGGTAGAAGCCAACCCCAAGAGTAGGACAAGGTATCCTGAGAAGCTTATACGGCTCTAAACGCGTATCGGTCGGGGAATTAATAAACGTCTGGTGGTATTTATATACATGGAATCTTTTCGGGCTCTTGGAGATGTGCGAGACAAATGGTAGACTCTCAAGACAGTCAGCAAACATGGTGGATATGATGGACTACGCAAAGAGCGGCGAAGAGTTGTGTCGGAGGAACTAGGTACCTGCATGCGGGTGTGTAGTAAACAAGCCAGAACCCCCCATAATGGTGGTGTACTTTCCTTGTTTGCTTCGGACGGTGAGAAGAGCATTGGTCTCGCCAACAGCCTTTGGATGCGGTGATGCCAAGGGGCCTCGAGCGACGGAAAGCTGCACTGCAAACAAAATGTATGATAATCACAAGAATAAAGAACATAGATCGACAAGTACGTGCATCTATCCGATGACAGCTCAACCCTGGATCTGACAGCACGGTTATCACGGGAAATGAGACGGCGTCGGGCATTGAAAATCGCCGTTACGAATGCCATCACTGGAGCGGCAGATCACTGGCATGCGGAATGTCGGTGGTTATTCCTGCCGTCATGTAGATAAAAAAACGAGGTATGTACAATGCAGACACCCATTTCTCCAAGACTTGATGAGAAAGTCTAATTAACTAGTTGATTCGTGGTTTGTTTGTCAATCACTCCCTCTAGAAGCTCCCGTCCTCCATCTTATCATCCGATAAACTGCTAGCTAGCAAAAAAAATAAAAAATAAAAAATAAAAATAAAAAGTAAGCGACCGTCGGTGCCCGCAATCAAGAGTATCCGGCTTCTTCTTTTTCATCTCGCTAATCCTACGCTAATACATATCATACTGAGGTATCGTGCTCATGGGTTGAGAGGCTGCCAAAATGGAGACCTGTAATGTTATAAGGTCGAATTTCCCCATCGGACCCGTAAATAGCCAGCATAACCGGACTTTATTAGGCCATATGTAGACTAGCGCTGCCGCAACGGCCAAGTGCGCCCCATGAGATATTGTGGCACGTTGTGGAACTCTGCGAGAAACGAGGGCAGCCGCTTGATGTAGAGGGCAGGAGCATACCAGTGGCGATAGGTTCTTTCCTTTTTCGTTTTACAGTGATCACATAACCCCAAAATGAAAAGAACTATGCAATAAAAATTCAGGAAGAGCGACTGTAGTCTTGCTGCTTACATACACAACGGACTACAGAGTAAGCTTAACTATATGGAGATGGCGTCCCACCTCTTTCCGGCCATACGAAACCGTCGCTCGGGACCGAATCAACCGTCCGCCTGGGCCGAAATGGACCCATTTTTCCCACTGCGTAACACCAGGACCAGACTACAGCAGCCCTTTGATCCTACGCACAAAGCACAGAACCGGCGGTTCCCCTTTCCCCTCTCAATTAGAAGGACGGACTTTTCCCATGTCCAACTCTGACGGCCACTACCCACGCAACCAACCGAAAAGACCGCCCCGAACGCAGGTCAACCGCCACGCCGGTCCCGTTGCTGCTACCCGAGAACGCCAGAGCGACAAAAAGACGAAACAGCGGAATAACGATACGACACGTGAGTAGTCAGCAGAGTACCCGGCTGATACAGAGTGCCATGTCTAATGTCTCAAGAACACCGCCCGCCAGCCGACCTCTGTAAGGCTAGCCACCTGGGGACAACCAAAGTGTAGTAGGTCTTGCTTGACGTTTGTGTATCTGTGGCATCGAGTAGCTGGCTGGCTGTGTGGCTGCTTAGCTGAGTGGCTGTCAGTCTGTCAGTCTGTCAGTCTGTCAGTCTGTCAGTCTGTCAGTCCGTGTCTCCAATAACCTGCTGATGCGCGCATCTGCGTTTTGTCTGGCTCATGGCCTGCTCTCATCCCGTCCCCCTCCTTTGATCTTACACCATGCACCTTTCCTCGCTCTTGTACTGGATGTATCACACATTGCACATCCATCTTTGCATTATTCTTCAGCGTCTTTCAAAATCGATTTGGTTCTAAGACGTTCCATTGCCCCCCCCCCCTTTCCATTCCATCGTACTCCCACTATATTGCACTTGATATCACTCCACCCTTCTCCATCACTGTGCACAATGCGTTACTGCTACTCTGCCTCCGTGTTGCTTGCAAGCAATGCCGTTCATAAAGTTGTACAGTGATACTGCATTTCTTCTCGTCATGCGCTTCACAAGGAAGCCTCTACATACCATCACACACACCCCCTACCTTCAGCCGGTGTGTACCCCACCGAATGTCACTCCCCGAACGGCCTTCAAGTTCCTACAGCCTACCCGCAAGTGGCATCTGCTTGGGCTTCTAGCCCTATTGACCGTTCCTTGTCCACCTTTGCCCGTTCTCCATCGTACTCCATTTTTCTACACCCTTTTCGTCTCTCACCTCTTCTTCTCCCCGTGGCCGTGCGATGCCAGGCCTGGTACTACCTGCGGTTGACGCCTTATCATCTCGCATGGAACAGGCATGGCCCTTACTTACTCGATATGTAGTGCACCAAGCTTGCCTCGTCCTCTGGTCCAGACACGGCAGACCCACGGTTTGTACTGGACGGCTTGTTGATATGACCTGCTTGGTTTTATCTTATGAATGTACAATCAGTTGCGTTTTGAAACCCATCTATCATCTCATGTACCCCCTTGCTATACGTAACTGTCTTCTAGATGCATAGGAATCCAGGGCCCAAGCTCTCCCATACGCATAGTTAGAGGGATTCGAGCTACCCAGTCCCCGGCGGCAACGTCGCCCGAACCATAACCAGTCTCACGCTCAACTCTAGGTCTTGCTATCAATTATCTGCTGCTCCCTTAACCCACCTCTCCCTTGTTTATTTTTACACTTCCCTCTGCATCTACCCCATCTTCTTCAACACGGTCTTGCATCCTGCATCCTGCATCTTGTGTTCTGGTGCTTGTGTTTGTGTTTGTGTTTGTATCGAGACAACGGTAACGTGGTTCTTTGTAAGACAAAAGTAATCGCCACTGCTCACTCAGCCGAGACTACTAAGAGGTACGTACATACTTGTGAAGCCATCCTGATAGAACGGATCATGAATCAGACGTGTACGACGTACTCGACAAGGCGAGCCGCATGCATCCTGCTGGTTGCTGTGCATCTACATGCACGAGGGGGGTGTGCCACAGAGGCGGGTACCAGAGGCGTGGATACAGCAAGACTCCAACATATGTTTTCAAATATAACAGAGAAAATGACAGAACTTCCCCAACGGACCCGGCTGCCGTCTGCATCTTTCTGCCTCTGTCTGCCTCTGTCTGCCTCTGTCTGCATCTACTGGCTGCCTCCTGCCTCTGCCATCACTCACAGTCTGGGTTCATGTCGTGTTGCTCGGATCCGAAGTCAAACACCAGCTAACCCGATAGCCTCTCCACAGCCTCTTTTAGTCCGTCTCGGGCCGCAGATTGATGGTATTGCCTTGCTACCAGTCCATCTGCAGTGCCGACCTCTAGCCCAGCCAAGATCTTGCTAGCCAACTACTACATGGATCCTCTTGGGAGCAGCACACCTTCACAGGGATATCCACAGAGACATTCACAAGGCCATTCTCTACCCATCTCCATGGCGGTCCCTCCTGGGCTGTCCGGGCCCGGGCCTGGCCCGACTCCATCTTCTGGGTCCATGTCCTCGTCTTCCACTTTAACAGGGCAACCCCTGCAGCAGCCATACTCCCAGCAGCAACAGTATTCTCAGTCTCAACAGCACTACTCCCAGCTACACCAACACCACCAGAATCAATACACACACCTCCACTCTCACCAGCAAGTCGTCCGTGCCCCGGGTCTCTCGCTCTCCTCGCTCTCCGGCGGATCCATGTCTCATTCACCTCCACAAATACCTGCACAAGCACAAGCACATCCACAAGCACAAGCACAAGCACAGCTGCATCCACATGGCCTCCCGAGCATGTCCCAAGTGATGTCGGAGTCTTCGGTCGTGAAGCTGACTCGTGGCCATTCGTGTGTTCTCTGCCAGCAGCGCAAAGTCCGCTGTGACAAGAATAAGCCGTGTGCCAACTGCGTCAAGGCCCAGGTTGAGTGCCGTGTTGTACCGCCCCAGCCCCCGCGCCGCCGCAAGAAAAAGCCGCACGAGCGCGAACTGGTCGACCGTCTGCGCAAGTATGAGTCGCTTCTGAGCCAGCATGGCGTCGCATTTGACCCCATTGCCCACGAGCTCAAACATGACGGCGGCCAAGGGGGCTCGTCCACAATAGACGAGCTTGACGAGCTGCAGCACGATCTGGGCGGACTCAAGACATCGCCGTCCTCGTCGGGACATCACGAAGAAGTCTACAAAGACTCCTCCAGAGACTACCGCTCCAATGACAATGACGACACGCTGCGGGACTCGTCCGATGACGAGGTCGGCGGCTCGACCATTCATCATGCATTTGACAGCATGTATGACAACCAAGATGGCTTCCCCTTCATTGTTGGCGGCTCAGTCACGCGGGTCACCGAGCACCACCCACCAGGCATCCAGATCTTCCAGCTATGGCAGATCTACCTAACCAACGTCAATCCCCTTCTCAAAATCACACATACCCCTTCCCTCCAGGCGCAGATAATTGAAGCAGGCACCAATGTGTCCAAGATTCCGCGCCCGCTCGAGGCGCTCATGTTCAGCATCTACTTCATGGCCATCACGTCGATGACCGAGGAGGACGTGCAGAGCGCCTTTGACGAAGACAGGGCGCGGCTGCTAAACAAGTTCCACCACGCCAGCCAGCAGGCCCTCATCAATGCAGGCTTCATGCGCAGCCCCGACATCATGGTCCTGCAGGCCTATTTCCTCTACCTTGTAAGTTTATCTCCACTCGCACTGCCCACATACCAACAGTCGCAGCTGTGTGTGCGCCAGTATGTCGACCCGCGCTCGCTGTTCTGTCTGATTGGTATTGCGGTGCGTATAGCCCAGCGGCTGGGCCTGCACCGCGATGGCGAGCAGTTTGGCCTCCCCCCCTTTGAGGTTGAGCTGCGACGCCGGTTGTGGTGGCAGATTGTGATTTTCGATAAGCGCATTGCCGAAATCACCGGTTCCGTCATCACAGCCCTCTCTTCTAGCAACGGTGACACCAAGTTCCCCCTCAATATCAACGACGCCGACCTCTACGTCGACGCCAAAGACCCCCCGACACCCTCTACTGGGCCAACGGAGATGCTCTTTTGTCTCACACGCATTGAAATGTGCGCCCCCCGGGGACCATCAGACTCTCAGCCCACACCGTCGAATGAAGACGCCAGCGCCAATGCCGGCTCAATCCCAAATCCCCATAACTCTAACCCCGGCAGCAGCGCTGCGAGCAACCCAGGCACCTCCAACTCTTCTGGGCCGAGCAATACCGGTGGCCCTACACCTGGATCGGCCGCCTCGAACGTAGCATCTGCCGCGCGCAAGTTCCACTACTCCCCCAACCCCGTCTCCCCCGACGTTGTCACCCACGTCGCCCACCACTCGCTTCCCAACGATACCGACAGCTACTGCCAGTACATGGAAAACACGTACCTCAAGTCCTGTGACCACAAGATCCCTCTGCACTTCTTCACGCTCATGATGACACGCCAGGCACTAGCCAAATTACGCATGATCAATCTCCTTGTCCGTAGCAAATCTGCCGCTTCTGACGCTGCCGGCCCCGGCTCCTCTCCATCCGCATCAGCCTCGGGCAGCAACCCTGCCGCCTCGATGGGCCCTGGCGGAATGATGGGGGCCATGGGAATGGGTGGAATGATGGGCGGTATGATGGGCGGTGGCATGGGAGGTGACATGGGCGGTGGCATGGGTGGCATGGGTGGCATGGGTGGCATGGGCGGCATGGGCGGCGGCATGATGGGTGGAGGAGGAATGATGGGTATGGGCGGCATAATAGGCGGTGGCGGCGGTATGATGGGTGGTATGATGGGCGGTATGATGGGCGGCGGAGGCCCAGGCATGATGGGCATGGGAATGGGCATGGCTGGCATGGGTGGTATGGGCATGGACATGGCCGGCCCGCCGAGCGAGTCTGGGTCTGCCGGATCTGGCGGTAATCGCACGGGCCCAAGTCTTGCACCGAACATGGATGATGCCGACCGCGACGCCATGTTCTTGGAGGCCATCAACATGGTCGAGTACGACAATATTGTGCAGGGCGCCCAGAATCTGCGCGGTCTCATCTGGTACACCATCATGCACTTCCCGTTCCCAGCCTACATGGTCGTCGTGATGGAGCTGCGGAGCCGCCGCACGGGCGGTCTCGTAGAGCGTGCGTGGACAGCGATTTGCGAGAATCACGAACGCCGCGGGCTCGTGCGGAACCTTCGCAGCCCAATCCACGTTGCCTTTGGTGCACACTTCATCAAGGCATGGGACGCACGCGTGGCTGCCGAGCTGCAGCAGACCGGGCAGACGCTCAAGACGCCCAAGTTTATTCAGCTGCTCAAGGCAACGCTGCACAAGATCAACCCGCAAGCAGCGGCAGCCCTTGCAGCGAGCCAGCGAGCTCGACAAGCGAGCGGCCAGCCCGCACCTGGCGACCAGGTGCCCATCCAGCGGCCTCTACCACAGGTCGCAGCAGGTAACAGTAGTAGTGAGGGGGGCCGGGGGGCAAGAGGAGGACAACAGCAACAACCACAGCACTCGAGTAGACCGCTAGAAGAAGGGACTGTGGTGACAGAATCGCCACCACAATACCAAAACCAACATCAGATGGCCGCGCAGGGTCCGCATCCATCGGCAACGTCGTCAACGACATCATCGCCGCCTGCGGCACGCCACCCCCAGCAGCACCAACCGATGGTGTACGCAACGCCCACGCCGCCGCCTTCCCATCTGCAGCACCAGAACCAGCCTGCGTCGTTCGACGGCATGGTGTCTATCCAGCCGATGGGCATGGGTCTCCCTGATGTGATGGATCTCAACGGTCCGATGGACTGGAATATATTCATGCAGGGGCAGTACAGCAGCGGCTATGGCAATGGGGGTGAAGAACCGACCCAGGCTCAGGCTCAGGCTCAAGCTCAGACTCCAGGCCAAGGTCAAGGTCAAGGACAGAGTCAAAGTCAAAGTCAGAGCGAGAGTCAAGGGCAAGGACAAGGACAAGGCCAGGGTCAAGGAGGACAAGGCCCTGGTAGCGGTTATGGCGAAGGCGGTTATGGCTCGATGTATAGTCACGGCGGGTGATGTGTTACTTTTTTGTTTTTTGTTTTTTGTTGTACTTTGTGTTCGGGTTGGTCTTTTTTTTGGAATATACGGCGAGGCTTCTTGGTTTCTTTGGCTTGTTCATCTCGCTGTTTTTTGTTGGATTAGTCAGCTCTTGCCTTACGACACCCACGCTTTCACGTCTCACGTTAATGTCTCACGTCTCACGACTCTTGTCATCTATTTATATATATATAAACACACTTCTGTCATGCTGAATAGATATCCTCATTTGTAACGTCTAGAGCATAATGAGCATAGAGCACCGATGCCCTCATATTGCACTATTCTCGTGCCAACGGTAATAGACAATAACACCTCCTTTTAAACACCGCCAGATGCAAGAAAAACTGTATGAAAACACAAAGAGAAACAAGAAGTAGAGTATAAAGAAATAAAAGAAAAAAGTATGAGAAATACAGAACAGGA
Source organism: Ophiostoma cf. undulatum (assembly GCA_022392935.1). NCBI lineage: Eukaryota > Fungi > Ascomycota > Sordariomycetes > Ophiostomatales > Ophiostomataceae > Ophiostoma > Ophiostoma cf. undulatum. The sequence continues at coordinate 89,911 of JAKRGL010000042.1, read as the reverse complement.
AAAAGAATCGCCAAAATGGTCTAGATTGCAGAAGAGAAGAAGGAAAGGCGTGGGATCGTATCGGAGGGGGGAGTGTCGTTTTGGTCGTCTTATTGTATCTTGGTATTTATAAAATATCGAGACCAGGGCCGCCTACTTGGGGTTGTTGTTGCTCTTCTTGTCGTCGGTTTTGCTGTCGGCCTTGCCGTCCGTGCTGGCCTCGCCGCCCTCGGCACCGTCGTTCTTTTGGTGTGCCGGGTGGTTTGTCAGGTTGTGCCACATGGACTTGAGGAAGCCCTCGTTCTCGTGCGACTGCGGGTTGTTGTCGTCGACATTGCGGTGGATGTTCATCACCCGCTTGGCCGTCTTGTCACCCAACTCGTCGGCTAGCATCTCGACAATGGTGCGCTGGTTTGCCGTCAGGTACTTGGGCATGGCAATGCGGAACTCGATACGCTGGTCACCCACTGCGCCGCGCCGGCCACCCAGCTTCTTCATGCCCTTGCCCGACAGCGTGATCTTGTCGCCCGAGTTGGTGCCTGTGGCGACACGCACCTTGACGTCGCCGTCCAGGGTCGGGACTGTGAGCTCGCCGCCTAGAATAGCCGTCGTCAGGGGTACCGTAGCCGTGTGCAGGATATCGGAGCCGGACCGCGTAAACTTGGAGTCGGACGCAACGCGCACAAACACGTACAGGTCGCCGCGCACGCTGCGGGCATCCGCACCGCCGGCGCGGCCGGTCTGTGCGGCATCGCCCTGGCCATCGACACGCAGACGCATGCCATCCTCAACACCACCGGGAATATCGACGGAGATGGTCTGGCGCTCGCGCACAGCACCGTCGCCGCCGCACGTGTGACACTCGGAGCCACGCGGAATGGCAGTGCCCGTGCCGCCGCACGCATTGCAGGTAGAGGCCATCTGGAAGCCGCCCTGGACATAGTGCACGCGCGTGCCTGTGCCGTTGCATGAAGAGCAGCTGCTGCGCTTGGTGCCCTTCCTGACGCCGCTGCCGGTACACGTCTTGCATGTCACCAGCGGCGTGATGTTGATGGTCTTGGCCACACCGCGGGCAGCTTCCATAAAGGAGATGTTGGTCTGCACCTCAATGTTGTCGCCCACCATGACTTCCTGCTGGAAGGGGTTGCCGCCACGGCCGCCGGCGCCACGACGACCGCCTGCAGCACCGCCAAAGGGGTTGCCAGCGCCGTTCTGGCCAGAAAATGCATTAAACAGATCCTCAAAGTTGAATCCGCCACCGAAACCGCCGCCACCGCCAGCAAACGGATTACCACCGCCGCCGCCACCGCCTGCAAAGGGGTTGCCGCCGACGTCTCCGTTGGCATCAAAGCCTGCGGCACCATACTGATCAAAAGTCTCACGTTTCTTGGGGTCGGACAGCAGCTCGTAGGCAGCCTGGATCTCGGCAAAGCGGTCCTTGGCAGTGGGTTCCTTGTTTGTGTCGGGGTGGAACTTCTTGGCGAGGCCGTAGTATGCCTTCTTGATTGCCGAGGCATTGGCAGTCTTGTCGACTCCGAGGGTCTTGTAGGGGTCGCGGGGCACGGCGAGGTTGCGATTTGTGGCATGGAAGGACCTCCGCTGGGTCATTGGCGACGCCGAGGATGATGCTGGTGCTGGTGCTGGTGCTGATGCCGGCAGAGGACGGCGAGCCGAGGAAAGGTGTGCAACTCGCTGGTTGGCGCATATTGAAAAGGCGGACTTGGGAGAGGCAGAGCGAGGAGAAGGAGTCGGGCGCGAGGACAAGTGGTGGTGTTGGCGAGAGTGCAGCTTGGGAGTCGACGCCAAACACACGTGGGAGGCCGGAGCCAATGCCGGGCGGGCGGACAAAGCCGAGGCCTTGGAGAGCAGGCTGGAAGAATTCATAATGGGAGGGGAAGGAGAGAAGAGGAAAATAGGGTATAGAGGGGAAGCTGTTGCTGCCAGCCGCGTGCTGATATGTATCGTGAAAGACGTTCAATCCGAGATCGAGGTCAAGATTTCGGCTTGTTCTATAAATTTTTGATAGAGGGTCCTTTTTAGTAATTAAGTTTTGATTTAATTTATCGCACTTACAATTTTGGAGCTGTTTCTTGTATTTGCTGAACTATCGTTGGCTGCTGGCTGCGGGCAGTTTGGCCAGTTTTGGTGCCTCAGGCATGACGCTAGGCTCGGCTTAAGAGGACTGTAGCGGTGCAGAATCCACTTTTTGGCACTTTAGCACCCTGGGCGCACCTTCCCGAAATTTCTAGAGCCGTCTGTCTGATGGAGGGGGCGGTCAACGGTTCACCGGTAATGTTGTAGGGTGGGCACACGAGATAAGGGAAGAGGGAAAGAGCAAACGACTACAAACCCCGTTCTTGCCTCTTGCCTCTTGCCTCTTTACTTCCTTTGCCTCTACGCTGTGGCAGCCTCACAATCATAAGTCACACGTCAATCTGACGACAGTTGTGCCAATGTATGGTCGGTGTAAGAGAGATACATATGTATTTTGAAGTGCAGCAAGATACAGCGCATGATGTGGTATCATAAACAAGGGCCTTTGCGATACCCGGGTGGAAGGCCAGGCACTAGGCAAAACCGCATTCGCAGTGGGAGATGAGAAGAAAGAAAAAGAAGAAGAGAAGAAGGGGTAAAAAGAAAGAAAAAGACAGCAAAGATAACAGTTGTAGGGATATCCCTACCCAAAAACAAAAACACCAACGACGAATATCCATGTACCGATTCGAGTTGTTGCAAAACGCCCGCCGTTGGCCTAGCCAAGAGCACCCAAACGCCAGTCACCTGGGGAGAAAAGAGAAAACAAAACAGAAGACGCAAAAGAGACAAAAGCGAAAGGGCTAGAGCAAAGAGGCCTCTCAGCCCGCCCACTCCCGCGAGTTGGAGCCGTGTCGCCGTGGCCGCCGCAGCCGTGCAACCTCGCGCGTCTGGACCTTGTGCAGGAAGTCGACGATGATGTCGTTCTCCTGCACACCCAGTCCGTTAAAGTGTTTGCGCGTGATATTGGCGAGCTGTGTTTTGCTCTGGCGACGCATCTCCTTCATGCGCAGCGACGTGGGCGAGTTGAGGCCGACGCTGCCCGGCTGGGACAAGATCCAGCGCGAGAACTCGTTGGAGAAGGCACCCGGGGTGTCGATGTTGTACGCCCGCTGGTATGCATGCAGCACGCCGCGGTCAAACTCGTGCCATTGCAGCTGTTGGTTAGTCGGGGCTCGGTTGGGGGCCTTTCAATGGGGAGACGTTGGAGAGACGTTGGAGAAACTCACTGTCTGGTTGTCTGTGGGAGCGGCTGGGGCGGCGGCGGCAGTCGTCACAGCAGCGGCAGCAGCAGCAGTGGCAGAGGCATTGGAAGCGGCGGTAGTCCTGCGTGCCTTGCCGTTGGTGGTGGCGTGCTGGCGGTCATGGGCAGCATTGCCAGGGGCGGCCGTGCCAGTGGCGCCAGACTTGTCTTTATGGTTGTCGGCCTTTGAGCCGTGGCCGTCGTCGGCGACAGCACGCGCTTTCGGGGGCATTGTGTATGTTGTTTTTATCGGGCGCAGGGCTGTTTGTAGAGCGGGAGTTTAGAATCGGAGTATTCTCTGAAGGCAGAGGAGCAGGGTTGAGGTGGAGGGGATGAGTCGAGGGGGGAAGGAGAGTCGAGGCCGGTGTCGATTGAGTTGGCTTTGCCTGGGGGGGGAGCGTGGTAGAGCTGCTGAGGTTAAGACTGTCGCTGAAAAATAGCATGTGGTGAGGCTGGCGAAAAGCTGAGGCGATTGGCAAGAAGAGATGAGAACGGGGACGGGACAAAAGACGAGAGAAGAGACGAGAAGAGAGGCAGACCAGATTCAGAAGAGGAAGGCCAGCCGGGGCAAGCAGAAAGAGCGAGGGCCGAGCTAGGGCACTGGCGGTGGACCCTGCTTTTGGCAGGCACTCTCACAGTCTGGCTCTCGCACGTCGGTTCTGCCACTTTTTCTGCCATCTTTGCGCGTTAAGTGGGCCCGTATGACCCCATTTTGGCGCTAGGCCAGCCTTCCGCCTTTGCTCTGGCTTAACGCCTGCACAATACGGCTGTCTCCACAAAAGAAGCTGCTTATGTAATTTGGTCTCCTGACACGGAGTGACGACATCCAATCCCCATTATCGGCTGACTGGCCAGGTTCAAGAAAGCGCGTCTCGTTTCCCCTCTTCCCCGCTGTGATTGACATTGACGATGCATTCATTTTGACCGCGCCGAGTATTGGGTATGTTTTGGTTTTGTTTTGTTTTTTTGCCTAAATTTAATCCTCTCTTTTATTATTATAGCTTTTTTACAAAATAATATTCAAAATAAAATAAAAACACAGTACAAAATATTAGCATTCTTTTTCGATTTTGACTTTTAATGGCGGCGCATCATAGTGAAAAGCAAAGATCTACTAACCTAGGATTATATGAAGAGGTTAAAAAATTACGAGAAATTTCAATAAAATAAACAGTAACCCAACTGCATCGGCTTTATGCCCACTGGTTGGTATTCTGGTCAGATGTTATATCAAGTACATAATCATCTAATCATCAGATTCAATGGACTACGAGCTCGAGGAACAAGTAACGCGTTGCTGTGTGCGAGGGTTCACGGCTGTATTTGAATTGAGTGATTAGTGTCAGGCTTGGAGATGCATAGCGGTTGGTTTGTGTTCGAAGCCGGCTTTCCAACAGCATTGCTGCCGTGCCGCACCAATCGCCAGTAACAACCGCAACGATCACGAAGCATATATCCAAGTGTTTTCAACGGGCACGATCATGGAGCTCCTGGAGTAGTAGGGAAAAGAACACCTCTCACAGCAATGTCTGATAATCAGCTCATGCTTACAAAGTCTACTAATCAAACAGGTTTGCTCTTTATTCCCGTGAAGCTCAAGCCTCTGGTATTTCGAAATTACTGTATTTATCACACTTACTTGATACATGTCCGATGACCTTTTGTCACTGTGGTGCAATGTCGTACAAGTGCCAGTGCTTGTATAAGGTGTGAGAAAGAATATGAATGTAAAGAGTACAGAGTATCAAGTGCAGGGCATCTTCTTTGGTCGACATGCAGTATTACATCGAGGATGCACCTCCACGAAAGAGTGCATATGAACTACACATGTACATATGCAGTTCGTGTATGCCTGCACCCAAGTGCGTCTGCAGATTTGTGTGTGCTTGCATATTTGTCTCGAGCTGCCGAATCAAAAGGCAGCAAACCAGTCAGGCGTGCGTTAGAGTTTGTCTTTTTTCTTTCTTTTTTGATCTCATTTTTTCCTTCCTTTTTCTCTCTTTTCTCTCTTTTTCTCTTTTCATCTTTTTCTCTTAGTTTTATTTGTAGTGGGAGACATTCCTATAATGCTCGTTTATATTTCACTACGGTCTGAGTAAGCCAAAGTCAGGCCACCACGTACCCAGTACTCAGTACAGAATATGCTCGACGATGAGAACAGCAGCGGCAGAGGCCTGCAGTATTCATACCCCACCAAGAGGAAATGTGTAAATTCATCTTACGGTGATGTGATGGTCGACAGGAAATGAGACAGAGCTCGGTCATAGTTTACAGGTAGGTATGGAGCAAAGCACACTGAAATGGCTAGTCAGCCTCAGCACGGGTCATTTTGTCCATAAGCAGTATTGATCCGACGGACACTGATTACGTATGTATGTATTTACTCCGTGCTGGCCTGGCATCTTTGGCCACTCTTGTCATCGGCAAGCCTGACAGTTTGCCTCCTCGACACATTAATCAGCTCTTTATGGAGCTGTAGCTTCGAACCGGTATTGCAGAGCCTCAGGGCAGGATGTGGTCTGTGTTATTGCTGTTGTTTATTTGATTTGTTATTCTTATAATTTTGAGCTGCTTTGTAAGATGATTGCCACCGAGTTGCGTTTTAAAGAACAATAATAAATAAAATGGCAGCTCCGATGTGTACACAGCCTTTTTTCTTCGTGATATCCTCACACTCGCCGTGCAAAACAGACAACTGTACACTGCGTAAAATTATCAAAAGAAACGAGTCTGAAAACAGGTTAGAAACACTTGCCTCCAGCGCGGGCAGTCCGAGCTTGACAGCCTGTCAACCCAAGAGGCAAATGCGAGAGTTTTCGGTGACGGATGAGCCTTTTATTGTCGTGCGTCTCGTCCGTCTACGGAGAAACGATAGTGGCTGCATTTCATCAATGCGTGACAGCCATCTTCAGCTTTGCCCGTATTGTGTCTTAATAAAGCGCCTTGGAATAACCACTTGCGACTGCAACACGGTGAGGAGACGTAGCATAGTTGGCCTTGCTTCTTGGACTTGGACTTGGACTTGGTTCGATTTTGGCTGTTTCCTCACATATCACACCCAACCGGACTTGTCATAATCAGCGAGCAATGCGACGACGTGAGTACTGCGTTTAGTATATCGGCGAATATTAACTACTCTTAATTAAAAACCGTTCTCTCTAATCATGATACTCGTCAGTACTAAGATATAGATGGATAATACACACGGGAACGGGAGGCCTAACAAAGGACTAGGCAGAGCTAAGAGACGAGTCTCTCCACCGCCCCGTGAGCCTGACCCCTTGATCCCTTGATTCCTCGAGCAAAGCCAAAAACAAACCGAAAAAAGGCCGCTAGAAGGCCACTAGAGACGGCCCAATGAGACTAAAATGGCAACTAGAACACTGTACATAAATTAAATCAAACGTCGGGGTGGGTCATTCCACAGGCACGCTGGACGGACGCAAAGGTCTCGAGAGTGAGACTGATATTACTGTACCTCCCGTACATAGTACTCGTAGTCCTTCTCAGGCCATGGCTTGGCATCAGCATTCAACAACAATAATCCTGAGGCCCTGAAAGTGGGAAGTCTCTGCCCCAGAGACGGATAAAGCCGGATCCCTACTCTGTAGAAGATAGAAGAGGCACCGGCAAGGTATCTATCTGATAGCAAGCCGTCTTGGTGTAACACATGTCCGCCGTACACTGAGTACTATTATGATATTGCGCCTTTACTCGCACGGATGTCGGCCCGCCTGCAAATATATGTACTTACAAACAAAACCAGTTGCTGGTCTTTCGACAGTGTCTTCTCGGAGGTAAGATGGACATATGGGTTTATACTAACACGCCGTAGAGAGTTGATGGGTTTACTCCGTATCTGCATGGCATGCAAAGCACGAGACATGCTCACACGAGCCTCGGTGTGACTACTATTATTGTGCGCACATAAATCAAAACTTTACAGAGTAGATATGCTAGAGCCAAAGCACCTGAATAGAGTACGTAATAGCATAATACATAATGAGCAGTGGCCGATCAGCGAGTCAGGTCTCGACAGGTACCAAAGTATCATTACGCGGGATGTCTCCAGCCTAGCCTACTATGTATTATTACTCGTACATACATAGTAGAGTCTGTGTTCCGTCCTCCATGTTCTAGCATGGCATGTTCTTTGTCTGTGAATCTACCCCCATACCATCCCACTTGCCGAGATATGCCATGCGGGTAGATGCCATGTACACTAGGATAGACACTGCGAGGCGAGGGCATCGCCAGCGCTCTCTTTCTCACTGAAAGCAAGAACCCCCGCGCGCCCTTAGATCTTCGCAGACAGCACACAGCAGATACAAGACAGTCGAGTGGCTGGCTTGTTGGCTGGCCGTGGTGACCCCCATATCCCAGCAGACTGGTTCGGGAAACATGAATTGAATGCATATTTATTCATTAGGTAAAGAAGAAAGAGAGAAATACAAGTACTCTAATAGCTTATGTAAAAGAAGGGAAAGTAAGGAGAATGGCGCAAAAGACCAGTCTGCCGCCTGCGCTGCCAACGTTATTAGGCTTACTCGTCTCAGTCGTACAGCGAATACTACGTATTACAGAATAACTACAGTGCATAATAATAAACAACCATACTCTAATTACACCGGGCTCCTTCCGCTTTAGACAAAACATTTTCAACCTGCTAGGCGGAGCTGCCCGAAGGAAGTGCCCGAGGGGCGACTCGGAGCCTTGAAATGTCGTGGAATCCCTGGGATTTCACGGAGTAGTGAAATGAGCTAATATTCATTGTCGATCTTGCTGTTTTAGACGACTCTTCCTACGTACTCTGTACTGTGTATTTACAACGGTTCTCAGTGTCTTACTCCGTGTTCGTGTCTCAGTCGTGTGTTGTGCTCGTGCTCCTTCTCTTTTAGCGCTCAGCTCTTAATATGGGGTAATTGGGTCGAGGTTATTTCCATATTTCCACGGGTGCGCCTCCCCCTTCTGCGCGCGTGTGCCCACCTCTCTTTCTCAATTCAGCACGGATTATTGGATAGGGGTATCGTGTGCCTTCCTTACGGAGGAAAGAGAACGGCTGATTATTATTGTGTATGATGTACTTACTCCGTCTCCGCTCTACCCCGGTCCCTGAGTCGCTCGCGCTTTCCCAGACTGCATCGATTCTAACGCTGTCAAGGAAAGCGCGACCAACACATCTCACTACTGAGCACATCCTCTTCACAAGACCCCCACCTCGTTTCCTCTCTTCTTCCCTCTCTCTTCTTTCCTCTCTTCTTCTCTCTCTTCTTCTCTCCCTTTCTCAGTCTCACTCTCCCCGGAATCCTCAATACTCCGCAAACCACCACCAACGCCAGTGACGCACCCCCGCCTTCTTTCGCGCCTCTCGTTGGCCAGCCCGGGTACCTCCTGCACTTCTGCCTGTGCTGTCACCCTCCTGTCTTGTCCCTTTGTCTTGTGCCCTTGTGCCCTTGTACATAGTGTTGCGTCCCCAAGTACCCCCCCTCTCTTCTTCTGTCTCTCTCTCCTGTTCTCGCTCTTATCCTCTCCTCCTCCTCCCCATCCCACGCACACCCCGGATTGCTCACTCAACCCCAGGATTCAAAACCAATCTTACTTACTTGTTGTTTGTCTATTCTGGGGAAGCCACTGTCTCTTCTGGTTTATTGTGTCTTTTCCTTTGTCACTTTGCCCCCCCTACTCTTCCCCATACTCGCCTTGCATTGCTTTCCAGCCCCTCCTATTTGACAATCACTCGACTCGTGACCCTTTTGCTTCAAGTGTGTGTGCTCCCAGCTAGTCTTTCTACACCTTTCCCTCGGCCTACCTCGAATCACACCCGAGCTATTCAATCCGTAATATCGCTTCTCGCTTCAACCCCTACCTGATACGTCCTGAGTCGGTAAGACATGCTCTTGCTCTTGCTTTTCACCTCTGCTCTTTGTCAAGTCTCGCCTGCAAGACTCTGCCAGTAGGGTCATCTCCATCTTGTATTTGTATATTGTCGTTCAACCGCGTTACTCCTCTCACTCTTCCCTGCATCTCACTGAGTATGTACTGAGTATTGCCTCCTCTTGTTACGCCCATCAATCACCCTATCCATATTCGTGTCATCCTCTCACTTCCACTTCCACTCTGCCTCCACTTCAACGCCGTCCCTACATAGTACATAAATATGTACATTTGTAGCTCGGCCTCAACAGATCCCCCATGCCTGCTGGTCCCTCTGCACGGCACAAGCCTCGCTAGCCCACTCCCTAATGCTACCTCAGAAATGTAATACTGAGAGTTACATAGTACTTTAATTATCTACTCTCCACTCTGTTTTTAGGCGGGGTGCCGTTCTTTTTCCCTTTTTCTTTTTCTTTTCCTTTTTCTTTCGTTTCTTTTTGCTTTTCTTTTCTTCCCAGTTCTCTCTGGATCTCTTTCTCCTCCACTACTGTATGTACAACAAGTCTCTGTATACATAGTATGTACACTCCTGCATACCACTGTGGCGGTACATCCCCATCCATGGCCCGTTCTGCCCTTCTTGATCTCGCCTCTTTTGATTTTATTGTTTTTCTACTTTACTTTTATATCATTTCCTACTGAGTATTGTTTCTTCAACCCAACCTTGCCCCTTGTACAGAGTACACCCGTTGCTTAATCCCTCGTCCTCTGAAACGGCACATCGCGTGTGTGTTCTACTCTGCATTTGTATCGAATTTCTGCTTATGCCCAACTCTATCATATTTGAGATTTTCGCTTTTGGTTTCCGCCATCTTACTCCACGGGCATCCTCGGATGACCAAAGGGTGGACGGAACAAGCTCTATATTACTGCATAGCGCTTGGCTGCAATGCTCGATCTCAAACTAACAGCCCCAGACACCAACCATACTCGGTATTGTAAGACACTCGCAACCTATTGCCCGGCCTCACCCTCGTCGAATCCTCGTTGAATCCTCGTCGAATCCTCCGCTGCTCACGCACTTTTCTTGCTTGCTCTTCTCGCACACCCCCCACAAACGCCACTCTTGCAATCTTGCCCTCCTCTCTCTCGTATACCCCGTCTGCTTTTCGTTCTCTTGCCTCCCATCTGCTGTTCCTCGTCTTTTTGTTTTGCCAGTGCCCTCGTCTGCCTGCAGCTCTGCATCCGCTACTCGTCCCATTCCTTCTGTGTCGCGCTACATTATGTACCACTAGCTTGCCCCTGTCAGCGCTTCCACTCACCCTAGTCAGCATCAGGCTCTGCCTGCCCGTCTCTCCTACAGCGTACATAGTCCTCAGTACCAGCCCCTCGTCCTCCTCTATTCCGTGATATATGTCGACTTCAGGTACCCTCCATGCAGCCCCTTCGCATCATCTACCCACTTCGTCCCGCCCCATATTGTCCGCAGGACTTCCTTGTCCATGCTCTGGTTGGAAGAGGAAATAAGGAAGAGGAGGAGGAAAAGACAGAGAAAGGAGAGGAAAGAAGGAAAACCACGAAAAGGAAATAAAAGATAAAATCAAAACGAAAGACGAAAGACGACATCAACCCAGACAACCCGAATGCAACCACCTGTACAGAGTGACTTGTCGCTGTTACTCTCCGATCTCCACGTCTGTCTACTCTGTACCTCTGCCTCCTCTACATACCCTGTTCGTCGGCTTTGCCTCTCCTTCCTCTCCCCTTCTAGTCTATTTTGCCGCAACGGGCGGCACCGCATAACATCCACCTCCCGTTACGCCAGTGCGCGCCATGCTCTGATCACTCACTCACACTCTGTCTCTATTTCCTGTTTCCTGTTTCTGTCTCTCGCTGCCTCTCTGCCCATCCACCCAATCTAAATCTATTCTTCCTCCTCCTCCTCCTCTTCTCCCACGTTGTATTTTCTGGCGCTGACATACCTCTGCTCCCTCTTGCTATTCCCTTTCCCTTACTCGCGCATTCTCATACCCGTATTCTCTGGGTTTCTTTCCATCCCGTTCCGACTTGATCCCAATCCTTTTCTTTTTCCTTTTCTTTTTTCCTCTTTCTCTTTCATCCCCTTCCCTTCCCCTTCTCTCCTCTCCCACCCTCCCACCCTCTCCCACAGCTTAAGCCTACAACTAACACTTCCTCACTATTACGAGACTGCGGTATTGCAGCCACAAATTATAGGCTGCTCCTCTGAATCTGCATTGCCATACATCGACCACCATCTCGTGATCTTTCCGTCATCACAGACCACCTCTTGACACCACCAGCCATGCACTCATGAGCCTCGCCCACTTGGTTTGGGAGTGGGTTGACTGAGAACGTGAAGCCTCGCCTGGGCTTTTAGCTTTGGACGTCTGGCTTGATATCCCCAGTCTTGTGCGTTTGCGACCGCAAGACCGCACAACTGCATGACTGCTCGACTGCACGACTGCGCGACTGGACCACACTACACAACTGCCACTGCATATTATTTTGCACTCTGCACTCTGCACATCTCCTACACAATCAACTGCCACACCTCTCTTCCACACCTTGCATCGGCGTCGTTATTTGCCTCTTTTTGCCTCTGATCCTTTTACTGCGTCTTCTACGCCTCTCACTACTGCTGCCCACCCGTCATCTGCTACCTGCGCTTTATTATATCTTGCATCTTATACCCCACGATATCCTTCGGCTTCTTCTCTTCATCTTCTCCTTCGTTTCCTCTTTCGGATCTGCTTTATATTTTATCTATTCTATACTTTTTATATTGTCATAGCAGCCTTTTGACATTTCAGTCTCACATCTCCCAACCACAATATCTACCCTATCTGATCTCACGTCTACATCGGTATGCGCCCGTGTAACAAGACGTCACACCTCTCGGCTGTCTCTTTTTCTCCACGCTGTGCCCCCCAGCCCCAGAGAGATACCCCATACATATCAACGCACACGTTTTTGATCTTACATCTCAAATCTCCTATTCTCCGCATTCACAAGATACAATACTCACGACACACACGAAACCTCGTGTTGCCCCAAGCTCGGTCATTTGCCTGACACACCCACGCCTTGTTATTTGCCCTTCCGCGCGGTATCATTCTCGCTGTCGCCAAAACATCAAGTTATGACGTCTGCCATAGCGCCGCCTCTCTCTAGTACTCACCGTTCTGAGCTCAACCCCTCTTATATTGCAGCTTCTTCTTCCTTTCACCGGCCTAGGTCGATCATACCAGAAGTCATGTCCTCCGTCCAGGAACTGATGCCGCCACACGTCAAGCTGGAAGATGACCAGCACGAGCGTGGCCGCCCACGCAGCCGTTCTGGAGACAAAGACGATATCAATGGCAACGGTCAAGGCGACGACGCAAACTCGTCTCAGTCTGACGGACCGGCACGCAAGCGCAGACGAAGCCGCAAGGGCCTCGACAAAAAGTTCGAGTGCCCACACAAGGGCTGTGGGAAAAGCTATTCTCGTGCCGAGCATTTGTAAGCCTATTTTTCTTCTTGCTCTTGTTATTCTTCTTCCTTCTCATTTCTCAAACTCAAACAAGACAATACCTCGACCTGGTTATACTGACTTTGGCAGGCACCGGCACCAGCTGAATCACACTCCAAAGCAAATCTACAGCTGCAACTACCCCGGCTGTGAGCGCGTTTTTGTTCGGCAAGACCTATGCAATCGCCACAGAGATCGCCATACCGCCAAAGGCTCTTCGCTTAACCGCAAAGACAATCTCCCTGCTCAGGTCTCTCCTGTCCGTGAGTCCCGGCCAGATTTCGGTGCTCGCCAGGGTTCCCCGTCTCCAGATACCAACCAGCCTGCCACTGCATACGGCAATCAGAACAGCACCAACGGCTTCGACAATGGCCTCAGCAACGGCCACACCAATGGACACAACGGGCATAGTAACGGCCATGCTCATCCACCACAGGGAATGCACGTGCCATTTTCTCCCAAGATTAACACGAACATCAACACAAACACAAACATTTCCAATATGCCCTACTCGCCCATGACCGCCACGCCTACAACGGCTTATAACAACAACAGCTATACAACGTCTGCAAATGGAAATGACTACCTGTCTCAAGATGCGGGCAATACGACCCCGAGCTATGGTCAGCCGTCTTCGTCTCGCCAACGGCCACAGGTACAGCCGTACCAATCGCCAGCTATGACACAGCGTCCTCCAGACCGGACAAACACAAACGACATGTATGATGTCATGTCGCCTACGATCACCCAGACCGGCTTCCAAAATCAAAACACAGCAGGCACTCCCCAGTCGACAGTCTTTGTCTCTACACAGAACTTTCCGAATTTTGACTTGCCGCCGTCCAACTTTGTACCGCCAGCAACACATGTCGGATCCAACACCGTTTCACAGGAAGAGGCAGCTACTGCAGCTGGATCCGCCACACCATTGGCTTCAGCTATGGGTTATGTATCTGGTTCCAACAACGACTATGACGTACCTGTGTCTGCAGGTAGTGAGATGATGGTGCTCGACCAGATGGCGATGCCGAACACGATGCCCATGTTTGGTACAGATTCCATCATGCAAAAGTCGCCCCATGTTGGCCTTCCCGAGGACTTTATGGTCTACCTTTTCAACAGCACTCCGAAAGATGGATCGCCCCTCCAAGTTGGCTATGGAGGCTACGGTGACTTCCAGGCTCAGTACGGAACTACTTATCCTGGCAACGATCCCGGCCAGGGTGGCTACTTCCCACCCGCACCACAGCAAGTCATGTCTGTCACCAACTTGCTTGACCAAGATTTCCCCGAATCGTACGTCTTGACCGAGGAGAAGAGCAGCGAGCTCTTTGATATGATCAAGGACCGTTTCCACGAGGATGCCCATACGCCGGTGTCACGCCGCAATGACTCAATCACGGACGGCAACCGCAACGACGACTCACATATGCTGAGCCGTAGAATGATGGAGGCGTACATTGGATCATACTGGATGCACTTTAGTGACCAGGTCCCGATCCTGCACAAGCCCACATTCTCGCCTGAGCGGGCACCGAATCTGTTGCTGCTTGCCATGATAACTATTGGGGCTGCATGTCTGGATAAGACACACGAGATTGAAATTATCAAGGCTGGAGCTGAGCTATCCAACATTTTGGCCTGGCACCTTCGCTGGGAGCTGTTTATGCACGCCAATTTCCGACCGCCTGCCAAGCTATGGGTGTTCCAGACGCTACTTCTACTGGAACTCTATGAGAAGATGTACTCGACCCGTGAGCTGCACGAGCGCGCACACATTCACCACGCGACGACAATCACCCTGATGCGCCGTGGCCGGTCCTTGATTGGCAGAACTGCGGCTGATTCTCCTCCAAGCTCGCGCATGAATGGCAGTGACAGAGACAACAGCTCGCGGCATTCATCTACATCTGGCGCAGTGCACACCCAAGACCATTGGTGGAACAATTGGATCACCAACGAGGCTACGCGGCGGACTGCATTTGCAGCCTTTGTCATTGACTCGATCCATGCGACAATGTTCGGACACTCTACAGTCATGGTAGCGCATGAGATGCGCCTACCTCTGCCCTGTGACGACAAGCTTTGGAAAGCATCGAGTGGTGCTGATGTTGGTCGTGCTGAGGCACAGCTGCAGTCCGAGGGAACCAAATCGATCTCCTTTCTGGAGGGTATCAAGAAAACACTGAGCGGCCATGAAGTCAAGACCAATTCTTTCGGGCGCACTATTCTCATGGCTGGGCTGCTTAGTGTGTCATGGCACATGAACCAGAGAGATCTGCAGGTCAACTCGCTTGGTGGCTCGCAAGCACTTGGCGGCCGCGATAAGTGGCGAAGCACGCTCACGCGGGCATTTGACTCGTGGAAGAGCGACTACGACAAGTCATTGCAGCGGCGTGACAGCAGCGGCAACCTTATCGACCCGTATGCGTACAACTCGATGAGCAACGAGCAAAACGATGTCAACGTGGTGTTTGAGAGCCGTGTGGTGTTGCACCACCTTGCACACATGGCGACGCACGTGGACATTGTCGACCTCCAGATCTATGCTCGCGCTAAACGCCTGCTGGGCCGCGCTATCGGCCACAACGACCTGGCTAGTGCGCAGCGGCGTATGAAGGACGTGTGGGCACCGACAGCCAAGGCCCGTGACGCCACGTACTATGCGATGCAGTTCCTGTGCTCTGTTCTGTTGCGCAACGAGGGCAACAGCCCACAAGCTAACGGGTTGGGATATGGGAAACAGATGGGCTCCAACACCATGTACGAGGAGGCTATGACCTACTCGGCTCGTGACGATGTGCTTTTGAACCGTCCATGGGTACTATACTTTGCGGCGCTCGTGGTGTGGAGCTACGGCTATGCGACCGAGGGGCCGGTGACGGATACACAGTTGCCGACGTTGTGGGAGGACAAGGTGCAGCAGATGCGCGAGTATCTGCACGAGATTGGCAGCATTACATCGCCCGAGGAGCTTAAGGCCAAGAAGGGCATCAACAAAAACAGCGCGATGCTGATGGTGCTCAAGGCAACGTTTAGCCGGGCGCGGTGGCAGCTACTGCACGAGGGAGCCAACTTGCTGGATAACTGCATTATGATCAATACTGGAGATATGCGGTAGTTGTAACGGACAAAAAGAAGAAGAAAAAGAAAACAAAAAAAGGAGGAAACGGAGACAAAAACATCAAACCCAAACTCGAATAAAAGGGGTGACGCGGCTGAGCAAGAGGAAGCTCATTAAAACAAAAACAGCACATCACAGGAATGGACAGTCAGGGTCTTAAATTTGGAGGGACTGGTCGGGATGCAGTTTCTTGCATGTTTGCTTTATTTATTTTCTTTTTACGCCCTTTTTTCTTTTTTTTTCTTTCTTTCCACAACTCTCTGGCATAATATTTCATGTCCGCGTTTTATATGTCGGCAATCTGATTCAATGTAATTCTGCAGTTTCTTGTTTTCCGTTAATAACGTCCATATACCCTACAACATATACCATACGACTTTTTTTTTTAACTTTTCATATATTCTTTAATATACAGACCAAATCTAAACCTGATGAATAACACCGTACGACCGTCAGTTTAGATTGCTTTTGCAGTTAGCCTTACAATCAAATAAGGCAGAGTCTGAGTGGGCACTATTGATAGCATGGCAGGCAGGCTTCGGCGACTTTTACGGATACATCGGGGACTTGGCCCGTAACAATTACATACTGCATGATCCAGGACTCCAAGGGAAGTGCGAAGTGCTTGGTATAATATCGAATAAAAAGAAAAGAGACAGGCAAGGAAGCTGGGAAGCTGGATGGGAAAGAGCGGCATGGCAGAAGGAGCTGCTCAGCGAGCCCGGAGACATCTTTTGACAGACGCTCCTTCTGTAATTGCTGAGCCTCTATTGTGAGCCTGCCAACTGCCTCATCTGGACAACATCATTGAATATGTTGATTACATCAGCCCAAAGTAGACGCTAAGCAACCCCACCATACACCGCGCCTTCCTGTCGAGAGTATTTTGAATTTACTATGTATTTGTTTAGATCTATTTGAGTTTTATTTTATTATTTTATTCAAATAATTTGCATGTTCATTATAAATCTATGCATTATGCCTTTGTGCTGGCGGTCTGATGCAACTTCAGCCCCGTTTCTCTGCTGTCTCTCCTGCATTCTACCCTCGGGCTCGGGGATTTAAGAAAAGCACTAAAATTAATTGTAGTCGCACTGCACCGATCGTCACCTGCTCAAGTCTCACTTGGTTTCCCCGACTCGTCTCATCTTCTTGTCTCCTCGTTTTTTGTCTCATCTTCTCTCGCCTCCTCGCCTTCACCTTATTTTCTCACCTGCTTTCCATGCCACACATAATACATGGTTTATACAGTACCTCACCTCCAGATCTCGTCCCACCGTGTACGACGTCTTGGTAACGCCAAGCCTGATCGCCTCATCTGCAAAGACATCTCGGCTACCCTGCCGTCGCCCGTTGCCCGCCCGCCCTGCACCCCGCGACCTGGGTTTGACACGGGTCTTGCTCAGTTCGTGTGTGACTGAGACTTGAGTAATAGACACGCACACACCTTAGAGTTTTGATTGCTATTCGAAATGGCCACTCTCTTAGATCTCCCGGTGGAGATTGTCAGCAGCATTCTCGGATGGGTTTCGCCCGACGATCTCTTGTCAGCTCGGCAGGCCGCCCGATGGCTCGACGACTGCATCCGCAACAATGCCCAGATTGCTCGGGCTGTCTACTGCAACTACTTTGTATGTCTGATCAGCGCGATTACCGCAGATACAGGACATCGGACTTTGGGATGTGAGAGGAACGTGGGAAACTGACAGTGTAGGATGTCCCACCAAACATGAACCTGGAATGGCAGCAGGAGCTTGACGACTTTCTGCGCCTGCAGAGCATCTGTGCGAGCGATAATCCGCACAAGACGACACAGCTGCCCTTTGTCCACCGTACAGTCAAACGCCTGCTGCACAACGCGGCGTGCGTCAAGCGCAACGACACAGACACGCTGTTCCATCATCGGCAGTTCCGCAACGTCGACCACTTGAGCCGTATTCTCAACACGCCGTCTAATCATGTGGCCTTCTTCTGTCGATCTTTTCTCTTTGACCGGCTGCGGCGAGTTTGGAAATTCCGCAAAGAGGACCGCGCCGACCGTGCCGACACAATTGCGCGGAAAGAGCGTCGGCGCGTGCGGCGCATGGCCGAGGACTACACAGAGGGCGACGTCAGCAGCGACACCGACAGCGAGGCTGAGCGCAATCGTTTCATCTTACGCAACGTGGTTGCACCGCCGTACATGCTCAAGCCGCGTCACACCATCGAGCGCTATCAAATGAGCGCCGAGTTGCACTGCTTGTTGGGAGCGGTGCTGTTGATGTATCCACAAGAAGACCAAAACTACGACCGCGTCTACCCGTATGCCGTGTCCCGGACATATGACGCGCGTGAGTACATGACCAACTCGGAATGGGGCCCCTTTTTGCCGGGAAGCGACCGCGAGGTCGACTGGGAGAAGCTGGAGGCGATGATGATTGTGCTGCGCTTTAACATCCGCGAGCGACGCCTGCTCCAGTTTCCTATACTCAACAAGTACTGGAACAGCACTTTTCTCGGCAGCAATCCCTACAGCTACATGCCCATGAGTCGGAGTTCTGTGCCATCTCAGCCCACCGCGGCACCGGCACCCACGCCGTCGACATCAACGGGCACAGCCAGTGCAACGGCAGCGGCAGTCGAAGCGGCAGAGGTGGCCGCAGCGGCGGCGTCCATTGCCGACTCACTATCATCGCCTCTAGACGCCATAGATCCTTACGGAGTATCGGGCACTTGGATGAGGCTGGTCTGCTTCCTTGACTATGGTGATTTTTCACGGCTCAACTTTTCCCATCGCATCGCAGACAATATGCCGCATCCCCCCTTCTCAGAGGGCGAAGAGCTGCGGTTCATCATTATGAAAGTACAAGTTTTGCGCGTCGACCCGCCCAGCCCTGGGGACCATCCAGACTACCCGGTGGTGCACTTTGAAGGCGCATCGCACTCCATGGACAACCCATGGGACGACAACTCCAACTCGGGGCTGCGGGGTATGGTGCGCACAACTCCCCAAGGCCAAGTGCACTGGACGACATTTTCTATCTTCGACTCTCGCGTACGCTGGCGCAGCGAGAGTGTCCAGATCGGCGGCCACCGGTCGGGCCGTGGTGTCGTAGGCAACTGGTTCAGTGCCGACCACGACCCTCAAGGACCCTGCGGCCCATCGGCATTCTGGAAGCTGCAAGACAAGAACGGTTCAGAGGCGTTGCCAGGCCAGCCTGTCCAGGCGTTCTCGCAGTTTCTCAGCAACACTATGGAACCTGACGGCATCAATGTCGTCATCAGCATCACGCAGCCCTTGTTCCGGTACGTGGCTACGCTGAGTGCACCTGCGCAGCCTGGCGAAGAAGACGAGGACGAAGGAGAAGAGGAGGAGGATGAAGATGGCGATGACGAGTTCATGGACGACGAATATAACAATGATGCCGACTTGTATGACGGCTTTGGGCATCACTTTGGCGGAATTAACGGCCGCCCCTATGAGCATATCGCGGACGATGACGATGACGATGACGACGACGATGAAGAGCATGTCCGCGCTGGCCACGGTCACCATCGCAATCTCGCACACCACAATGGCAATGGCAATGGCAATGACAACGACGAAGACGAAGACGAAGACGACGCATTCCACGAAAACGCACAGCACCACCTCGATTTCAACCGGCTACGCAGCGAGATTGAGGCTCACATCTATCAACAAATTCACAGCGACCCGCATATGCTGAGCTACAATGTCTCGCACGGTATGCTGAGCAGCAACGCAGGTGGTGCAGGCACTGCTGCCGCAGCTGCTAATGATGCTGACGAAGACACTAACAGCCCAGTTGGAAACGGCAACGGAGACAGCCCCGTGCCCGACTTGGGACTGCCTCCCTTCCAGTTCATGCCTGTCAATGCTGTTCTCGCGGGCCCGGGCCCGGGTTCGAGTGCAAATGCACCTGCCCCTGAGCGCGAGCCGGCTACAGAATAGTTCGTGTGCCTATAGGTCTACGTGGCTACATATTAATACATTCACTTGTATACTCATATACTTATTTACATATTGCATATTTACATTTTGGTTAACGTTCTTTCGATACATACCCTATATTTCCCACCATGCCACTTCTCATCCCTCTAGACCTACAACTTTGCATCCTGGACAACCTTGCCGTGGTCGCACGTGGCGAGGACAGCCCCGTCACTGCGCCGGCGAAGGACTCCGCGTAAACTCGACATGCGCTTGCCCGCATGCAGCTGCTCGCAGTCAATCAGGACCTGCATCCCTGACGGGGCCGGCCGCACATAGGTGACTGCAAGAGTGCGTGACACGCCAAGCCGCTGCCACGACTGGACCAGCTCTTCCTCTTCGTCGGCATCGGTATTTGCGTCGGCCGACCCTGGTGCCGGGGTTGCAGCCATGGCCAAGGCTAGACTGGTACAGAAATCAAACAGGGTGGCTGTTGCGCCGCCGTG
Source organism: Ophiostoma cf. undulatum (assembly GCA_022392935.1). Classification (NCBI taxonomy): domain Eukaryota; kingdom Fungi; phylum Ascomycota; class Sordariomycetes; order Ophiostomatales; family Ophiostomataceae; genus Ophiostoma; species Ophiostoma cf. undulatum. Next base: position 69,688 of record JAKRGL010000042.1, on the reverse strand, counting down.
CATGTTGCCGAGGCGGTTGCAGTGTTCGGGCTGGACCGTATAGCCGAACACGATGTGCGGGTGGTCATGGTGACTGGCATCGTGGTTGTAGTCGTCGGCCGACACCAGCTCGAGGTGAGGCTGAAACTGTGTCATGAAGTCCTGCAAATATGTGTGTTAGTAGTTTTTGGCAAGGTTCAAGTTTTCTTTCAGTCAAGACGTACCTCCATGTCGTTGTCATCGAGGTGCTTTATTACTTCGAGCAGCCGGCGGATGCGCTCAAAGTTGGACATCTTCGGTGGCATCCTGATGGAATTTAATAGCTTATGGCTTGGATACCAGCGAAAGGTGAGTTTTTGATATTGATTAATCAAAGCCGTAAAAGATGGCGATGGCGATGGCGATGGCGATGACAAGATGCCGGATGCTGGATGCCGGCGAGGAGAGCCTGAGGGCTGTGAGCTGATGACGGCTGTATCTTATTGTTCTAGGTGATAAAACATCAGATAAAACGGCCAGACGCAGTCAGCAGTAATTTGTTTTAGTAAATCTGTCAGATCAATGTCACAATCAACAATGGTTGACGTTGGCCGTCTTACAGTAAGCATGCCTCCGCATTCCGTGATTACGTAAGATTTACTATTGGCTGTGTCGCTGCAGATTTAGTGGAAACATCCCCTGAGGGGAATCCAACCCCAGCTTTTGCCTCGGCAAACCAGGCGCGCTTCTCACTAATTAGCACATAGGAGACTAGCTACTGTAGAAGCGCCAGCCAGTCAAGATAAGGAAAATACCGAGCAGTGGCGAGCTCCACGTGCTGACTGACGGTTGCACCTGCCAGCTGTGACATCAATCCATCGCGTGTTTGCATCGGCATCCAGCGTTTATCTCCTCCATCTTTCCGGCGCCCCATCTCGACAACCAATACCGACATTTAATACCGACATTCAGTACCGACAAAATCCCTCGACGCGACCTGACCCAGCCCACTCTGAACATCGACAGCCTCAGCAACGCGACGACTCGACACCGCCCACCATGGATGCCGTCAGCGCTGCCGGCCAGGCGCTGGTCGACGAACAGAAGCCGTCGCTGTTTGAGCTGCTCTCGGAACAGCAGCTTCATGGCCTGCTCCCGCCGACTCTGCGGTATCTCTTGACTGTCGCGACACAGCGGTACCCGCGCTACCTGCTGCGCACGCTCAACTCATTTGATGAGCTGTATGCGCTTGCCATGGTCGTCGTCGAGCACTACTACCTGCGTACCATGGGCGGCACCTTTACGGAGAACTTTTACGGCCTCAAGCGCGAGCGCGTGCTCGAAGGCGGCTCCGGCCGCTCAGCAACAGGCGTGCCCATGCGCAACAGCAGCGAGGTACCGCGCGCGACGACCGGCACTCCATCGGTCGTTAGCGAGTTCCTCAAGATGGGATCAAACTCGGCGCTGCTGTGGAAGAACCTGGCCATCATTGTCGGTGTGCCATATCTCAAGCGCAAGCTTGACGCCGCCTACGAGATTGATGCACCGCGTGCCCGTCTCGGCGCGGCATACCAGCGGCTGCCGGACAACCCGACACTGCGCGACCGCATACGGCACATGGCGCGCTGGTTCCTGCGCAACGTCTACCCGAGCGTACACGCGGCGTACGGCTTCGCCATGCTCGCATTCAATCTCGCCTACCTCTTTGACGGGTCGCGGTATGCAAGCCCGCTGCTGTGGCTCGTGAGCACGCGCGTGCGGCGCATGACGGGGGCCGATTACCAGGCCATTGACGCTGCCCAAGAGCGCCGGTCAGAAAGAGCAGCGTCCGCAGCATCGTCTACGACATCGTCAGTAGCCAACAGAGCACTCGGCAGCCTGTCGTTTGTGCTGCCTGCGAGCATCTTTGCTCTCAAGTTCTTGGAATGGTGGCACGCGTCCGACTTTGCCAAGCAGCTGTCGCTCAAGGCCTCTACAAATCTTGATCTGCCGCCACCACTGACTTCGGGCCTGTCTACAAAGGCCTCCCTAGCCTCGTCCGCTCCCAGCGCTGGTCATGCCGCCTCGAGCACGGGAAGTATTGGACGCAAAGGGATTCTCAAGAAGGAGACGGCGCGCCGGGCGGAAGATGCCCACCCACCAGGACCGGGTTCCGGTACAGGCACAGACGAAAAGGCAGACGCGCCGACAGAAGAAGAAGAGCTGGCACGCACAGCACCGATCGCCAAGACATCGCTGCTGCCCATCTACACCGTGCCAGCGCCAAGCGACTCCGGACTGTGCCCGATCTGTGCAGAGGAAATCACAACACCTACAGCATGCCAGACAGGTCTTGTCTACTGCTATATTTGCATCCATAAATGGGTGTCGGGCCAGCACGACAAGCAAGAGGCTTTTATGGCCGACAAGGCCAGCCGGTGGGAGAACGGTGAGGGACGGTGTGCCGTTACAGGGCGGCGTGTCCTCGGAGGTACCGAGGGTCTTCGCCGCTTGATGGTGTAATTTTTTGATATCCCCCCCCCATTCTCATTTTAAAAAAGAATCACGGTGGAAGCATTTGCAGCGCTTATTTTGTTTATTTTGTTTGTTTCCCAGCATACTATTATCACCCAGTTATGATCTGGCCATTCTCTGTATTATAGGCTTTGCTCTTCGTTGGCCCATATTCCCATCAGCTGTTATTTCACGTCTCGAGACGGAGCTCTGTTATCTAATTGCAATAAATGAACCATCATTGTCCTGCCGTTGAATGGCCATCTATAGTCTGTAGCATTGTCCTGGTTGCCTAGAGTGTAACAACTTGGATGCTGTTTCCGAGCCTGCCGGTGTTGCCGTACATCTGGCCGGCATTCACGAGGACAGTGCAGCTAGCACCCTCTTCCGACAAAGCGCCTGGTGCCACAAGCCACACGGGAATCATGGCTGTCGCCACGGCTGCTGCCGCGGCAATTCCGACGAGAGACAGCAACTGGCTGATCAGGCCGCCAGCCTGTGACGGCTTGTTCTCGCCATCCTCGTCGCCGGCCTCGACCAAATGCTCGTAGGATGCTTGGATATCATCCCAGAACACATCCTGCCGTCCGGCACCCCAGTGTACATGGCCAAACACATGCAGCTTGGGCCGCACACGCCAGATCTCTGAGAGGATCCCCGCACACCCCAGTCCGATATCAAGATGGTGGCGCTGTTGTAGTTAGTATTGATAATAGATGAGACATCACAGACTCCATGACAAGTCAACGTACTGGGGGAGCGTGCGTGACGAGAATATCAATGTCGTTGGGAATCGTATCTTTCCACGGCGGCGAATCGCGAGGGTATTGGAATCTAATAGTCGGAATTAGCTCTCGCTCCCTCCCCAGTATCTCAAAAGTCTTCCCCGGATTTTCCAGGACTTACGAAAAATGATCTGGCCCGCACGCGGGAATGTCCGGTGCGCCATACACCTTGAGTGTCCGCCCACTAGCAAATTCAATTGTCTTGCTGCTGTGCTCCAGGTAGTACATGTTGGCTGCAAAGCGCGGCCCGTCCTTTTCGGCATCGGCAACGACAATGCCCTTGGCCGCACGTGCCGCCGGGTCGAACCAGCTGTCATGGTTGCCGCATACAACGACCTTGTGCTCATGCGGCAGCGACGCCAGCCAGTCCAGCTGCTTCTGCAGGTCGGCTGGTGTGCCCTCGTTGGTCAGGTCGCCCGCGTGGATCAGGAGATCGCCGTCGGGGACGTCGGACACAATGAGATCGTGCGTGTCGGAAATGCACACGACGCGCACTACCTGGCTCTGGGACGGCGTGCCTGACAGGATCCGTGCAGCTTCGGCTTCCTCACGCTCGTCAAAGCGGTGTCTCTGCGACGCCCAGCCGCGAACAGCCACGATCCAGCTGTACAGGTAGTGTGCGGCAGCGCGGATGGGCGAGGCCAGGAAGCGGTCCAGCACTGTCGGGGCCTCCCACGGGCCCTGCCGGAGCAGCCCGAGCTCCATCAGCAGGGACATTGTGAGGAGTTTCAATTCGATTGGTCCAATCTATCTTCTAATTTATTTTCGAGGAATCCATCAAAAATGGTGTCACGATGTTGTCACAGAAGAGATGCGGTGGAAAGCACTGCCCCCATTCTCTAATTTGAGTAGAAACTGCCATGTACTGATACTATAAAATCCTTGTCTCATAGTATCATCCAAGTAACTACGGTTTACCCGTCGTCGTTCTTTCCCTTCTTGGTCAGCCTCTGTCAATGTCAACCTATGCCGTGTTCACGTGCGCCAAAATCGGTCGGTGAGGCACCTTCCCTATCTTCACAATTGGTATCCCACCGCCCAGATTACTCCCCCCCCCTCCCCCGATTTCCCGCCAAGCCTTTTCTGCCGCATAATGCACGGACTAAGCCATCACGCCAGCACGAAGAAGCTGGTTCTTGGGACGGCAAGCACTAATTTTACACTTCCATATTTGAAAAAGCGGGTCGCACTGTAAGTACGAAAAAGGTACAAAGAGTGCAAAAGGTAAGGGAGAAGGAGAAGAAAAGAAAAGGGAAGAGAAAAGAGAGAAAAATAAGAAAAGAAAAGAAAAAGGAAGAGAAAGTGAAAGGAAGAGAGATCCTCTTTTGTTTTCTTTCCTCTTTCCTCTTACTTTCTCTTTTCTCTGTTTTTTTTTTTTATATAGCGGTTTCATAATAGTATTTATAGTAGTATTTAACGGTTTTATACGTAGTAGTGTTTATAGCGGTCTTATAGTAGTACGTGCGGCGGTCTTATTAGTGTTTACAACGGTCTTACGGCGGTGTTTTTAGTAAGATAGCGATGTTTGTACTGGTATGTATACAGTGCGGCTTCCTGTATTTCACACTGCGAGCTATGGAAGCCATACACCCGGGAAGCTACGTAATGGCCAGCTCTCCTGCTAAATTCGGGCTCCATCTAGGAACCCTCTTTTTTTCAGCTGGCATCATCCCACAATATAGCGTCTTCAGCTCGATTTTTTTGATAGGTAAGATAGTGCTCTAAGAAAGACAGCAGGAACGACGCTGATGGCACTGGATGTCGAGTGGCTGACTGCTAGAAGAGGGGTGCCGGCTTGTATTTATAGCTTTGCGAAGTAGCATTGGTGACGTTTTCGATCGCTCCTTCCCTCTTTCCGTCTCTCTCTTCTCAGTGCGCCTTCCGTGTCACTCACTGCCAAGGCCACGCACACACAACCTCTTTCCTTTCTAGTGACGTCGCTCCTTCATCTATCATCGTCCTGCATCCTCTCTTGTCCTCTTCTTCCACCAACATAACGACATCAATATACTCTGTTGATACCTCTACTCTGTACCTCTACCTAAAACACTACCTATGCCCCGTCTCTTCATTCGTCATCTCTTCATAGCCATCTCCACCTGACATCCCTAGCTCCCCTCCCTTGCGCAAATCGCCCACCTACAGTATCTCTTCTTCATTTTCATTTCCGCCTTCGGCTTGCTCTACTCTTCACCAAAAACATCACCTAAAATAGAGGTACAAACCTGCACGACGTGGCTACTGATTTCGCCAATACGCCCGACCTCAACATTTGCACGCGATCGCCCAAGCTCTATCTGCCATGGCCACGTCCGACGTCACCGGCGGTGACAAGCTGGACACCAACAGCAACTACAAGGTCGACTATGTCATCCACTACCTGATTCCTCCCAAGGAACGCGACCAGGCTGAGGCCGCATTTGTGCAGCTCATCGAGTCCCTCGCCAATGCCGGATTTGCCACCGAGGTCCGTCCTGGCAGTGACAGAGAGTCGCTCCTCGTTTTTGTCAAGATTGCATCCGAAAAGCTTCTCCGTGCCCAGGTGTATCGCAATCGTCTTCAGGACTACCTGTACGGCATTCGCACCACAGCACCCCCGAGCCGCAAGAACCAGGGCGGCGTCGAGGTTGACTTTGACGACTACTTCTCCCAGGAGCCCATCTCCGAGGCCGAGCGTCTGCGTCTCGCTTACCTGTTGATCACCAAGCCGCGGTCCGAAGGCGGCGCCGGCATCTCCACCAAGGGCAGCGAGTCTGCGCCTGCTTCCAACTCCAAGGGCACAATTGTGAGCAGCAGCGAAGCCCATCGCAAGTACGTGGCGTCCATCTTTCCTCTGCACGACCACAAGTTCAACCGCGAGTGGCTCAAGAGATGGAGTACCAAGTACATGCTGGACGCCGAGGACCTGGACGCGATCCGCGACAAGTTTGGCGAGAAGATTGCCTTTTACTTTGCTTTCTTGCAGAACTACTTTCAGTTCCTGCTGTTCCCTGCAGCCTTTGGCTTTGGCGCGTGGCTGCTGATCGGCCAATTCTCGTGGCTGTATGCTGTTGTCAACTGCTTGTGGTCGGTGATCTTCTTCGAGTACTGGAAGAAGAAAGAAGTTGACCTGGCCGTGCAGTGGGGAGTGCACGGCGTGTCCAAGATCCAGCTGCCGCGGTCCCAGTTCCAGTTTGAGCGCGAGGCACAGGACCCGATCACAGGCGAGACAGTCAAGGTGTACTCGCCCTTCCGGCGGTTTACGTACCAGCTGCTTCAGGTGCCGTTTGCGCTGGCCTGTGTGGTTGCCCTGGGCAGCTTGATTGTAGCCTGCTTCTCGATTGAGATATTTATCACGGAACTCTACGGTGGCCCATTCAAGCAGTACCTCACGTTCCTGCCGACAATTCTCCTGACCATATTTATGCCGATTCTCACGGGCCTTCTTACGACTGTTGCCGAGAAGCTGACTGTGTCTGAGAACTACGAGACGCAGGATGACCACCAGGCTGCTTTTGTGCAAAAGATTTTCGTCATCAACTGCATTACGTCATATCTTCCGATTTTCCTGACGGCATTTGTCTACGTGCCTTTTGGCAAGGTGCTCGTACCATACCTCGACGTGTTCCAAATGACCGCGCAGCACCTTACGGGTGATGTCAAGGCCGACGGCATCACACACAAAGCGGCTGCCTTCCAGGTCAACACCCGCCGTCTCACGCAGCAGGTTATCTACTTCACGGTGACTGCGCAGATTGTCAATTTCTTGACCGAAGCTATTGTGCCGTACGTCAAGCGCAAGGTGTTCAAGGCCGTCAAGGATGTTTCGGAAGATCTTACCAAGAAGGAGCAGGTCAAAGATATCCCCGAAGAAGCAGAATTCCTTGAGCGCGTACGTAACGAGGCCACTCTCGACGTGTACGATGTGACTATTGACTATCGCGAGATGGTTGTGCAGTTTGGCTACCTGTCTCTGTTCTCGGTTGTCTGGCCGCTGACTGCCTGCTCGTTCCTAGTGAACAACTGGGTAGAGGCACGGTCTGACGCAATGAAAATTACCATCAACAGCCAGCGTCCGATCCCGTGGCGCGGCGACTCGATTGGTCCTTGGCTGGGCAGCCTTGGCTTCTTGTCATGGCTGGGCAGCATCACAAGCGCTGCTGTGGTTTTCTTGTTCCGCTCCAACACTTTTGGCCCCGATCATTCGCCTTGGGACATTCGGGCCTGGGCCCTGCTGCTGAGCATCATCTTTGCCGAGCACACGTACCACGGAATCCAGATTGTTGTGCGGTTCATTATCGGCAAGATGGACAGTCCCGGACTGCAGCGCGAGCGGGCCGAGCGGTTTGCTCTGCGCAAGCGGGTGCTGGCAGAGTCGCTAGGCGAGTCCGAGGCCGAAAAGGCAATTGGACCGAACGTGACTGGTGGGGAGGAGATCACACGCGAGGCGCTGGGGGAGCAGGCACGCGAACTGTCGACCACGGGCCAGGGTACAGCGGAGGATGTGTTTTGGCTTCGGCAACGGGGCCCGTCCGAGTGCGTGCAGGTCGGACGGTCTCTGATTGCAGAGTTTGTTGATTTCGAGGCCAAGGCGGCACAGACAAAGGGAAACTAGACGTCCCCTATCGTCGATGTGACCGACGTGGTCAGTGTGGTCAAGTTGGTCTAGCAAGTTCAGCTGACCGATGTGATCCAGTCGGTCCAAAAAGTGGTCAAGAGGTCGCTGTTTCTCCCCTAGAAAACAAGGCTTAGCTGTGAAGCGACAACGGCCTCTACGGCGTGGCTGCCAGAATTGATGCGATAGGCTTCATGCGCCAGTCCGCCTCGTGATTCGCATTGAATACTGAAACGGGCCGGCGTCTTTCCCGAGGTGGAAGTGCGGGTGCAGACACGAAGCACGACGAATTGGTGACGGAGTGGCGGAGTGGCACAGTGTGGTTATCCAGAAGCAAGGCACCTCTGGACCGAGCCGGCAGACGGATGGTTTCCCATATTCCTCCTTTTTTCTACTATGGTGCTTCGTTCCATGCGTTCTTCTTGCCTTCCTTTGCCTTCTTTTTGCATACATTTCTTTGGCTCCCGATCCGTGATTTGGGTATTTCGTATTACATATTTTGTTTATGAATTATATATTTATATCTGATATACTTTATTTATCATGTCTTTTGTTTCTCTATTGACATTGCGAGGCGGCAATGGTCATGCAATAAGCCTTGTTTTAAGGTCTCCCGCAGTGTTTTCGGGGCAATCTGTCTGTCCCGAAGGATAGATAGTCTCTCTCAACCTAGGCTTACTGTGTACAATTTTTCTCTTTTGCCTATCAATATTAAGGTTATTGGTCCGGTCCTGCTCAGTTCAAGCTGACCGCTGGTTCAGTGGTACAAGGAGCAAGTACCTGTCTAACACTGCCCCATCATGCTGTCAGCCCCGGAGGGTGCCTTCTCCATCCAATACTACTCCGTATGTACTGTATTACACCAAGTACAGAGGTACTTCTATAGAAGCAGAGAGGAGCATAGAAACCCGGGCTGTACGACATATCAACTATCAACTCGGTCATGTTTCAGCAGCTACCGTGTCTAGAGAGCCGGGTCGACAAGTGGACTGGACCATTGGAAGGCTCAGGGTATCGAGGTGCCCGGTGCATGGTAGCACTGAAGCGTGTGCAGTTTTGTTTTTGCTATTCTTCTTTTTGTCGCTCTCTTTTTCCATTTCCCTGCTTCTTTGCATCCTGATGGTGCATCCCTTCCTAGAGACTATGTAAGATATATTTCGGGTGCCATGTGGTGGCGGAGATTGTGTAACAACTTCCATTTTATCATCAGAGGAAGGTCCGACTCCGTGTGCCTTCATCTTATTAACCACTGTCTGCAGATCTGCCCGAATCTGAACCGACTTGTTGTTTCCACCGTCTCCATTCCCATCTATCCTTTACCGAACAAACGTACGCAAAGCAAGCCAATGGGCTTTGGCTCTTAGCAGGCGTGCGGCATCTCTAGTGCAGTTTATTGTTTCTACTCTCTATGTTCTACAGCAGCAAAATAGTGGAAGGCTGACTCGCCTCGTTTAATATGGACCAGTCAGAGGTGCCCAGACTTGCAGCAAGGAGGCTGAGCAACGGGGCGAGGAGAGAAGAGCGAAGACGAAGAGAGAGAAAGAAAAGAGGGAAATGTTCGCGAAATGGATGTGCATCATTCCGTGCTTATCTGGCCGCCTTGTCGTCTTGTCGTCTTGTCTGCCTGTGATGCTTGTCTCCGAGTACGACGTGCTAGCCCGTACTCTGTACTTTTTGACTCGACATGTCTCGCATGCATGTCTTGGCCATGCCCTGCCCTGCCCGATAGCGCTACCTGATATATGGCATGGACAGACAGCGAGGGGTTCGAGTCTACGGAGTACATAACCGACGCTTTGACAATCAGTCAATATCTCTGTCTAATATAGCTGCCAAGTAGCCGTCTTTGTGGACAGTCGGGCGATAGGCATTCTCGTTGGTTGTGTGCCCCAGCCTGTCTACATAATAGCATCAGCAAGGCACAGCCTCGCTCGTCAGCCGATGCATACACGTGCCGTTGAAAATACTGGGCAGGCAGTAGGGCAGATGCCTATCTTGTCTGTCCGTTGCTTTGCTAGCTGGCTGTTAGGCGGGACTATTGACAACGCCTCCCCAGCAGTACCAAGTATCTACACAGTACACCCACCTCTGCCTTCCCGAGCTCACACTTTTTCCATCTCTTTATCTTGCGTCCCCAGCCGCTCTTGTTGTTTTCGTCTTTTCTGCATCGGCGTCTCCATCGAGGATCTGAGCGCTGTACTATGTATCTGTGCCCCATACGGCGACGTACGACTTATTTCGGAGTATCTCAATTCGCGTGGGATATATCGCGCTGTAGAGACTTGTTCGGAAAAGACCCTTTAGTTCCGGCCTTCTCTTCTTCTACTTCCTTTCCTTTTTGATACTTCCTTTTGATACGTCTTGCGTCTTCTTTATCTCCAACCCCATCGTTACCGATTTCTGCTCCCAATATTAATGATAACAACAGTACTATCTGTCAACGTCGCAGTTAGACGCCACCTAATAAGCCTTTATTCTATTTCGTGCGCTCTGTACTTTGCATATTGTGTATTTCCCCCCTCTTCGGCCTTTTCAGAGCAAGCGTGCCTCTGCCCTGCCGCCCTGCTTCTTCCTACCGTCCTCATACATAGTACTAATCTTACATACAGCACTTCTGCCCTTCTTCTATTCCCCTCCTACATAGTAAGAACATAGTCGCTTCTTCTCTCCACCGTTCCGTGCACGGTCTGTTCCCTGGTCTTTGCCATCCTGATTATTGATTTTTGTGTCCACGAGTATTCAAACGATTCAAATAGTTCGACTTTCTCAAGTAAACCAAGTAGCAAGTAGCATTGCTCTTTCTTCCGAACCGGTTATCTTTACGACGCATGCTTGAAATGATGCCTTTAGCTTGCTCAATAGTTCTTATTGTCAATGATAGGATAATCCCTTCCCCTCTCGCACCATCTCTGTAGCTCTCTTAAAGGAGTACATATTACTGTACACTATTAGAAGAAATACGAAGTACACAATCCTCTATCACATATACCCAATCCCTCGATGATCAACCGGGCTGCCATCCCCCGTCTATTGGCCTTCCTACTTTGTGCCCCTGTCCAACTAGATCCCACGGACCAGGTTCGCTCAATATTTTGGATTTCCTACTGCAAGTATCGCATCGACTTCGTCTCGTTTGTGTATCTACTCTCTACTCCGTACACCATCCATCACTATCTCTACTATGTAGCTATTCCTAGTTTTATCTTCATTTATCTCAAGCTAATCTTCAAACTCAACGCTATAGAGACAGTGGACCCTGTCGGATATTAATCTTTTAAACTAAGAGAATCAAATTTTATCTACTCTGCATCTGTCTCTCGGAGCTTGTCGTTTGGGATCCCGCCCACGCAACTGTTCCCCTCTCTCCGTAGTGATGTGCAATGCATCCTCTCGATTCGGGAACTGCACTAGATCCTCTGATGTTCTGCCCAATCCAACCCTTACATAGTATAGGACAGTCGAGTACGACTTGGGGATAATTGGTGATATATGACTACAGAGTATGAGGCACATCTATGCTCGCGTGAGGTGCATCCTAGTATGGAATCAGGCAGGATGTAATTGCTGCAAAAAGCGTCTTCTCTTTTTTGCATTTTTTATTATTTTCTTTCATCTTTGACATTTCTGATTTGTTATCCCCGTTATTAAAAAGGCGATTTTCTTTTGAATTCGAAATACTCTGTAAATATGCTTGCTCTTCCCAGGAAGTTGATCTTTACTTTCCCAGCCCTTCGTTCCTTGATTCGAAGAATCCTTCAAGCTCCCTCCCAAGTTCTTGAATATCCCTCGATCATGTACATCTCAAGTCTCCCGCTTTTCATCGGACTCGCCTGCCACTCGCACATTTATTGTCTTCTCTCTTCAAATTGCAGACGAATAAGGGGGTCTTGCATAATCCGCGTGGGCTGAAGTCCAAGCCCATTAACGTCGTAGTAGGAGGAATGCTGACACACTGGACCGTATCCCATACTATGGATTTCTCCTATGCGTTCTCGACTTTGCCATCTCAGGCCAGGCGGACTCGGCCACTCTGTAAGAAGCAGAGTACAGAGTCGACTATCAGAGCCAACCCGAAACTGATTGCTCCGAGTCGCAAGACGAGACAATACTTACAAGACAGCTGTTTTGTCTGGTGCAGAACAGTTTTCACCATCGATTATTTATGTCCATTCGCACCGCATTGACTCCCACTCGCTTGCTCTGTGCTTCACATACTCCCCGGCATATCGTACTTGCCTGCTGCATGCTTGCACTCCTTCGTTCCTTCCCCCCTCGCTCCTTCTCTCCTGCATTGTACTCCTGCACTTCTTCACTTTTGCCCGCACTATTTTGCCGATTTCCTTCCGTTCTTGCCTGCCTGCCCATTGCCACTTCCCTTTCTGGTCTTATTTTCACTATCTCCCCGATCCTTCCTCGTTCTTTCTGTATTTTTTTGCCCGCCCTCGCTCTTTCCCTTCCCAGCTATATCCCTCGCTCCCTATTTCCGAATCCATCGTTATGTTCTCTTTGCATTCTGCACGTATATCCTGGCTGGCTGATCTCCCGCGTCATAGCGTCGCAGCACACAAGTAAGCCGTAGACAGTACCGTGCTCTGATGTACTCGGGGTTTTTTGGTACATAGTACAAGAACCGAAGGATGCGATAGGCACACCATCAATCAAGATATGTACACTTATCGAGAACGCAGTATTGGAAGTTGATACTGGTCGCGCCTGCCTGTTTAGGCCAGAGGCAAATCTTCAACGGCCCCTGTTCTGCCCTGCGGTTCGCACCTGCCTGGAAAGACAACGGCTACCGATCTATTCGATAATTGAGTATACAAATGCCCCCAAAAAACATTATTAAATACATATAAATAAAATCAAATACATATAAACCTGAAATAGAGTAGTTAATCAAGTCGAATAACGCAAAGCTCAAAAGGAGGCAGGGACTGCACGGTGCACATCGCTCTTTCCTAACTAGACTGCTACTATTGCGTGTTTACTCGTCTTTGTCTTGTGTCTTTCCTTCTCTGCGTCCTGGTCTGTCTCACGCCCTCCACTCCATCATCCGCCCAATTGTACTCTAGTCGGGGGTGGGCCTGGCTGTACATAGTATGTATGTGGACGCGGCTAGCTGACAGCTGATAGCCCGACCGACTGCACAGCTCTCGACTCTGCCTACCCTATTCTGCTCATTCTATTCAGTCTAGTTTCTTGCCTGCTTCACCACGCTCGTCATCTCACCCTCTTTCTCTTCTCCTTTCTCTCTTACACACACGTACACATTATCTTCAATCCGTCTCTACCATTTATTCCACGATCTTCCTCTTCTTTCATTCGTCCTCTCTCTGTCTTTCTCGTTCTTTCACCCCTACTTACTACAGAGTACAGAGTACAATACCCACCCGCTGGCTCATCCCCGCCCCCGCCGCTCACCCACGCCCCATAAAGACAGGAGAGCAAGCGAGAGACCGCGAGACAACTGTCAACACGCTTGTACTCTGGAGACAGCTTTACAGCTACAGAGCCATAACAGAGCTGCACAGACAGCTACTCCGTACATACAGAGCAAACAGCTCCAGCTGCACGACACAGCAACGAGAATACCAACAATAGGAGAAACAACATAGGAGCGACAACAACAGAAAAAAAGAAAAAAAGAAAACAAGCCAGCCCAGGAGGCAAAGCATCTCGGGTTGATTAACTTCTACTCGTCTCGACCGCCAACATGGACGAGCAGATCGAGTTCCTTCTGCTCAGTCCATTCCAGGACATTATTGAAAAGGCGCAGATCGCAGTCGACAATGCGCGCACGGCAGCCGACGATGACATGCTCAAGACGGCCCAGGGCCTTCTCAAGGAGGGCGAGCGTGGGCGCAAGACAGTGGACGGCGTCGCACAGCGCCAGTTGAAGACATATGCTGAAAACTTCATCTCTGCCCTGAGCGAGGCCAGGGACATTACCGACCCCGTCGACGAGCTGAGCACCCTCATCTATGACCTCGAGGACTATACTGAACCCGACAGCTTCGACGCAGAAAAGTTCAGGGAGTACCAAAAGGCTGCACAGAAGACAACAATGGCCATTGTGCCCCTTTTGCGGCGAATGAAGCTCGAGGCTCCTGCATCTGCTACCTCGCCGGTTCCCGTCTCATCGCCCATCATGCAGACAGGCGTCATGCGCGTCAATAGCCGTAGCAGCATCCCCAGCGTCTACACCGACACCAGCGACCGCCAGCGTGACGAGCTCATCCAAGCATGGGCATCGGGGAATGGTGCCGCAGCTGCCCATGCCGCTACCGCCCAGGCCGACCAGATGCCGCAGATGGGCGCTCTGAGTGGGCCCGACCTGGGCTGGAATAACGGACGCCAACAACGATCCAGCCCGCCGCCCCCAGTGCCCGCCATTCCGACTTCCCAGCTCGTCAATTCGTTGCGTCACTCTGCTTGCTCATCGCCCACTTTGATGCTGCCATCCATCCCTGAACCGCCTGCCCCTGCTGCTGCGCCTGTGCCACCACCCCCTGTACCGACGACAAACCCCTGGCAAGTTGGCCCACGACCCTCGGTCTCGACCATTACGGAAGACGACGAGCTAGGCATTTTGGTTACTAGCCAGACTGTGGACGACAGTACTGGATTTAGTGACAAGGAAGACGGCGAGGGTGGTGGGATTGACGCACTGGATCGTCGCCGCCGCGTTTCAACGGCGTCACGACCGGACTCGCCGACGATCCCATCACCAACATCGGCTGCACCTGACGTTCCCTTGCCTAAGATCCCAGGGGGTGAAAGCCCAACAAAGCAAAGCGATCGTTTCGTGGTACCGCTACCGCCACCGCCGATTCCGCGGCGGCACGATGAGGGCCCGAACTACTGGGAGGAACGGCGCGCTAGCAACACATCTCCGCGCACACCGGTCATCTCCGCCCCGAGATACTCTATTATGCCACCTTCAAGACACACGTCTGGATCGTTCTCGCAACCTTTAATGCAATCTATGCAGCACGCGCAGTTTAACCAGCCTCTGCACACAAATCATGTCGGCTCACGCGAGTCCCGCATTAGCACGGCCACCGCCTCGTCGGTCAGCTCGCATACCAACGGATCAGTGTTCAGCACCGACTCCAACTATCCCAACGGGACACGTGAGTCTGCCCTTGATCCTCTTAGCCCCGTTGCACGCCCCATCTCATCTTCGCCATTAGATGAAGGCCTCTCAGCGCAACTTCTCGCCTCTTTTGCGTCAGGCGGTGCACAGTCCCCGCCTGGCCCTGCACCTGCATTTCCAGGACTGGCAAATCGGCCGCCTCCTGTGCCCAAGAAGAACTCGGTATCCAGCAACGCTGGATTGGAAGTGCTACAGTCCCCGGCACCAATCAACATTCCGCCTGTGGTCATTGATTCTGGCCTGATTCCCGTAGAGAGCCCAACCCAGACGGCAAGAGCCAGTGTGCCCAATGAGCTCGTGGTTCACCGCACACCGGATTGTGCCATCGGTCCGGCCAGTGCATTCCATCTCCTCAAGGGATTCTGCGAGGGTGCTAAAGAAGTACAACGCGGCGAACGCGGCGTGCGCCAGATCAGGAAGCTAGTAAGTCCATATTTGAGATTTTGCGTAAAGAAAGAAAAAGAGAAGAAAAAGAGAAGAAAAAATACGAAAAAATACGAAAAAAGAAACTAATTTTCCAGTCATACAGTGGCTCTGGTGCGTATGCTGCCAAATGTACACACTGTCTCTATGAACTGCAATGGTCTGAGGTTGAAAAGGATCGCCAAAATCATCGTACGTATATTTTTCCATATTTTCCGAGATACTTGCCTGGCAACATACTGACCAGGACAGCGAGTGCAAACTACCGCATGCATGGTATCGCCTTCCGTCTTCGCTTTCTGTCCAAGAGCCATCTGCCAGCCAAGCAGGTCGACGATCCGCTCTACGCCTGCTTGTTCTGTTTGCAAGATGGCCGTACACTAGAAGAAAGCGATGCTACAGTGTTCTTCAGCCAGGGCCAGCTGTTTGCACATCTGGCACGCCACCCGCGGCCACTGCCCCAAGTCCCCGGGGTTACGGTGATTGACGGCGAGGAGGCGCCAGCCGAGTTCCGGTACAACTACGATCTACATTTTACCAACCCGCCAACACACTCCGACCTTGCGGGTATCCGCCCCGAATTGGACCGGTTGCCTACAGCTATTGCCGTCGAGACATTCCGCAAGTCGCACGGCACCCTCCGACGGCCGTTTGACAGTGCCATGCCCATCCAGTTCCCTGCCGGTTCGAAGATTGTTGGTATTGAGTTCCCTGCAAAATACAAGGGCGAATGGGCAGTGGGCTGGTTTGACAACATTCGCGGCCCATTCCCCGTGGAGTCGGTGCGTCTTGACCCCCCGCCGAAACACGAGATGCGGGCACAGGCACCCAGCTCACTCAGGGCGACGGCACGGTGGAAGTGGGCCACGACCAGCACGTACAAGAACAGCGTCTGGCTTCGGCTGGACAAAAACGAGACTGTGTCTGATATCGTTTGTAAGTGGCATTTTAACGAGTCTGCGCCGGAGACACTAGGTGAGCATAGCTAACAAACAGGGTCCCATCCCGACCATTGGTGCTGGGCTGGCGTAAACTCCAAGGGAAAATGGGGCTACTTCCCACAGTCGCATATAGAGCCCAATTCGCTCACGGATCCGCCATCCGGCAGCGACAATGCCAGCGTCGCCAGCCACGATAGGGCATCGACCCTCAACGGCAACAGCAGCAACGGTGGCGGCGGATTCTTTTCGCGCCTTCGCAGCAACAACATCCCCCCAATGGCACCGGTACGGCGGCCTATGAGCATCTCCAGCCACTCGACATCGTCCAGTCGGTAACGTGGTGTGTGCTGTTATCTACCGTCTCTCTATCATCCATCTATTAGGCTTTACTTGGTTTGGTTGCTTGAGTATATTTTGGCATTTGTATATTGGAAAGGCTTTGTTCGTCTTTGCGTCCTCGGTTGGGGTCATGCTATTTTGGTTTTCTACTCTTATATTTTTAGATCTATACCCCGTTCCGAGCGGTTTTTCCTTTCTTATTTATTTCCTGCATCATGTTTTTTTTTAAAAATTATATTTTTGGCATTCCCATCTTGGCATGCACCTTGACAGCCCCAAACCCTATCGCCCTCGGCTGTTGCTCATCACTGTCCACCTGAGCATTATTTTGGAAATATACCCTATGGTCACCACATTGTCAAGTCTCGTCGATTAAGAACGCCCATAACGTCATCTCACCGATATTTGGCACTCGACGAATCAGGTAATGTTTCCGTTCCAGGATTAGCGGATTTCTTTTGGTGCTGCACCTGCGAGCCTGGCCTGGCTCCCTGCTCCTTTACTTGCCACTGTCGCAACGACTGCCTTCTTAGCGGAGTATGTGCCTGTTAGCGCTGCCACTGGATTGCCAAATGGAGCGCTGTGGCTGGCTAGATTTGCTCGGCTTATTGGGGTAATGGACCCGCTATCCTGCCTGTGTCTCCATGTCAATCCGGGCAGCGTCATTCCCCCGCAAAAGAAGAGGAAAAAGATGGCCAGTCTGCCCATGTGAAGGCAGGCCGCCAGCAAGCGATACACAATCGACACGATAAAGGGAGAAACATTGTGAGAGCTGTCGACCGTCTAGCAGAGTCGGAATCATGGATGTGCTGGGCACGGCAGTGGCACACGGGCAGATGATACAGGGAGACTGAGGGACTGTGGATCGGAGCAGCAAGGCCAATCCACGAAATATCCCGGAGTATTGGTTCTGTATGCTATGAACTATGTTGCTTTGTACCTTTGCTAGGTCGCCTACAGCAGGTGCCAGCTTCCGCTTCCGCTTCCGCTTGTCCTTTTGGGTTCCCAGTCTTATTTCCAGTTCTTCGATTCTTCTATTTCCAGACCTCTACTTTTGGAGGTTTGTTGAGGTTCCTCTCTTTCTTTATCTGCTTGTCTTCACCCACATTCTCTTTACTGTCTACCCTTCGTCTCCTAATATTTTTCTTTAGAAATCTCAATTATTTTGGATGCTAACATCACCGCATCATTCGATCTACGTCATACCCGTCAACACACCACACGACAGCACACACGATGGGCCTCTCCGCAAAGGAAATTGCCCAGCACAGCACCCGCGAGTCTTGCTGGGTAATTGTCCACGGCAGTGCCTACGATGTCACTGACTTTCTTCCCGAGCATCCTGGCGGCGAAAAAATCATCCTCAAGTACGCCGGCCGCGACGCAACGGCCGCGTTCGACCCCGTTCACCCGCCAGACACCCTCGACAAGTACCTCGACAAGTCCAGGCACCTTGGTGCTATTGACAAGGCCGATCTAAAAGCTGTCGCTGAAGCCGAAAAGACTCGGAAAAAGACGCCAGAAGAAGAAGCCGAGGCCCTCGAAGACGAAGCTGTTGCCGAGGCCCGCGCACTCATGCCCCCTGTCGAGAGCTGTTACAATCTTCTGGATTTCGAGGCCGTCGCCCGCCGGGTCATGAAGCGTGGTGCCTGGGCCTACTACTCGAGTGCTGCCGACGACGAGATCTCGTTACGTGAGAACCGTGCCGCTTTCCAGCGCGTCTGGTTCCGTCCCCGTATCCTCATTGATGTCGCAAATGTCGACCTGTCCACCCGCATGCTTGGCAGCCGTGTGTCGGCGCCATTCTACGTTACTGCAACGGCCCTGGGCCGCCTCGGCCACCCGGACGGCGAGACCTGTCTCACAAAGGCTGCCTCACGTCACAATGTCGTTCAGATGATTCCTACTCTCGCCTCGTGCTCTTTTGATGAGATTATGGATGCTGCCGAGGGTCCTGGGGACCCGCCACAGTGGCTGCAGCTCTATGTTAACAAGGACCGTGAAATCACCCGCCGCATCATTCAGCATGCTGAAAAGCGCGGCTGTCGCGCTTTGTTTATTACTGTCGACGCACCGCAGCTTGGCCGCCGTGAAAAGGACATGCGCGCCAAGGCAACAGCGCTCGGCGACGGCGGCAGCAGTGTGCAAAAGAAAGAGGGCCACACGACCGACACATCACAGGGTGCGGCGCGCGCTATTAGCAGCTTCATCGACCCGAGCCTGTGCTGGGACGACCTGCCATGGTTCCGGTCTGTCACACGCCTGCCCATCATTCTTAAGGGCGTGCAGCGTGTCGAGGATGTCGTGCGTGCTGCCGAGAGTGGCCTTGTTGATGGCGTAGTGCTGTCGAACCATGGCGGCCGGCAGTTGGATTTTGCACCGTCGAGCTTGGAGGTGCTGGCTGAGACAATGCCTATCCTACGGGCACGGGGCCTGGACCGGCGCATTGAGGTGTACATCGACGGCGGCTTGCGGCGTGCGACGGATATTCTCAAAGCCATCTGCCTGGGTGCCAAGGGCGTGGGTATTGGACGGCCATTCTTGTACGCCATGTCGGCATACGGAGTCGAGGGTGTTGACAGGGCCATGTCGCTGCTCAAGGACGAGCTGGAGATGGACATGCGCCTGCTGGGCGCACGCAATATTGAAGAGCTGAGCCCAGATCTAGTCGACACCCGGTCTCTCGGTAGCCACCCTAATGGCGTGCCCGAGGACCACCTCTCGCGACTGACATACGATCATTTACAGACGCCTGCCCAGAAGAGCAAGCTTTAAGCTGCATATACTAGATTTGGTGTTGGATTTGGATTTGGATTCACACACTATATCGCGATGTGCACGCACAGCGCAGCATGCAACACGGGCTTTCTCTTGCAATCTATTTGAATTTAAGTTTTGAGCGGCCATGTTACTGAACTGTTCCATTTAGACATGTCTTTATTATTTTCGATACTCACATAAACCCCTTTGACTAGGCATCCATGCTACAACATCAATGGATACTTTTTTCTCAAGATTGCACCATACCGGTAGAGCAGAAGTGGTACGGGAATCAATGCGATGCAGATAAACCCGAGCACACTGTTACCCCAGCCTACACCGAGGTTGTCATACATGGACGGGCCAGCCAGCGGAAGGAATGCGGCCACAATGGACCTGAATACCGTAAAAGCTGCAATGGCACTGGCTGCGTACTGGCCGTAGCCGTCAATGACAAACGCCTGTGCGGGCTGCCAGATACCGAGCACGGCAAAGCCATAAGGAAAGAGGCCCATCACAGGTACAATCCACTGTCAATTAGTAATTAGTATTTTGGCATCATAGTATGACCCCTAAACGGATATACGGTCGCGGTGACTTACGTGGACATGCTTGTCCGCGGCCCATCCGTACCAGAAGAAGGTGATGGGGAGGCAGAAAGCAAAGTAGATGCAGTCGACAAGACGCATTTCGGGCTCGTACACACCGCCGTTGTTCTTGGTGAGCCGGACGACTGTTTTGTCCGACATATGCGCAAAAACAACAAGACCGACTGTGTACCCGAGACCGAGAGGGATATATACCAAGCCCGTGATACCGATACTCCAGCCGTACCCTTCTTGGAACACCATGGGGATCGTGTTGAAGAGCAGGTAGAGACAACCGTACGCGAAAGCGATATACAGCGAAATGGCAAATAGCACGGGCGACTTGAACAGCAGCTTGATTGGCCGCACAAGACCCTGGAGCAACAGCTTTCGAGTGGGTGCACGAGGCTTGCTTGGGTCATCATAGCAGCTGCAGAGGTCATCCCGCCCCAACTCTTTCGAAAGGCGCTGCACCTTGCGGCGTATCAGGACCTGGTGGTTCGTCTCTGTGCTCAAGGCGGCCATGACGATGGTGTTGATAGCGCCGGGGATGAGCACGATCCAAAAGTCCCAGCGCCAGCCAATTGTCTGGGCGACCCAGGCTCCGACGAGAGGTCCAACAGACGGGCCGATTCTTGGCTGTTAGTGACTGCCGAAAAAGAAAGAAAATAAATACAGTAAAAAGACAAAAGAACAGAATCACAGACAAAATAAGGAAAAAAAGAAGAAGAAAAGGTGTGACGTGGGACAGGGGCGGCGACAAGAGGTAGATAGATGGCTAAAGCCGGGCGATGGGGGTGCATGAACCGGTTTGCGGCCGAGTCTGGATGTAGAGAAGCAACAGGATGGTGATACAAGGCAAACTTACAGTGGCCCAATAGTCCATAGGGACAGAGCGAGTCCTCTCTCTTCGATGGGAAACTAGGCAAGTCAGACGAGAAGGTCCTATCAAAGTTTTCATCCAAAATTCAACATATGTTGGGATCAAACTATCCGCAGGTAGTACTGACCAGGTCCGAGATGCAAGCACCGCCTAGGGTCATGCATGCGCTGCCGCCGATGCCAGCAAAGAACCGAAACACGATCAGAGAGTTGAGGGAGGGTGCCAACGCACATCCAATCTGCCAGGCACAGAAGAACGTGTTTGAGACGGTGAGCACAATATGACGGCCATAGAGCTCGGAAAGACCGGCGAGAACTGTAAGAGGTCAGCAGGCAGCCGGCAGAAGGCTACTTTGACTACTTTGGTAAAAACACCAACGACGGATGGGGTTGAATATCAAGTATAAGCCTGTAAAACTCACGCAAGGGTCCCACAGCATAACCTCTGTACACGCATGCGAGTGGGTGGTCAGCAATAGAATCATCCAAAAGGCAAAAGGCAAAAAGGCAAAAAAGCTCACTCACAAGAGATAGACGCTCACAGCAAGCGAGCCGAGGGTAAGGCTGTCATTGTGAAAGTCCTTGTCCATCATGGAGATGCCCGGTGCCAGAATCGACGAGGCAAAGGGCGTCATCAGCGTCATCGATGCCAGGAACGCGATAACGGTCCATTTGCGGCGCGGCAAGAAATTGAGAGGCATGGCCGGGTCATCCTCAGACTCCCAGCCCACGATGCCACGGTCGAGATTGCTGATGGGAATTTTGGGCTGGGCGATGTGATCGAGCTTTGTGTGGTGCTCTTGGTGTCGTCGCCGGAGAGTCGAGCTGGCGTTGCTGGCGATGCGGGAGATAGCGGCGACTAGGTTGTTATGTCCGGCGTGCTGGTGATTTTTGTCGCCATCTGCAGTGCCCTTTTCGGCGCTCGAGAGGTCGTCCGTCTGTTCGACTTCTGATATAGCATAGGGCCCATCATCTTCAATTGATGCCTCGTCAGTGTCGTCTATGCTGGCCTCGGCCTTTTTCTCTTTTGCCGCGTCGTCGTTGTGGCCTTTGGCGGCGTGTGCTGATGAGCCGGAGAGGGATGCTGGGCAGGCCGCGGTGGGTGTAATCGCATCTCCATTGTCCGGTCCTGGGTGACCACAAGCCATTTCATTGTCGTCTGCCGTCATGACTTTCGAAATAGCTGGAACAGAGCTGTCTAGAGGTTGATACCAGAAGGAAGAAGAAAGAACCTAAAGAAGTAGGAGGTAAGGATGACGAGCTGGAGAGTTGGAAAGTAATAGGATAAAAGTAGAGCGAAATCATCTAAAATATAAACAAAACAATAATGATTTAGAAAAAAAAAGTGGGAAAAGGGCAAACACTGGAAAGCGTAGCTCGCCCGAGACAGGCGGACCCAAAGAAAGGCCAAGCAAGGAGTAAATATACAAGCCTACAGGCATACAATGCCGCCCAGGCCGGGGTCGACTTACACGCAACGGACGAGTGAGATCAGCGTAGCCTTTGGTGATCATCTCACCGTATTCGGCTGTCTGTTGTGTTGGCAGACTGCAGACTGCGGAGCAGACATTGTGATTTCTTGCTATCAAGAGATGGAAAGAGAATACCAGCTTAAGGTGTCCAAGCATAACGACTGGCGCCAGAGTCGATATAGGATATTGGATCGATATATGGGCTGTCCTTTGAAGACCCCCTCCTCACCCCAGATTCATCCTTGCCTCCTTGCCTCCTTGCCCCCAAGAGGCTAGGCCCGGGTGTTCTAATGCCGTCCGGACACTACTATGTAGAGTAAATAAAATGTACCAGCCAATGGTGTCAGCATGCAAAGACGGGCTGAAGGGACGTGAGACAGCGTATCTTTGTCAACTGCACAAGATTAAAGGAGAAAGAAGAAAAAAAAATACAAAGAATAACCCGATTCCCACCGACCGCGGAATATCCATGGGCCGCCGTCGAGTGATATCGCATCTTGTCCGACATGAATACTGGTCCATGGTAATGATTGCCATTGAGAAGAAAAAGGGGTTTCTCTGGTCGGTGCGGTAGCTGGGCTGAGCTGAGCTGCAACGTGCTCGGCGTTGCAGCATATGGTGCCGTCCACAGACCAAGCTACTGTACAGTAGTGTCACATGCACGAAGCTTAAGTTGGCCTGATGTCATGGCATCAGGCGCTGCCATTATCTCTCATGCTTTGAGTCGAAGTTATGTTGATATTAAGGCTATTTGTCAATTTTATAGTCGGATTAGTAATTACAGAAATCGGAAGTTAAGAGAGAACAAGGCTGATATTGTGTCGACGGACGAGGAAGGCGCAATGGTCGTTCCTTCCATTTGGTATGTATCTTATTTAAGCGCAGCCAAGCTTTGGCCGTTGAGTCTTGAAGATGAGCCGGGGAGACTACTAATTGGATTAATACATTTAATAATACTTATTACATCAGCAGCCCACGTTGGCACTCTGAGCCCCCATAGATTACGAATTAGGTGCCGAAGAGCTCTCCACAAAAGCTAAGACGCGTACAAGCTGCAAAGTGTCCATTTGCGCGCCTGTTTTCCACAGGGCTTTGCTTCTTCCCCAGCGCCGCATCCATTCAGGAACAACTCAGCCTTGCATTTGCATCACCACTTCTCATTGCGCGTTGCCGTCAGCCCGCCAGTCACACCAACCAGCCACCAATTCGTCTTTCAAATCAGCATTGTCGATTTATACCGCTCGTCTGTCGTCAACAACAAACACCTCGCCAGCTCGTCGCCAGCTCGACCCTTCCCCCCTCGTTGAAGAACCCTCGCAACACCCCTCATCCCGGTTGTTATTTCATTTCGACCTTGCCTTTACCTCGACTTGGCCTTTAATATACTCGGCCTTCACCTGGATTCTAGAACACCATGTCTCTAGCCTCGGGAGGCCGATCTGCTGCCCGTTCTGGCTCTCAAAGCCCGGCACTCGGTGCGTCGTCCTCGTTCAACGGCCATGCCCCAGAACTTCTGTCGTCGGCCTCGGCAAACTCAACACACTCCCCCCTGCCGTCGGTGAGCGCCCTCGCCAACCCAAAGAACGAGTATGAAGCTTTGGCTGCTGGCGTGCCCAGTGCTCTCTCTACGACCGAGGCAACTACGCTCCTGGCAATCACGGCTGCTTGCGCCACCGTGCTGGCAAATACCCTGCGGCGCGACGACGGTGCCCCCCTCACAGCCTCCATGGCCATCAGCGGCGTTGCCTTCTCTGCATGCTATGCCATGATCCGCTGGCTTGGCCCCAGCTTTGTTCGCATCGGTGTCAAGGGCGCCGACATGAACAAGCTGCAGCGGAAAACCCTGCCCGAGTGCATGGGTGCCGTGTGTGCCATTGTCTACTTGCTGGCGCTTATCGTCTTCATCCCCGTTCCCTTTTACAAGGACATTGTGGCTGCTACAAGCGGTGGCGGCAACCGCGATGTTGTCCTGCAGACCGAGCACGTTCAGCGCGGCCGCCTGCTGCATCTCTTCCCGCATTCCAAGCTTGCCTCGTTCCTGTCAGCCATCATCTCGTTGCAGTCAATTACGCTGCTCGGCCTAGGCGACGACCTGTTCGACATCCGCTGGCGCCACAAGTTCTTCATCCCTGCCTTTGCCGCTATCCCCCTGCTCGTCGTCTACTTTGTTGACTTCGGCGTCACCTCGGTTGTCGTACCCACCATCCTGCAGCCGTTTATCGGCAGCGAGCTGTTGAACCTCGGCCCGCTCTACTACTGCTACATGACTGCCGTTGCCATCTTTTCGCCAAACAGCATCAACATTCTAGCAGGCATCAACGGCATCGAGGTTGCCCAGGCGGTTGTCATTGCAGCGCTCCTTGTCTTCAACGATGCCCTCTACCTGCTGGCTGGCCCCTACCCACACCCGGCCACTGACAGCCATTTGTTCAGCCTCTACTTTTTGCTGCCATTCCTCGGTGTCTCCCTGGCTCTGCTGGCGCACAACTGGTACCCTGCACGTGTCTTTGTCGGCGACACCTACTGCTATTTTGCCGGCATGGTCTTTGTTGTCGTGAGCATCCTTGGCCACTTCTCCAAGACACTCATTCTGCTGCTTATCCCGCAGGTCTTCAACTTTGTGTACTCGGCGCCGCAGATTTTTGGCCTCGTGCCTTGCCCGCGCCACCGCATGCCGCGCTTTGTTGCCCGCACCGGTCTGCTTGAGCCGTCTGTGACTGTCTGGACGCCCGACCGGCAACCCAAGCCCCTCATTGCCTGGGCCATTCGTCTGCTCGCCCAGCTGCGCCTCATCCGCCTGACCGAGGACGAGAACGGCCTTTTCACGGAGACCACCAACATGACCATCCTCAACCTGTGGCTCGTGTGGCGCGGCCCGCTGCGTGAAGACCGTCTTGCTTTTGAGATTGTCGTTATGCAGACCTTTGTCGGTCTCTTTGGCCTCTTTGTGCGGCACCGGCTCGCCCTGCTCATCTTTAAGGAGGATAATCTGGGAGGCGCTGGATACTAGCTGCCCCCGGCTCCAAGGCCTTTCTTTCTTTCTTTGTCTTGTGTCACTTTAGTGGCCATGTATAATTTATAGCGTTTGGGCGTTTGGAGGTCATTGGGAGGCCATTTTGATTTACTGAAAGCGATCTAGAGGCAAATATACCCCAGATAGGAACAACTAGTTTATTGTGCAATGTGTCAGCGTCATCGATTCATGGCCCTAGTTACGATTCTGCATTTACCCTGTAGCTATCCAGTCGATGGATGGCCAAGTCGGCGTTGGTTCATGATCACTGTTTTGTAGACCAAATTTACGTGGTAAAGATGAATTTGTGTATCAAAATATGGGGCGAGTGTATGTAGGAAGCATAGCTCCATCATGGATTGACCAGCTTTATGGCGATACAAAAGGGCAAATCCGCATCATCGTGTAGATACCGTGCCCATCCCGGCAACAAACCATAAGCCGCAGACGTAAAAGTTGAAGGCAAAGCTCAGAATCGTCCCATACTATTTGATTTTCATATTTGGCCGACTAGGCACAAATCAGAACAGAACAAAAACCCGTGAACCGAACCCATTCCATTTTCACCCAAGAAGGAAGCAAAAGATGAAGAAAACACAAAGGAGAAGTGGTAGAAAGAAAAAAGGTATGAAATATAAAAGTAGAAAGTTATTGACAGCCTCCCGCTTTTGCCAAGAAGAAAGTAACCTCAACGCCGAGGGCAACCTTGCCCCTTTCGATAAAGGAATAGTAAGTTAAAAAGTTAATAAAGAGAAGAGAACAGAAGCAGAAGACATAAGAAGAGACATTAGAAAAGAAGAACATGATAAGAAAAGAACATGGCCCTCAACAGATAAGACGCGTGTCGAAATTTATAATTGTACATGAAAACATCCCACAAAAAACACCGCGTGAAAATCGGCGAGGGAGAGAGAAGAGAGGGTATCTGTTGCGGTAAAATAATTGAAAGAATAGCGTGGCTTATGCCGCGGCACAAAAGACACTACTGTGCTGACGTTTCCGACGCCGTGATGTCACTGGTTGGTGCATCTGTGGTGTCGGCCGGCTTGTCAGTGGCAGAAGGTGCATCGGTATTAGGGGCCCCGTCGGTAGCTGTGGCCAGTGTCGATTCTTCAGCAGTAGATGCCGTAGTCTTCAGCGTAGTGCCGGCGCTGATAGAAGGACGAGCTGCTCTACGGCTCTTGGTGTAGTCGCTCAGACTCATCTTCTTCTTGATAGGGCTCGGCGTCACAACAGATGACCCGAATGGGTTCGAGTTGCCCATGGCAAAGGGAGATTGCACGATTGATGCCGACTGGGGCGTTGCCACACCGGTGCAGGGGTGGGCACCATCCCCAAACGCTGGCACTTTGGGGAGTTGTACTCGAAGATCTGGAGACTTCTTGATAGGCAGGTTCGGATCAACGCCATCGGCGGAGATAGGCTCAGTCTTTGCCGTTGCGGGTGGTGGCATGGTCGCATCGGTCATAGGTATGTCATCGTGCGCGGGTTGGGCAGCAGGGGAAGTGGTCGTCGGGTTGCCAACTGAGATAATCGTTCCATCCTCCTCCTTCTTGGCATCTTTCTTGTCAACATCCATCGAGGAAGGCAGTGACGGGACAGGAGGCGACTGCGAAGTTGCAGGAGTCGCGCGGAAACGATTGTTGAGAAGACGCTTCGCAAGGGACACAATGCGGCGCTTGGGGCGTGGCGTGGGGGGAATATCGCCGAACCACCATTCTGGCTCTGTCGGGTTCGCTTCTTCGCCTGCGTCTGTCTGGGTGCTGACGTCGCAGTATGTTGGAGGCGGGCAGCTGGATGTGTGCCTTGATACACTAGATGCGGATCTGACCGCGCCAGATGTGCTTGCAGCATGAGGGGAGACTGCGCTGTCCGGAGACCCCGACTTGTCCCGCGAGGTGCTTGCATCAACATATTGACGTTTGCCCGACGTTGTGTTTGCTGCATCGGTCTCCTCCCCACCCTGGCGGGAGGCGTTCTTAGACTTTGGCTTTGAAGACGAAGACGATTTCTCGGTGGTAGTGGTTCCGTCTGAGACGCGCTTCTTCTTTCTCGGCTGCTGCTCCAACCGCCTGAACGAGTCTTCAACCATGGCGACCTTTCTCTTGTCACGGTCGGTCGGCTCCGTTAATATTCCCAGTGTGTCAAACGACCCTTGGCGCGGAGCTGGGGTCATATCCCGACTTGGTGGCTTGCTGCGCGACGATGCTGACATCTTATCTGCCTCTGAAAACTCGTCCAAGTGGCCTTCACTAGCGGCACGACTGTTTGTAGCATGCCCGGTGCTGGTCGGCGACAGGGCATGCGACTTGGACTTGCGTGATCCCTTCTTTTTAGGATGGCCGGCATGGGCTGCACTCTGAATGCTGCGTGCTTGATGGACTTTGGCGCCATATTGGCGCTGGAAGCGAACAAACGCGCATTCAGCGCCTAGATCACAGGCGCAGCCCCCGTAACGAGACAAGACTGCCGCAATCCAACGAGCAATGTGGTTGTATTCGTCCTCATCCATGTCAAAATCTTCGTTACTGGGTGTGTCCTCGTCTGACAGGCCGAGGAGCCGAAGGATGCGCGCTTTAGCGCCATGGGGCAGGCGGAAGTCCCAAGGAAGGGTGATCTGCTCGTCTGGAGCAATCCGGCGATCGCTTACCAGCCAGAACTGGTACTGGTTGTCCACAGTTAGGTAGGTGTCCAGAATGGCATTCGATCTGCAGCTCCGACGAACGTAGCGAGCGGTGCTCCCTTCCTTTCGTGTGTCGATGTAGAGAGGGAGAAGGGGGTGAAAGAACACAAACGGCAGAGGGCAACACAGCTCCTCATATCGGTTTGCAGGGTTTGCGCAAAAATCATTTTGAAAGCCAATTTCGCCATTGAGCTCCAATAGTAGCGCGTCCTTATCGACAGCCACGGAGCTGGCCAGGCACATCAACTGTGCCGTTGAACCTTGCCCTAATGGGCGTGTCTTTGCCTCCACGTTGGACATGTTCCGGATTGCGTCGGCATTGAAGGGCAATGGCTGGAACACATCGTTGAACTTGTGACCCGTCTCGTTCAGCATACGTTCGGGCTCGCGCGGCCATATTGATGTTGTGTTGGACACGGCGAGAGAGACAAATGTATTGGTAGTGACAAAGTTGACGGGGGCTTGGTAGCTGTTGTATAGTGAAATGAAGTCGGGCGAATAGAAAGTGTCGGCGCCATCTGGCAGATCTGGTGGTGTCGTCGCCGGGCTAAGGGGGTGACCAGGGTGCATCGCTGCTCGAGAGGCCGAGTAAGACGGACTCCTTTTAGAATGGGAGCCGCCAACAGATTGGCTCGACTTGTGTGATGGCTTTGAAGACTTCTTGGGGTGTGCACCTTGGTTGGTAGTATCGTTGGCTGACGAGGGGTGTTTTGGAATGTCGCTCATAGACGATGAGTGGCCGTGGCCATGTCCGTTAGTCTGAATATCGCTTGGTTTCGACCTTTTCTTGTGGCTGTGGCTTTGGGTCTTGGATGGCGGGCGTTTTGGTTTCTGGCTCACAGCCGATGCTTCTTGTAGCCGCCGCTTTTGGTACTCTTCGGCGCGTTGCCAGTCCAGCGGCCTTGGTTTGCATTCGTGGCAGGCGTGGGCAAACTCCTCACGAGTGGCTTCCTCACTGTTGTTGGGGTAGAAGCACTCAATGTGTTGCCATGAGTCACATATTTCACAGTATATTGTGTTGCCATCGTCTCCTGCGAATCTGCATATGCACTTTATGGTATAGGGCTCCTCGTCTGTAGCCGATTCGTCCTTAGATATGGCAACATCGCGAGATTGTGTGAAAGTGGCGCCGCCATGATGAGGAGCGGCAGGGGTAGAGGAGGTGAGAGGGCTGTATTGTTCAAAGAAAGGCTTAGGGATAATCGCAGAAGAGACGGGGTTGAGAGGCGGAAGGCTTTGTGTTGGTAGTGCGGCCTGTGTCGACGGCGGCGGGTGCTTTTCGGTCATAATCCAAAAGAGACCTCACCATGGGGGGAGGGGGCCGAAGTGACTAGGAACGTAGATGTTTTCGTTGGGAGATTATCTCTTAAGTTGTGATAACATGACTGTGTGACGCCAGTGTTGACCGAGACGCGAGCCGTCGTCAGTTGGGCTGTCACGCTGAGTCGCCGGAGTCTGAGAAACAGATCAAGCTGCTCTGAAGTCCAAAAAGCGTGTCGATAATTGAGACGGTGACACGATAAGGACGATGAAGGCGAGGTCGAAGACAAAAGGCGTGTTCTCTTGGTTACTGTTCCTGTAACAACGAGAGTTCAGAAAGGCGTCGCGTCACAGACAGCGTGTTCGACACTGGGTTTTAGTCGTGACAGATTGGAGATGCGCACAATGTGATCGAGCGCGTTCTGTCGGCGAATTGACGAGGTGCCTGCTGCGCGCTCACAAAGGGCTTGGGCAAAGGACTCGAGGGAGTAGCGACGAGTCGGGCGTAGGAAGAATCGAGTGCGATAGTTGGGGAGATCACGGCAGAGACTCGGGAAAGCGATCAATCGAGGAGACGAGTCGAGTCGATGCGAGTCAAAGATGAAATATGGTGGAGGACGAAGCAGAGGAAAACCCGCGGCTCGGTCTTTGCGTTGATAAAGAATGCAAGTTGTTCAAGGTGGCCAGTGTCGATGACAGAGAAGAGAAGGCGAGAGAGGATCGAGGGGGGACCGAGTTGGGGGATGCGACGAAGAGCGGCTGTCGAGGAAAGATTCGGGAAAGATTCGAGGAAAGGGCGAAGGGGCCGAAAGATTTGGTCGAGGAAAGAGCGAGCAAGAGGGGAGGCGAGAAGGGAAAGAGACGGTGCAGGAATGCGAGAGATTTGACGAGAAGGGGAAGGAGGGAAAGAACGAGTGCGAACGGGGAGGAGGAGGAGGAGAGGGAAATGGGAGGAGAATGGGAAGGAGGAGGAGCGAGAAGACGGGAGAGGGGGGTGCAAAACAACAAGGACGGGGAGAGCCAAAAGGCGCCAAATGAGCCCAAAGAAAGAGACACAGGAGGAGAGGAGCAGGCCATCAGAGGGCAGGCACACGCTATGGAAATTCGTCTTTCGGGGGAGCAGGAAGAGAAGGAAAGACGAAGGGGAAGAAGGGGAGGAGACCGGGCGGTTGGCCAATGAGGAGGCGTGTGTCGTTCCCCACCCAAGATGGCAATAAAATAAAAACATAGAAAAATATGAAAAAGAAAAATAGAAGGAAAAAAGTAGAGAGCGAGCGATGGGAGAAAGCAGGCAAGAGCGACCGACAGGCAAGACTAGCGTGAGTCTGGCGCGGTGTTGCTTCCCCTGGTCTCATTCGCATTCTTCTAGCGCAGAAAGCATACATAGTAGAGGGACTGGACAGTGCTACACCTGGTGTAAAGGAGCACGAAAAGAGGAAAGAGGGAAGAGAAAGTGGAAATGGGCGGGAGTGTGAGCGCAAACCATGTACTGGTACTTACTCGTTGTGCAGGCAGGATTAGGTGGTTACGCTGAGCCAATCAGCGACTTGCTGCCTGAGGCATTAGGGCGACCAAGAAATGTGAACTGTATGGTCCGAGGCAAAGTGCTGACTTGGCTGGGGTTTGAAGACCCTTGGACTTGAGGGTAAGAGCAATAAAAGTCAAGATGGTTGATCCTGCTTGGTGAGAAATGCAATGAGCGGAAATGCACGCACGAAGCAGCGAAAGATACAAGTGGAATAGCAGACCTATGCAAACCTAGATAGATGCTCTTGTAGATGCAGGCTCATGGGGCCGAGGGCCAGATGAAGGCTGCTTCATGGAGTTTCCTGTCCATTATATTCATCTGCAGAGAATGTGGCAGCGAAGCGAGAAGTGTTTTGAGAACGAATAAAGTCGTCAAAGCCATCACGAAGCCCGAGGAACGACATCCAAGGGTTGAGTGGTTATATGACATGACGGTGATGGAGAAGAGAGCAGGCAAGCAGAGAACTGAAGAAAAAAATATCTTTGGAAGATATAAGATACTAAAATGATGAAAATGTGAAAATGGCGGAGGAACGATGACGCTTGGGAGACGAGAGGCGGCAACTGACTGAGCTGGCTTGTCCACAGGCGGGCTTTTTTGTTTGCCTAAATAGCCGGGCTGTAATATAATAAGAGCGATCATATTGTGTACGATGTACACCTACAGGCATTATGCGGGCAAAATAGGTGGTAGAGGACCAGGCAGCCAGGAGCCAGGGCACCATGGCGGGGAACAGAGGTGAGGAGAGGCGAGCAACACAAGCGGAGAGGCCAGCTGCAGTGTGCTCGCATGCATGTATCGGTACTCGCAGGTCGCGCAGGCTTCCAGCCAGCGTGCAGACACCCAGCACAGAGATTCCTTTGTCCCAATAATTTTCCACTTGTTTAGCGTGGCAATCGGGCCCAGTATTAGATACCGCGTTGCCCAGTAGGAGAGCGTTCTTTGTCGGCTTGACTGGCCGTCGACCTGGGATTGCTACAGTGCTCTGCAGCAGAGTCGTATGCGCAGCATACATATCTTACATAGTACATATTACATATTACTACATACAGAGTACATACATAGTACAGAGCACTTGGAAAACGGCCGAGGCGACCCAGAGGCGCGACATCGAGTCTCACTTCAATGCCGTCTCAGGCGCCGTTGCATGATGGATCCGGACAGGCCTCTCGACTGCTGGAATGCAGTTTTAGATTCTGCTAAGCTCTCTGCGTTGTGCCTGTACCGCAAGCAGGCGCATGCTCGTCATGGCCGGGCAATGTGTGGCGAACAGAGTGTGGCAAGGATGCCAAATGCGACTTGAATACTGAATGCGACTTGATGATCGCAGCTCGCGGGGGGCGATTGGCAGTTAGAATGGGAAGGAGCTTGCACCTCGTGCTGCTGCAAGATAGGGATATGTAGATAGTGGTGCTGTGATAAGGAGGCGATAGGCATATGTCTTTTCCTGATGACTGTACACTACCTATTGCACATCACCCGCCTAATAAGCTAACATAGAAAGCACACTATGTACAGCTGCTGATTGTCTCGCTGTGCATTGCGTAATACAGCATACGCTCGCTACGTGTCTGTGCCTCGTTGATACCAGCAGAGTTCGGCCGCATGCTGGTGAATTCTAGGTTTATATTTTCAAGACCTCGACCCGCCAGAACCCAATTGTAAACCAAATCTTTATGTAGCTAATGCTCTGATTATGTAATATGATGCATTGCTAAGAAGCCCGTCATCACTCGACTGTCACCTGCACGTGGAGTAAAGAAGGTGCGATGAGCACAACCGCTTGCCTATCCTCTCGACTCCTCTATTGCTCCTCCACACGGTGTCCACTTTTGAGGTCCAGAGCCAGTGTGGTTGGCTAGTTGATGGCGTCCGGCCAATCAGATACCGTTTCACCATTCCCATGACGCCAGCCTCCTTCCCTATCTCTGGTCTTGTCTTTGATACTGCCACTGCCACCGCCGCCTATCGGCCTTCTCCTGCCCTGTTTGGTGCTGTTTGGCGCTGCTTAGCCCAGCCTGGCCTGGCCGCTGTGCTATGTAACCAGAACAAAGCACCCGCCCTCGTCACCCTCATCGGCTGCTATCAACTCCGTTCCTTCTCCTCCTCTCTCAACAAATTCTCTCATCAACCTGCCACCTTGATCCAAAGCATCGTGTGTTCCTTCTGTTTTTGATAAAGCCCTCGTTTAGGAAAGCGGTACGCACGTCAGGTAAACAACAACAAAACAGCAAAACAACCCAGCTTGTCTGCTCTCGCCGTCTCTTGATCTCTCTCGCGCTCTCTCTCTCCCTCATACCCCCCAACCAAACAATCAACGCCATCTCTGCTTGTCTCTTCTCTCTTCTTCTCCCCCATCTTTCGATACTCTACTCTCCCACCGCAATCATGCGTGCCTCTGCTGTCCTCTTCGGCCTCCTCTCGACTGCCTCGGCAGCGAGCCTCAACTTCTTTGGCGGCGACAATGCCGTTGGCTCCCGTGACGACCTCAAGGTCCCCGGCAAGTCTCCTCTCGAGTTCTGCTCTGCCGACCGCTCCAAGGATGTCCTCACTATCGAGAGCGTCGAGCTTTCTCCCAACCCTCCTCTGGCGTAAGTAGCTTTTTTGTCGTGTGAATCCATGCATCTCCATATCTTGTCTTCAAGCCCGCCCTGCTAACTCTCACAGCGGCACCGACCTCGTCATCAAGGCCACCGGCAATGTTGCCTCCACTATCGCCGAGGGCGCCTATGTCAACCTGCAGGTCAAGTACGGCTTGATCCGTCTGATTACGACCACGGCCGACCTGTGTGAGCAGGTCCAGAACGTCGACCTCGAGTGCCCCATCGAGAAGGGTGCCATCTCCATTGTCAAGTCAGTCGAGCTGCCCAAGGAGATCCCTCCTGGCAAGTACACTGTCCTGGCCGATGTCTACACTGTCGACAACGAGCCCATTACCTGCCTGACCGCCACTGTTGTCTTTGACCGCTCTGGCGTCTTTGGCATTGAGCTGTAAACGGTGACGGGCTCTGATCAGCTCTCTTGGGCTTGATGTTGCCTGATAGCGATCGCCGGTCCTATCTCCCGAGTTTCTCGTCTGTCTATACCTTACTACCAGTTGTGTTTGTGTGTTTGCTCATTAATGTTGTTGGCATGACCATCATATTGTCTTTTTTATCTTGCGTCTCTTCTTTTACTTTTTTTTTCTTCTTTTCTCTTCAAGCATAGCATCTTGCAAGTCATTTCGCACTTTGCTCTTATCCCTCTGCCGCCTTGATTGTTTCTTTGCTCTTGTTTCACCCCTTGTACGGCGACAGGAACATGCTTCTTGCCGCCACTTGGGCCATGTAGTAATACTTGTCGAGGCTGGCGCTTCTCTGTCTGCAGCACAGAGGAAATAGACTTCATGCTTTAGATTAGATCGGGCCCCTTTGCTGATCTCCAATGTGATTTAAGTATGTCTTAATCTTGTGTCTTGTGGTCATTGACAACCGGCTAAACTGTGAATTAGATGCCAAAGCAATATAGCAAACAGACAAACAAACGATAGAAACGCAATCCCCGGCAGGTGTGTCGCTGTCTCTAACCTGGCCCAGACAAGCACGCCTCTGTCCAACTCGTACTCTCTTTCTCTCTCTCTCTCTCCTCTACCTCCCCACGGCCGTGACCATGTCTCTTGGCTGTCCGCTTACTCGCCAAACAGCCGTCTGACACGCCGCAGAACGCTGTCCTTCTCGGGGTCGTATGGGTGGTCTTTGCTCGGAATTTCCAGAACGGTCGGGAACGCCGCTGTGTAGGTATCAACGAGGTGCCGTATCCGATCGGCAATCTGTATCTGGTCAGTATCAGCTCGCTCGTTGTCTCTCTTTGTCGCCCGTTATCTCTTCGTCTGTCTCCTCTCGCTCCCTCCTCGCCTGCTTTCCTCTTTTCCTTCTTTTAGTCTTTCCTTCTTTCCTTCTTTCCCCAATTCCTCATTTCCTCATTTCCTCATTTCCTCCTCTCCCCTCCATCGACGTACATGCTGGTTGATCAGAACGATGCCAATGTCCTTGCGCTCAGTAGTGAAACGCTCAAAGGTGGCCTCGATGGTGGAGGTTTCGGTCTTGTTGTCGACAACCAAAAAGTTCTTCTGGGCGTCGGGGCCGTCCGTCACATGCTATCAGGTCAGTATGGCTGCTTCAGAACGGGCAGGGAGGGTTCCTAGAGTACGGAGAGTACTGGTAGGGATGGGGCAACATACACCGATGCCGGCTAGGAGAAGACCTGTCACGGAATCCTAACAAAGTCCAAGTCAGCTAATTGTTCGACGGTCGATACTCGAGGGACGGTATGTCGCTGCAGTCGCACCTCGTCGCCGATAACAGCAAGAAACTGCCGGTCCTTGAAGTCGGCCGTTGAGCTCATTGTGCCGGTATTGTCAAAGAGAAGCTATGCCGTCTGTCGCTTTGATGTGGCGGTGGTGTAGGGAGTAGAATGGATAGCAATATGTCAATGGACGGTGGACGGTGGACGATGGATGACGGCGGGCGGATTGACGACGTACAGTAGGTTGGCTATTAATGGCTCACTTCTCCCTAGCAAGCACCGATAGCACTGTACACATAGTATGTAGCACACCCAAGCTCCACACTTGTGATTATGTAAGATTTGATGGCGTGGTGCTGAGGTTACCAGCCCAAAACGGACGTAATAAACAAAACAAGGCAAAGAAAGGGAAGGGGAAAATGTACTCGGTAGCCAACAGCGCGATCTTCCACCACGCCTGTCTCTCTTCTATCCCGACCTTGGTGCCCCCGCGTCCGGCTTGAATACCTAGCTTATTCACGACTGCCCGGCCATGTGCGTCTGTGCTTGATCCGAGCATAGCATATTCAGGCCACGATCTCGGTCGCTTCATCGGTCCAGCGACAACTCATCGATTAGAACCCCCCATCACGACATCCTCCCGATACAGGTCTCTGAGTATCATTCCATCTGGCCTCTTGATACACATCCTGCCACAGCCACCACCACCATCATGCCCCGCCTCGTTCGGCGCCAGACGCTGTACCAGCGCATCTCGGCCGCCATCAACCCGTGGGACTTTCTCCTCTGGCTGTCTGAGGAGATCGAGACCCGCGAGCTCGACTCCCCTGCCGTCGGCACCCAGGCCGGCATCATTGCAAACTTTTTGTTCCTGCTCGCCCGCGCCAACCTCGGCCCTTCCAACACTGCCGACGATGATGTCTTTGGCGACGGCTCTGGCCCCGGCTGGATCGCGTACCTGATCCAGCTTCTCGTCTGGGCTGGCTTCTCCCTCTCGGTTGTCAACGCCCTTTTCGTCTTTAATCGCAAGCGCCACTACCGCTTGTTCGAGGCCAACATTGAGTCCAGGCCTGGCGGAACACTGTCCGCCAACCGTGTCCGGGTTCAGTCCTCGCCTGCCGCCGGCTCCTTCTCCCCCCTCCGCCTCCTCGCTGGTGCTGGCTCTTCGGCCGAGTCACGCGCCCATCCCGACAGCACTCGTGATGTGTGGGAGCTCGCTATCTGGGACCCGCGCCCGGCATCGCTTGCACTTTTGTCGTACTTCAGCCCGCTGCATGTTCTCGTCTACATGTTTGAAATGCCGCTTGAC
The DNA here is from genome assembly GCA_022392935.1 of Ophiostoma cf. undulatum. Taxonomy (NCBI): domain Eukaryota; kingdom Fungi; phylum Ascomycota; class Sordariomycetes; order Ophiostomatales; family Ophiostomataceae; genus Ophiostoma; species Ophiostoma cf. undulatum. Next base: position 33,221 of record JAKRGL010000042.1, on the reverse strand, counting down.
CCGCTCGAGCCCCGGCCCAGTGTTGCCGTTTTGAAGTGCATTGTCCTGCAGGTCGGCCTCTCGGCCACGATGCACTTGCTGCAGCAGAAGAACGACCAGCGCCAACGTGACAACGCCATTATCCAAAAGGAAGTGCTCCACGAGTACGATACCAAGTTTGTGCAACCCCGCCTGCACCCGATTGTGCGTGATATGGGCACGCAGGTGTCGATGCAAGACACCGGCGTTGGTCCAGACGAAAGCCCTGCACCCGGCTCCGTCTCTGGCTCGGTTGAATTTGGCACGCCCACAACCCTGGTCCGCCGCAGCTTCCAGACACACCCCAACGCCAACTACATCAAGCACGTCGACCCAGATTTTGTTTCGGGTGTCTCGACCGGCTCCAGCACCAGGACGAGCATCAGCAGCGGCACCAGCTACAACTACTCTTCCAACGCCTCCAAGGTGGTTGCTACACCCCGTGTGCTTACGCCTGCAGCCAAGCCAGCTCGATACTCGGACACGCTCACACCCGCACATAGTAGCAACGCGTGGGCTCGTCAGAGCGTGCCACCGATAGGCCCACCTGGACCCGTCACAGCAACACCCATCGCGCCCTTGGCCACCGTGGCCGGCACACCTACGACTGCGGCCAGCAGCAAGCAACCTCTATCAGCACTCCCAACGAGCAAGACGGCCAACTTTGGTGGCAGCATGGGCATCTACAGCCACGCCAATTCCCCCCTCAAGAAAGCCATCAGTATGAATGACATTGGCTCCAGGGGCTTTGCATCGCCACGCAACTCGCGCGAGATGGCCGCGATCGAACAGCGCGAGGCAGCTGAGCGTATGTCGAGACGGGCCGCCACGCCAGCAAAGGCAGCAAAGGAGAAGCCGTCAAGAGCCCAGCACCCACAACAAGTGCAGCAGCAGCCTCAACAGCAGGCTGCACCAGGGACCGAGGCACGAATGTCGTTCCAGCCAGACGAGCTGTCATCACCGCCAGTTCCTTTCAACCCCTTTGCCAAGACTCGGCCAAATACACAGTATGAGAGGTTTCCTTCCCGGTGGTAACTCTTCTTTTTGACATTCCCTTGTTTTGCTTTGTTTGTTTCTCTCATCTTCCTTTTTTGATACAATCATATCCATATCTAGCTGGACTTTTAATCTCATTTTTTGTCTTCTTGCCCTGCTTTCTGGTCTGTCTTGCTCTAATCACTTACATAAACATGCTTATGAGGAGAGTGAGTCGTCCGCCGTTGCTGCTCTATTCTGTCATGGCCCGGTCGCACCTTCTTGCTCCGTGCCCAGGCCTGCCGGGAAGGTACAGCCAGTTTCCGGGTCTACGGAATCGTAGCTATCTGTTGACTATTGACTATTGACTATCTTGGGTGTGCTTCCAACCTCTTTTTCCAGGCTTCGCTCTTTATCCAACTATTCGATGCGCCTTTTCCCATCCTAATCCTATCATTCCCATTATTGTTTATCACTCTCATTCATGTTTATATTTCTAATCCGAGTACGACACACTTTCAGGCCAAACTAAAGACAGCTCGGCGCCATTGAAAAGAGATATATATTTTTTGGCCGACTTCCCCCTCCCCTCCCTGTTGCGATCCTCATGCCAACCAACGATCGGGCAAGGCAAAAAAGACAAGCAGAACGAGAATTGGCAGCAGAAGGAACAGCCTCGGCTCAAAGCTCAAGCAGTCGTCGCCGTCTCCAACGGCAGTCAGTACGGTCAGAAGACGTCTCAGTCAGCACAGAGCACAAGTCTCTACTTCCTGTTTTTATCACGAAACTCTTCCCGAGCAACAAACCAGAACGAGGCGGCACTTTACGCGAGCACGGTGTTTGGGGGGGACCGGGGTTCCCAGGAGTGGTGACTGAGTTCTGTGAAGCAACCCAGCAAGCACGCACGGGTCCTCGTCGGCGTGAACGGGTGGACAGTGTCCCGACCGCACCTGGCGGTTGGCCCACGGCCCCAGATGAGTTCATTGCACCCCGGGAAACGCCAGCTTTGAGTAGGTCCCACCAAGTCCGCAAGGGCCAGTGCTTGACAGAGTCGGCCTTGCGAGCAGCAACACTTGACAAGGAATTGCCCGACCCCAGCAAAGCGACATCAAGGGAATAGGATCCCCGTCGAGAGAGAAGAAGTCTCAAGGAAAGCGGTGACTATTTAGGTGTACAAGGCGTCAATCCCGAAACTGGGAAGCTGGATGTTGTGACCCCAACCACGGCCACCGCAGCATCGGATAGCACGCTCAACAGCAAACTTTCACGAGGCTCCAAGGACTCGAAGACACAAGCGTCTCATCACAAGACACGTAAAGGGTACTCGGAAAAGGAGCAGAGGCTTGTTCAGTGGCGCAAAGACTCCGGCCAGTGGTCATCGGTTGCAGCTCCGCCCAAGTTTATCGGTGCTGATATTGGTGCCGGGATAGGCTCCTGTCGTACCTCATCCGGAACCATTGTACACACTCCTCCATCTACCGGGTCTACACAATCTTTAGAAATGCTGAGCCGTTCCCGGGATCAGTTCCACAAAGTTTCCGGTCCAATGAATGATGCTCACAGATACGATCTCGGCGTTGTTGTGCACCGGCCATCGAGCGCCGAATCAGGGGAGCCACGGGCATTGTTGCCGCGCCCAAGCCTGAGTAAGCCCGACCCTCGAGGAGATATGCGATGGGATGCCATGGCAAGTGAGATTGTGTACGAGATAGGAAGTGCACGCCACACAAAAGGTACGAAGGGCGTGCAGAAGAAGCAAGCCATCAGCGGCCAAGGGTTGACAGCTGATCCGTCCCGCCCGTCACAGGTCCACCGCAAGCACGCATTCGACCAAGCTTTCCACCAGAGCATTCCGAAGGCTCTGGGCAAAATGTCCAGCCCGTCAACATTACCGATGCCGACCTTCAAGCCAATCCCACTGACTATCAAGGAGGCGGAGGGCGCCGTTACCCCAAAAGCAGCAATTCCAAGGAAGACAACCCCGGGCCAAGTAGCAAGCCGAATTCCAAAGCAAAGTCGAAGCAAAGAAGCAATCACATCACCCTCCATACCCACCATCATCATTACTGGATCCGACAAGCTCCAAGCACCGATGGGACTAGACGGAGTGATGGAGTCAGAGGCAGGCACATTCAGGCTACAAGCGCACAGCATAAGAACGAGTTCGATGTCTTTCCTGCCGAGTCCGCGGCCGAGCAACTGGTCGAAGTAGGAACAGAGACAAGACTGGGATCGCAGCAGGGGCAGTGGGCCGACTCAAGAGATACCCGTGACCGCTACTATGTCCTCCAAAAAAGTGGTGACGACAAAGAAGGTGATGAGGCTTGACCGGCGATCACTATCGATGTCACGGCCGATGACTCTGCCAGAACCGCTTCATTACCACCCAACGAGAACACGCCATCATTCATCCAAGCAAATACACCGCGTGTCGGCGGAGGGAATGGCACTGGGGGCAGCCTCTACGGCGGTCGCACGAACAGAGATGGCTGCTGGGATATGGGGCCTTTCACGTGGAAGAAAACGAGTAGCAACGGAAGGAATGCATCACGCAATTAATGGTGGCAATCATGCACATGCTGTACGTGCTGTGCATGCTATACAGGGAGCGCGTGCAAGGTCTAGTCATGCTCGAGGTTAGCAACCACAGTTGCTGGGGCCAGGGACGAAGCCAAAAGTACAAGACAGTTCTCGATCTAGGAAAACAACACATAGTCGGGGCCAGAGCGATAAAGGCCGAGTGCAAACACAACCAAAGGCAGCGGCATCTGAGAAAGAGGCAAGCACCGGAGCGGCAGCAAATCAAATCCGGCGAAAACCTGTTGGGTCACCACCGGCCAGTGGTTGCCACGACAGTAGAGGCGGCCGCAGAGGCGGCAGCAAAGAGGACGGCAATGGCAGTAAGGCGCTCTTCGACCTGATCAAGAATGCCGGGATGATATTATTTACGATCATGGCCCGCTACTACGCGCATGTCAAGCCAGTATTTAACAGCAGGTCTAAGCTGCGGACGAGGTTTCGGACGGGTCGGCTGACACTGCCGGATGGGTTGCTGATTATTCTTGCCGGTGGTTTCGTGGTGACGCTGGTGTTTGTCAGCGTGGTGGTCTTTCGGGTTCTTGTGGCGTTTGGGGTGCTGTTCCAGTTTGTAGCAGGGGTAGTCAGTGCAGTGCTCGGGCTGTAGTCCTTTTTATGTAGCATTTATAATTGAGTATCGGCTATGTTGACAATGCTGAGTATGACGCGTGCGTCTGTTATCTAGTGCATCTAATGGCCTTAGTCAGGCATCCCACGAGGCTGCACATCACTAGATGGGATAGACCAGCCAAGGTAGACGTGTACAGAGTACTAATATACGTATCTTATTACGGTGCGGGGCTATAAAGTATATCGAGATAGCATCGCGCGGCTGTCAGAGGAAGACAAAACGTGGTAGTATTCATATCTCTCCGTCTTTCGGAGACGCAGCAACGGCCGCGCCCACAGAAACGAGTCAACCGAAGCAGAAGCCGTGAGAAGGCAATCAGGGCGAAGGTATACGCTGTGTGGCTTGTTGGCAACAGGTCAGCTTTACATCTGCAACTCTGCCTGGTTGTGTAACCAAGCCCTTCATCGATACTGCGCCGGCTATTCGTGGTTGAAGAATCGGAGGCAGCACAAGCCTCGGTCGTTGGGTCTGCTCCAGGTTTAGGGTCACGATGGGATACGGAGTAGAGGAGAGAGATCTGCAGATCCCCGCCCCGTTTCTTGATCTACATACTATGTAGTACTCTGTTCTCTGCATTGTACTGGCTGAGCATCACCTTTGCCGATATCGCAGTGGGGTATTGACTACACAGTACGGAGTACATAGTACATTGGGGGGAAAGGTGCGGTTTAATCTTGACTATCTTGGCTTTCATGATGGATTTTTTTACCTGCTACTTGCAGAGTAGTTCCTTGATTCCTCCGAAACTATGGAGAGTGTCGGCATAGCAAGCAGCCAATGGCACCTTTGCAGTTTATCAGACATTACGAGTACAAGCTCAACGGGATTTCGAGGCATTGGGAGAATGGGGAGTGAGGGGGTATGCCGGCAATAGAGATGCGAAAAGGCACTGCAAGGCCTGTATCGTATATTTCCTTTGCCTGCATAAGAGTAATAGTGTCTGATCTCGCCATTCTCGTTGATCATGGGCTGATATCAAGAAGGGGAATAAGATCTACCTCGCTCGCAGGAAGAAAAAAAGAAAGCGACCAAGCAAACTTAACCACATTGGACATTTAAAGGTGAAGCGAAAGATTTCAGACACTACTTTAACTAAATACTTTCGGTTCTGTCCAGTATTTACAGCGATCTTATTTTAGAATTGGATTTTGAAATCTGACTTGGTGGAAGCTTGTTGAAAATAAGTATATATGAATGTGTAGATAGTTATTTATATACTTTAATACTCTATTGATACTACTGTCTTGGTCCATTTATCTCTCTGGATCTGACCGATCACGACGTAAATATGGATACGAATTCGCCGTTCCACCCGAATCCTAAAATTCCATCTTTACTGCCGTCTGCTTAGTTCGTTTCGGACCCTATAGTTCAATTTCAATTTTAGGTCCGCTTTTTCTGACTTTTTGGATTGGCTCTGTTGAGGTCGACGTTTTAAATCTTTGGCTGTACGGGACGTTGTTAAAGGGATTAAATAAAAGACTGTACGAGGGACTGCCCGACTTACTTTACGACTAATTGACGCCCGACTGGTTGACTGACTGACTGCCTGACTGCCTGACTGCCCGACTGACTGCCCGACTGCCTGACCGACTGACTGCCTGACTGCCCGACAGACTAGACGACTAATTGCCTGACTGACAGCCCGATAGACTAAACGACTGACTGTAAAAGAGGTGTAGAAAGGACTGTACGACAGACTATATACGTGGGACTAGGTAGGAAGTATAAGAGAGATATTGCTTATTTCGGTTTAATTATAATTTCGGTCTTTAAATGTCTTGTTGAAGCTAGTGGTTATGCCAGCCGTCACGTGTACGGAGTAAAGTATCTAAGTACACCCCAGCGTCCGTAGCCAAAATACTAGTTTTAACTATGTACGCCATACATCCATGTCACTACCACGATCATGTAGACCTACTTTGGTTTTCACATTTTGCGCTTATCACAACAGGCACAGCTCGACAAGACTATCTCGACGACGGAAAAAAAAATACGAGGTCGAGAAGACTCTTGACCACCGATAAGTCTGGCGATTCCGAAATCACGCTCAGCTACCTAACCAACGCGCATGGCTTGCTGACCACCACCCCGCGACGCGGTGCTCCTCGTCCCACGCCCAATCAACCACATCACCAAATGAAACTCTAAACATAAGCTGCCTGTTCTGTCGGCCAGCTTATCAAGAAAGGGAGCCTCCCTTTGTTTTGTTTTTCGCTCTTCACTATGGACAAGAACCAAACCTCTCCAGAGCTCTCGCAAGCCGAGCTACCACCAGCCCAAGAAGAGCAGGTTGTTCCAGCAAACCCGCCGACACAAAAACAACAGCTAAGCAGCGACGACGATGCTGAGCCACGAACGAAGCGAGCGCGGACGACACAACTAAACTCGGGACCAGCTCGATTAACACGACAAAACCTCGCACGATTCAACAAGATGGTCAAGAAGATCTCAGACCCTACGGGCGGTTCGGGATCGACCAAGACCAAGACTACATCGACGACGACGTCCGGCTTTGCTGACAAAGCCCGAAACAATGGTATCCTTCCTCCGCTTTACTCCAAGCCTCCCAAGAACCTCGAAGATATCCAAAGGCGGCAGGCAGAGACACGCGCAACTGCCTCGCCCCCAGACTCGGTATACAAAAACTATACCAACCGAGTCGGGAAAGCAGGCAACGAAGCAACCATGGTATATGAGGTCGGGAAGAAGTTGCTGAAGGAGTATGACGATGAGGGATACCGTCAAGCCTTCAACCGTGCTTTCACAGGCCTTCCGAAAGACGCTGGCTTCAACAAAGGCCTGTCAGCTCCACAGCCCGACTTCATCGAAGGGCTGGAGAAGGAAGAGTTCCGCCCATTGCCGGTTGCCGACCGTGTCCCCGGCGCTGCCCTCTACGACGATGACCCCTACTCCGTCACGTTGCCACATCTGGCAGGGGAATGGAAGGGCCCCGATGGCAGTATGAGAGAAGCAGAACTACAAGCCGCCTATGACGGAGCAGCCCTGGTCCACGCGAGGCACCAAGCTCTTTGCTACATGGGAAAATCCGACCCTCCCGGTCACGCCGAAATCACGACATTCACTACGGACGGCAGGAACATCAATTTATTTGCACACTATGCAACTGAATCAGAAGAAGGCACACTTGAATATCACCAGTTCCCTGTCAAGTCGGCGAGTTTGGTCAACTCTCACGGAGAATATAAGGAAGGCCGAAAACACCTCAGGAATGCCCAGGACTATGCCAGAGAACAGTCCTACGCCCTGAGAGACCAGCTCAAGGAGCACCACAAGCAGCAGCAGCAGCACGGTGGCCTCCATTCTGCCGCAGACATCGAACCACTGGGTACTGACGAGGGTGAAGACGACTACGAAACTGACAAACCACAGCCTGCCTACCAGCCGACACCCTCTACATCGCCCAAGCCCAAGCCCAGCAAATCGCACCATTCGCATCCGATGCTGCACTCGTCAGAGGCCCCCTTAGCTAAACACAATTCCGCCCACAGCAACGGTGGCAAGCGGAAAGCTTCGCCATTGCAATCGTCCCAAGAGTCTTCCGGACATGTCAGCAAGTATAGGAGCCACTGGAAGAAGGACGCCACGAGTGGACGTTATTACCACAAGCATTTGGATGGTGCCGTCTCTTGGCTTGACGACGAGGAAGACGAACGTGAAGACGAACGTGTAGACGAACGTGCCTAGTACGGTCTTTGTGACATTGACTATAAAGGAGGGTGCGTGGCCTGGGGAATCAATTCACATAAAGTAACTTGTGTGATACGTGTAGTGATATAGGTTGATTGAAGAGAGAAAAGAAAAGAGAAGCAATGTGCACTGCTGGCTATATATGACGGCTGTATCTCGAGAGACGTGCAGCTGGTTGGCTTATGTTATGTCCAGAGTAGTAGGGCGGGCTTATGTGTTACGCTCTGTGTTACTACCCGTCAGTCAATGAAACATTATATATTAATTTTATATGTTTAATTATTCAATTCAACAATAATAATAATATAGATAGATTTTGAGCAAAAATATTATCTTGGAAATACCTACATAGTACGAATTTGATTTGATAGAGAATTAAACAAGATGCCTTCTTTCTTGACTCTGATGCTATTGATATTCAATCCTTTTTAATAATCTCTTTGGTACAGACCCACTTTTATACACTCACACAATCGACCCGAACCCCGTCACCGGCCGTCTTATGGTGGTGCAAATCGCAGACGGGATGGTCACGTGCACATTTCTCATGCCTGTGCCCGATCTCTTGCGACTTTAGATTTAGATTTAGATTTCGATTTCGATTTAGGAGGTGTATTACATTCGTAGACGCAACTGATCTGATTACGTCACTTGACCTAAGCCGGTCTGTACAGAGAGCTGGCTTACAGAGAGCTAGCTAAACAGACCTTTGCCGGAAGCCGTTGCGATACCGAGACCGGATCTGTTCAGGGACACTCCTGGCGGCCGTTTGAGAGCCCGTATGATACGATCCTCACAGTCGCTCCTTCCCCTCGCGTTTCACAAGAAGACAAGGAGACAGCGGCTGCTATCTTGGCGCTTTCCTCATAAAAAACAGAGCAGACAAGATAAACTGTAGGCGTATGTAAATAAAGAAGAAGCCGGTCGCTCTTCCTGGACAGCAACCTGTGCTGTGTTGCCGCCGATGCGCTGCCGACCTACGACGAAAAGAACCCACTAAGGCCCGGCTTTATCTACTGAGCTAGAGCACCGCGGTCCAATCTGCGTGCGCCAATTCTCAATCAACCATCCCCGCGTTTCTCTCGATTTCATCAGAGGCATTAATAAAAACGTGATAATTAATCGAAAAACGTAAATGAGAGCGATAAATAGAAAAAAAAAGAATAAAGCAATAGGGGAATACTATGAAATAATGGAAAAACGATCTGTACATAGTTGAGAAAATACGAAAAAGCAGCAAAAATAAGAAAAATAGCGAAAACAATAGCAAAATTGGCCGAATATGGGCCAGGCCACTGTTCCGTCCACCGGACCAGGCGTGGAGCCCCTCCGATTATCGGCCACAGCAGTGTGTGTTTGGAGACGAACCATGTGTGCTGGAAGCAGTCGCGAAGCAGAATAAGAAGAATTCCAGGCACTTTTAGTGGTCCTCCTGCGCGGGCGCCCCCGTATATCTCTCTGATCTTGTAGTCATAGTCTGCAAAGCAGGCAGGAGGCAAATTTGCTCGTCGCGCCTGCCGTTTCGGCTTCAGTATGACTCTTCTTTTTAATTGCGAGTCGACAGTCGTAATTAGGTTGTTTAGTATTTTGGTACAGGAATCCGAAAGTGATGCCGATGTCAGTCGATGCCTTCATCGCTCCTTCCGTAGTTTCTGTAGAACCTCCTCGTTCCTGCCGCCCGCGCATCGCACTCAAGTGCAAGCAAACCGCAAAAACGGAAGGAGCCAATGGCATCGGACTTAAAGCGCATCCGCAAGCATCTGACTATGCCCCCTTCTTGTCTCTCCTTCCTGTGCTCCCTGCCGTTTCGTTTGATTATTGCCCGTTGCTCTTTCCTTTTGGTGATTTTTTAACTCTTGCTCTTTCCTCAAATAAATGCTCAAATTGGTATTTGGTTTCTTATCTCTTGCCGTCTACCGGCTTCTGTCTCAATATACCTATGTCTGTCTGTCTGTCTGTCTGTCTCTGATAGCCACTACCTGCCAGTTCTTTCGCTAGCTCCGGCATGTACTGAGTATTATTTTCGGCTTCTTTATCTGCCTCGCCTAGTCCAGTCCTTTGCACTATTTCTTTTTCCTGCACCTGTTTTTGTCTTTTTATTTGCATTTTATTTTATTCATTGTCTTTTCTCCAGAGATACCTCTTATAAGACACTCCGGTCTGGCTCTTCCTGCCCTTTTTGCCACGGCTTCGTTCTTTTCCCCTCTTAAAGCTTCTCCCTCCCTTTTCCTCTTTGAATTGCTTCATCCTTCTTCACTTTTTCCGAGAGGCCATTCCCATCTCTCTGCTTCCCTTCTCTTATACCCATCCTTCCCCCCTGTATCTTTCCTCTTTCTTGTCCTTCTCTCCCCTTCTCCCACTCTCTTATACCGACACATTCACAATGCCTGCTGCCGAGAGAGCACCGCAAACCCTCTACGACAAGGTCCTGAGCGACCACATTGTCGACGAGAAGCTGGACGGCACCCTGCTGCTGTACATTGGTAAGTCAATTCTCCCACCCGTTGCTGAGTCGACTTCAGGCCACTAACATCATCGTGCATAGACCGGCATCTTGTCCACGAGGTCACCTCGCCTGTAAGTCTCCAAGCCTACACACCACACCAAACAAAAGAAGAAGAAAACATCGGCAAATCAGACAGAGAAGAGAGGCGGAAGCAGCACGATAGGCACAGGGCACATGCAGGATTGCATGTCTGCTGGGGCAGCACAGTTGCCCATTGCCCAGATAAAGCGCTTTTGTGACCAGTGACGGTCGCCGGGCCCTCGCAGCAGCCAATGCCACACAGTCGCATATCGTGCTGCATGCCGTCATACTTGCTATCTGCTCTTAAAATTAATCTTCATCTTACACCATCCAGTCACTAACATGCATTTTTGCACATTTTAGCAAGCCTTTGAGGGTCTCAAGAATGCTGGTCGCAAGGTCCGGAGACCGGACTGCACCCTTGCCACCACTGATCACGTAAGCAACACTACCTTATTTCCGACGATTGCTCAATCAATCAATCAATCAATCGATTAATCCGTCTGATGTTTGGCATCGACTAACATTCCTGCAGAACATCCCCACCTCTTCCCGGAAAACCCTCAAGGATATTGCCTCTTTTATCCAGGAGGACGACTCGCGCACCCAGTGCGTCACCCTCGAGGAGAATGTTCGCGACTTTGGCGTCACCTACTTTGGCCTTGGCGACAAGCGCCAGGGTATTGTCCACGTCATTGGCCCCGAGCAGGGCTTTACTCTGCCCGGCACCACTGTCGTCTGCGGTGACAGTCACACCTCCACCCACGGTGCTTTCGGCGCCCTGGCTTTCGGTATCGGCACCAGTGAGGTCGAGCACGTGCTCGCCACCCAGTGCTTGATTACCAAGCGCAGCAAGAACATGCGTGTCCAGGTCGACGGCGAGCTGGCTCCCGGTGTCAGCTCCAAGGATGTCGTTCTGTACGTCATCGGAATGATCGGTACTGCAGGCGGCAACGGTGCCGTCATCGAGTTCTGCGGCTCCGTCATCCGCAGCTTGAGCATGGAGGCCCGTATGTCCATTTGCAACATGTCTATCGAGGGCGGTGCCCGTGCCGGCATGGTTGCCCCTGATGAGATCACCTTTGAGTACCTCAAGGGCCGTCCCCTGGCCCCTCGCTACGGCTCCGACGAGTGGAACCGCGCCACTACCTACTGGAAGAGCCTGCAGTCCGACCCCGATGCCAAGTACGACATTGACATCTTCATTGATGGCAAGGACATCATCCCCACTGTCACTTGGGGTACCAGCCCCGAGGACACTATCGCCATCAACGGCCTTGTCCCCGACCCGGAGAGTTTCTCCACCGACGCAAAGAAGGCCACCGCCCGCCGCAAGCTCGAGTACATGGGCCTGACTGCCGGCACTCCAATGGAGGATATCCCTATTGACAAGGTCTTCATCGGCTCATGCACCAACTCGCGTATCGAGGATCTGCGCGCTGCTGCTGCCGTCGTCAAGGGTCGCAAGCTGGCTCCCAATGTCAAGCGTGCCCTTGTCGTCCCCGGCTCTGGTCTCGTCAAGACCCAGGCCGAGGAGGAGGGCCTGGACAAGATCTTTTCCGCTGCCGGTTTTGAGTGGCGTGAGGCTGGTTGCAGTATGTGCCTGGGCATGAACCCCGACATCCTGTCCCCCCTGGAGCGTTGCGCTAGTACCAGCAACCGCAACTTTGAGGGTCGCCAGGGTGCTCAGGGCCGTACTCACCTTATGAGCCCTGTCATGGCCGCTGCCGCCGGTATTGTCGGCAAGCTGACCGATGTCCGGAAGCTGACCGAGTACACTGCCAGCCCTCACATTGAGGCTTTCCGTGCTCGTGCCGAGCCCGCACCTACTGCTGGCAAGGCTCACGTCGACGAGCGCGCCACCGAGGATGATGCCGAGAAGGATTTGATTGCCGACCAGCCTGAGGACAACGCCCCGCACACCAACACCTCTGTTTCCGGCCACGGCGCCGTTGGTGGCCTGCCCACTTTCATTGTCCACCGCGGTATTGCTGCCGTCATGGACCGCACCAACGTTGACACTGACGCCATCATTCCCAAGCAGTTCCTCAAGACCATCAAGCGCACTGGTCTTGGCAAGGCTCTGTTCAACGACTGGCGATACCTGGCTGACGGCTCTGAGAACCCCGATTTCGAGCTGAACAAGGAGCCCAACCGGAGCGCCAAGATTCTTGTTGTGACTGGCCCCAACTTTGGCTGTGGCTCTTCCCGTGAGCACGCCCCTTGGGCCCTGAACGACTTTGGTATCCGCAGTGTCATTGCACCCTCGTTTGCCGATATCTTCTTTAACAACTCCTTCAAGAACGGCATGCTGATGATTCCTATCAAGGATCAGGCTCAGCTCGAGGCTGTCGCTGCCGAGGGCCGCGCTGGCCGCGAGATTGAGATCGACCTGCCCAACCAGCTGATCAAGGATGCCGATGGCAAGGTCATCTGCCCCTTTGATGTTGAGGAGTTCCGCAAGCACTGTCTGATCAACGGCCTGGACGACATTGGCCTGACCATGCAGCTGGATGACAAGATTGCCGCTTTTGAGAAGAAGATGACCCGCGATACCCCCTGGTTGGACGGCAAGGACTACCTGAAGCGTGGCCGCAACGGCCAGCTGTTGGCTAAGCCCATTCCCGTGCCAAAAACCAACCGCGGCGAGGCTCTGAAGGAGCCCCTGGAGTGGTAGACTACTATGTAGCCTACTATCTCATGTCATTCTGTCTTTCTTGATACGCCTACCAGCCTCACAGCATTTATTTGTTTACGAATTTCTTCCCAATTTTGCCGTTTTTTTTTTGGACTATAATTTTCATTTATATGATGTTTCATGTTTCATGTCTTCTTATGTTTCTCTTTCTGCACTTGCTTGTTCTCTGCTTCGTACCTGTGTTCGTACTGAGTGGAAGAGAAAACACTGCAATTTGCAAACAAAATGGGCCTATTTAACGGTGTTCAAAAAAGAGAAGAGGACGCTGTCGCGGGGGAGAAGAAGGAGTGCAAGAGAGAGATTGGAGAGAACACGCAATACCGAAAGTGTTTCCTCCTTGCTGGTTCCCTCAATCTCTCGCAGTCTTCCTCTGGCTTTCTCCCACGAGACACACTCTCTTAGGGTCAAAGGGGTTCCTGATTTACACTTCTACCAATATTATCAATATCAAATAATGACAGCAATTCCATACACGCCGTTTCCCCGTGATATCATCATCTGCTTGTAAAATGCATTTATTATCAAAGTTCCAAGGGTATCATCCATATTCAATCCCACCAAAAGATATTCAATCCCACCAAAAGCTGACGCTAAAGCTCACACTCAATCCGCGGACATAGTGCCACCAGCCGTGCGGTATGTACAGCGTGTCGCCGGGCTCCAATATGCAGTCTAGATACGGCAGAGCAAGAAACCGTTCCCGAACATCTTGCTTAACATAGCTATCTGGACCTTCAGGCTCATCATCCCACTCCTCCATCACTCCCACGTCAACCTCACTTGTGTTCCCCATCTCGACACCACCCTCGCGACCGCGTGGTCGAAGCCCTGCTGTCTGTTCGGGGCTATATAGTCGCACATACTTGCGGCCTACGACCTGGGCGAGCAGATTATGATGCGGATCTGTGTGTAGTGGCGTTATCGTGCCTCCGGGCCCCAGCCATGCGTTCAGCATCGGCTCTTGACAGTCGGCGCCCCCGTCACCATCGCAGATATCATCGTTTACGACGGAGTAACATGCATCGGGGATTGTTATGTCATCTCGCAGCTTCGGGATCTGTGTAAACAGCGCGTGCTGTGCAAGATACATGGTGTTTTCTGGTGTCTTCGGGCCTTGACCACCCGCCTGCACAGACTGCTTGGCCTGCAGAGCCTGCAGCACACTCTCGAAACTGACAATCTCCTGCCGCCAGCCATCGTCAACATAGCTGCGCCCGACTTCGACAGGCACAAGCCGTTGGCCTCCAAGTGTGCGCCACCGTAAATAGTCGGGCGATGCCCAAGGTCGCGCATCTGCACGTCGTGCCGGCCAATTGTCAATTAGCCCAGATATTACCAACGGTCGTAGTCCTCGTTCGGGATGCCCTGGGCTACTATTTCGGGCCCGGTCAATGTATGCCTGGAATCCTTCAAGACCCAGTGGTCCTGAGCGTGGGACAGGGTGGCAGACCGGTGGAACAAAATGACAGTCTGGAGCCTTGTTGAACATTGGCCCGGAAGAGAAGTCGTGCAATGGAATATCGTTGCCTAGCCTTGTGCGCTTTGAAGAATGCAGAGGGCTTTCTGTACTCTTGCCGCCGCCCTTCATATCCAACATGCCGTGCAGGTATTCCAACGAGGCATGAATCCACAAGCGTCCTCGGCTCGGCGGCCCGGCGCCACCGGCGAGAATCAGGGCCATGTCCAAGGGGCGCACTAGGCTATCAATAATATGCTCGATATATGTGCTCCCGTTCTCGCCGTAGATCATTGCAAACTTGAGGATGCTGGCATCTGTGTAGAGCTGGCGCCAGCAGACGGGCACCTCACTGGGGATATGGGCATAGAAGCGGGCATGAGCAAGTTCAATCAGATCGTCAAGTCGACGGGCTGTAAGTGTAGCAGCTGGCGTTGGGACTGCAGCCGGCGATGACGACAATAATCTCAAAACTGAGGCGGCCTGTCGACTCAACAGGGCGATGATGGGCGCACCGCAGCCGCGGAGAGAAGATGCAGAGGCTGCAGTCTCCGCAGTCTCCGTGTCGGCGCTGGCGTTGCCATCTTCCTTGCGGCAGTCGAGTAGTATCTCTTCAGCTGCATCGAGGCAGTGACCTACCAAAGCGGTATTGAGTACCGCAACGCCCATAGTGTGAGATGGCCGCGAAAGACAAAACGTTGCGAGCCATCAAGTATGTTGACAAGGAATGTAGATGGAATATGATTGAGTAGTTTGGTGGGGCTAGTGCGAGCTAATTTCACTGTAGTAATACAGAAGACTGAGCTATGTATATGCTGTCCCAATAGTTACGCTTTTGAGCGTACGTACTATGTATGTCTGTCTTCACGTCGGTCACTGAAATATATTTTCAAAATTGGCAAAGAAGGACAAATAAACACGTAATTGATTAAATAGGGGAAATAAAAACCAACAACTCAAGCCGTCCACGGAAGAGCATGATTTAGCATTGTGAATATCAAAGGGGAGGGCCAGTTGGCGGCTAGACAAAGCTCTCGAGTTATCAAAGGGAGGGCATCTGCATCTCTATCCCTCGGGATGTAAGGCGACCTTATCACGTCTCTCTTATCTGTTCAGGCGGCGGTCGGGATCCGGGTGATCTTAGTGAAAAGATCATACTGGATAAAGATGCCTGCACTGATTGAGTGCCACGGCTTATGAGGGTTGCAAACTGAGAAGTCGTAACGCCGGAGAAGCTTTGAAGTTAGTATAAGATGCGGGCAAACGTCTCTGAGAGCCTGGGGAAAGACAACAAAAAAACAAGACTTACCTCGACAAAAACCTTGTTCAGCTCCAGCAGGGCAACCTCCTTGCCCAGGCATTGCCACTTGCCATACTTGAAGATGAGGTTCCAGGTGGTGGTCATGCGCTTGAGACGATCGCTCTCGGGATTCTGTGCGAGCTCGGCCTCAGCCTCGAGCCACCGTTCAGGACGGAACACATCTGAGTCGGGACCATACACATGCGACGAGCTTTGCGTGCCAAACGCGGAAACACCAATCTCAGTACCAGCCGGCACCTGAAAGCCGCAGACAACATCGCCGCCTTCGGGGACCACGACGTCCATAGTTCCGGCGACCGGCGGATTGATACGAAGGCCTTCGCGAATGACGGCCTGGAGATAGGGTAGGGCACGGGCCTCGGCATCCTTCACAATGCCAGCAGAGATGCGGCCTTGGGCATCCGCAGTGCGGATTTCGGCGGCCAGGCGCTGATAAGCTGCTGGCGATGACATGAGGTAGAGCATAGTGGTGCGGATAGCCGTGGCGGTGGTATCAGAGCCTGCGATAATCTGCGTCAGGGTCTCGCCCTCGGCCTCTTTGCGTGTAAGGCCATGGGCAAGGAACGAGCCGAGCATGTCACGGTGGTGCGGCTTGCCTGAAGAAAAACGTTCGCCGACAATTTCCTTTGCCACACTGCAAGATGTGTTAGAGAATACATGGATATAAGCACGGGGAAGACTACTCTTTTTTGGGGATATCTTACCCAATAAACTTTCCGAAGCCGACACGGTCATGCTCCGACGGCATCAGGCGACGAAAAAGCGGCGACTGTAGGACCAGGGCGAGACTGGGGAAGATGGACAAGAACATCATGACGGGCATGCTTTCTTCTGTGATCTTGATGTACGAGTACATGTCGGTGTCCTGCTCGGTGTAGCCGAAACGCTTGCTGAAAGCGAGGGCCGTGATGACGTCGAGAGTAAGGTATTGGACCTTGCGGGCCAAGTCCACGGGTCTGTAGTCGGTCTCGGTAGAGATGTACTTGCGCTCGATCAAGTCGATAAAGACCCGAATTTCGTTGTCCATGGCTTTTTCGAGATTCTCATTTTCCTTGCCGGCGTACTATATTGTTAGTTTTCGTTTCCGTTTATTTTCCTACTGGGCTTTGCACAACTTACGCCGGGAGCCATTTTTGCGCGGAGCTCGGCATGGAGGCTATCGTCGCGGAAAGAGATGAGATTGTCACGTTCAGGGTTGAAGCGGACAGCTTCGTAAAAAGGGCCCTTTTTGTATGGAGAGCGCACTGCCCACAGGGTACGCAGGGTCTCTGTGTCGTTTGTAACAAGCTGGTTTGGGCCGATTCTGACGAGAGGACCTAGGTGTTACAGAAAAGTTAAAGTTAATGAGCTGTCACGGGACACCACCACCTGTCAGTGAAGTTGAATTCTCCCGGCGTCTTGTATATATATTTTTTAAATCAGATCGACGATGCTGATGTCAGTGTCCGGTCATACATACCATAGTTCCTGCACGCATCCTTTGTTGCGAGATGCATGTTCCCACTCAAGGTGTTACGCAGCATCCACCATTTGCTGAACCCAACACCTGGTGGACCCGGGATGTGTCTCAAACGATGCCACGATGTAAGTGTTGATGCTGCTGTGTAGGCGACGAGAACCAAGCCCAGTCCCAGGACAATGGATGCCCAAACGGAGGCCGTCAGCCAGACGAGTAAGTCGGCCATGATCACGGCTGTGGTGTATGCACGGCGTATATGCCAACCAGTGCAAGGTGGTGCAGAGATGCAGGTTGATTAAAATGAAGAAGATAAGCTGCGCGTGGACGGGTGTCACGAGAACGTAGGAGTGAAAGGGTCCGAGGAAAGAGGGAAGAGAAGAGAGGGAAGAGAAAAAAGAAAGTAAAGGAGCAGTCCGAAGATGGGGAAAAAGAAAAACAAAATGCTGATGGAACACGACTTGGACGAAGCGTATGCGTGCTCAAGAAGACCAGGAAGTAGATCGGGGCTGGTAAATGGGGGTTTATGCTTTTCTGGGGCCCGAACACTGTAAAATGGTCTTCAGGATTAAGCAGAGGAGACGAACACGGCCTCTTTAAGAATCCGGGAGCTATAGTACCGATAGAATGGCCTGGGAATAATGGGGCACCGCAAGTAGAAACAGGCAGAGAAACAGGCGAACGGGATAGGAGAAAGATGGGGATAAACTCACGGAGATACAGACAAACAGACAAACAGAGACGGGAAGCAGAGACAGCAAGATAGCAGGAGAGACAGAGGAGAGATGAAGTGCCAGTGCCAGAGTGACGGGATGTCTTGGACAGGGAGCATGCCGTGATTTGTGATCCGTACTCCTCCACGCAGTAATAGTAATGTATCGCTCCGCAGTTTCCCATCCATCCTGGTGCGTCTCTTCTGCATCAATTCATCCATCTCCCACGCACTTTTGTCATTTTTTTATGGCTCGGCGTCTGGATTTGGCTAGATGGTGCCACCGAACGGCATTCTACAAGAGTACTGCAGCCTACCATTCATGCACAGGGTATGTGTCGGGTAGAGTGCTCTGTACATGGTAGAGTGCTATATTGACAAAGAATATAAAGAGGCCCTCTCAACGGGCACGTCCACGGGATAGTCAAGTTCCGAAGCGCATATCTTGTAGGATGTGATATTGCCAAGCTGTGATAGGCAGGCAAGAGGCAAAGTGGCGGGGTGGCCGCTGAACTCAGTCACTCGCAATGTCTGTGATGGGATGGAGCGGTCCATGAGCTCAGCTGCAATGCCATTATCGGCGAGACAACAGATACGCTGCTATCAGATTGCGAATGCCGTCTGTCTTTGAAAACATAAAGTGTGTGCCGTCATGTCGTAATGGTAAGGCTGGCAGCGTTGCTGTTCTCAGACGACGTCGTCGACACAATAGAGGTTGGGGTCCAACAGACAGGCAGGCACCTTGCCTACCCGTCAAAGGACCCGGCCGCCACATGTGTTGGTTCGTCTCTCATCAACCTCTTACCAAGTCTCCCTGCTTCTTATCGAATGGAATAATAAAACATCCTGGATACCACGGTTTTGGCTAGAGGGCCGAAGTGTGTTGGACGAGCGGGACGGCAGAGTTGCAAGGAAGGTAGCGACACAATGGACAGGGGTTCGGCTCGAAGACGACAGACGGGCGGCACGAACAATAAGCTGGGGCAGTCTGAGAGGCCATACTTCTGTAACTACAGAGTACTATGTACAGCCAAGGAACAGATCGGCCGCCAGTCACCCGCACGATAATTGACAATCTTTGTATTGGCCGGGCAAAGCAAAGCGCTGGGGCGGTCGATGGATGACCCATTCTCCACCGGGTACCCATGCAATGGTCATGGAACACACACCACCAGCCCTTCACCGATGGAAATGTAGAACACCATCAGATCCATCCGAAGATACAGAATAGTATGTGCTTGACCAGAACACTCGTAATCTGTAAAATGTCGATGATCGAAGCGAACCTGTGAGTATGCAAGCACTCGTAGGCCTATTGGACAGAACTGCACATCTAGACGAGCGTCAAATAGCCGTTGGAAAGAGAAAGGAGAAATACAACGGGGGCTAGGGAGCAGCCGCTGTTTCTCCAGATGGCTCTCACCCTAGCTGCTACTTTCCGCCGAGTATCATCCTTCCTTATCTCGCGCTCTGTTTTCTGTTTTCTGCTGTCTGTTCCCTGCTTTTTCTGCTTCTTGGCCAGACTCATTTCGCAATTCCCCTTCTCCATCCTTTCTTCCTGATCTCCCGTTCTCTTTCTTGTTTCTTCTTTTTCTTCTTCTTCGTCACAGAGTGGCGCACACGGCGCATACCCTTGCCCATTCCGGCCCCGTAGCTATGCCAATAGTAAGTAGCCGTTCACTGACAACAGTGGTAAGCCTGTCCAGCTGTGCACCCAATGGGATCCTGTTCCGCGCCCCTAGGAGGGTCTGTCTGGTCTGTCAGTTTTTCGTGGAGGCACAACGCTACAAGTGTAGGCATTGCATGCGAGGAGCATTATTGAGCTGCAGGTCTGCCCCCGCCCGCAGTGACAAGTCCGTCAGGTCGGCGAAGGGTGCTTTCGAGGTGCAGGGTGGGAGGATGATAATACTGTAGCTGCATGGAAAAACTATGTAGGCTCGACCAATGCGGCATGACTTGCAACTTTCAGAGATATTGCGGTTGTGTTGCACGGCGCAAGACAGCATCTTGCTCGTCTCGTCTGCCATCTATCGGTGCTCAGGCGGAGCGGTGAGTCTGGGCTTGGGCAACTAGTCTCGATTGCTGGCGTGTCCTTCTCCGTAGATGCATTATAGTCTCTTGTTGCTGACACGCTGTTCGGCCCTAGCTTGCAATACGGATACAGAATACCAGACGAAGAAATTAACTCGTGATGTAGGAGAATGGAAAGACAAAGATTCGGAGAGAAGAGTGACACTGACGATGGTGAGGGAGAGATCTCTCGTCTCGTTCGCTCAGTCTCACCAATTGAAAACACGCTCTTTCGTTCGGTCCTTCCAATACGACACAAACAATTGCCGTTCTTTCTTGATCTGCTGCGACTATATCGCCGACCTAGAATCAGCAGGCCGTTATTATCACCCTTCCGTTTCGATACACGTATTCTCGTGGTGCATAATGCAGCCCAGCTCTTTCCGTGCATGCAGCAAGTCACATGTAACTAGTCCAGCGTTTTCTTTGCTTTTTCCAACCGCACCCCTCTTCTACGGAGTAAAGCATGCAGCCTTCATATGGTTTCTCTTCACACAATCAGCTTCAGATAGATCATCCTCTTCCGTTATTGTCGACGTGGCTCAAGCTACACGTGCTCCACGCTACGCAATCCAGCCGCCGCCGCCGCGACGTCGGGGGCCAAAAACGATGTCTATCACATATTGCTCTTCTTCTGCTATTGATCTCTTTGTCTCGCTTTAGACGCTGTTTGGTTTTGCATTGCTAGGTGTTGGATTCGTCTTCCAATATTGCTGCGTTTTCCTCGCTTTGTGGCTAGCCTGTACTGTAAAACCCCTTGCGTTGTTGGTTCAGTCTCACAAGATGGTGATAGCCTTTCACTTTTCTTCGTCTTCGTCTCTTCTATCGATCCTGCGCTTTCTTCCTTGGCCCAACACCCTGCCGTCGTCCCACCTACAGAAGCTGTTCATCTTTGTGCATATGGTGCGACTGCTGCTTTATGCACCTCACCTCCGCCGCCGCCAATTTATTATCTTCTTCTTTTCTTCCTTTTTTGCGTGTCTGTTTGCACCACTAGTTTCAAATATCTGCCTGTCCATGCCGTTGCATCTCCTGGTCTTTTCTTCTCGTTCACCCGGGACGTACTCCGTAACCGTGTGGCTGTGGACCAACAGGACATCACAGGATATCAAGATCAACATTCAAAATAGTTCTTCTATATTCCTCTGCCAGCTCACCGGTCGAAGTGAACAAGCCAGACAACAAGACAGCACAGCCAAGGAGCTTTCGCCCTAAAAGCGGCATCGTGAACCGAAAGAAGAAAAAAGTCGGGCAAATACACAGTAAGCAGAAAGAAAAGAAAGAAAAAGAAAACATAAACCCTCCAAAAGAAGCAAATATAAACATCTAGACAGTTTCAAGGCCAACCTTGACGACCCCCTCCACTTCTTGTCCGGCAACTTTTCACAGCCTATCGCTTCCATGCAGACTGGCTGTTGGTGCTACTGGTCATCTCAAGACTTCTACTTTCTTCTCACTTGCCCTCTGCCTCTTTGTCTCGTGTGCCCCCCATCTACTTGAATCTTTGAGCCATTTAACATTTTGCATTCTGCCTTCTGCTGCTGTCCGTCTTTGCAGTTGTTGGTCACACCTGAGCTGAGCCAACCATTGCTCCTCGTTTATTTTTGAAAACGTACAATTCGGATATCACATATGGTGCTCTCGCATCTCCGGCACGCTTGATATTGCCTGTTTTTGGACCGGACAACCCTGGCTACCGTCCTGTTAAAGCTGAGCACTGCAGGCAACTATATAAGACCGCCAATTCCCACCACTCAAAGATCTCATCTCTCTTCCTCCCGCTCCTTTTCTCATCACATCAGAGTATTCTCAGGCGAACAGACTGCACTTATACTTGCATACTCACACACATTACTTCTTCTCTTCCCCCCCCCTCCCCCCCTAATCCCTTCTCATTTCGAGTATTTGGGGTTTTGGGACGCAACACATCCCGCGGATGCCATCCTTGATTGGAAGCGTCCAACCAAGACGTAGTAGCCGCTGCTGCCCCGTTGGTAACAATACCACGCCGAACTAATCGTCGAAAGTTTATGATATATAGCATCCATTTGTATTCATTTAATTTATCTTTTTGTTTCCCTTGCTCTTAGCCCACATCCTCCTTGATACCCACGCCTCAGCTGGCTTTTGCTATACCCCATCTTCCAGCTTTTCACATACGCTATATCGAGCAACGACTCTCAGCCATCTCGCTATCATGACCGAGCACGATATTGAATTCGGCGAGGACTTTGTCCTCGAGGCCGACAACGAGGTAAGTGCAACACACAAGTCCCAAAGGCTGACAGTAAATACTTGGCCCCGTATGTACTAATCATCATAACGTAGGCCTTGAGTGACACCACCGACGTTGACTCGGCCCTTGGTGATGTAAGTCCAACCCCCCATGCGTCTTTGTTACTTCCACCTCTAGTCTTGGCCGCATTCTTACTTTACTTTCAGGGCATGTCCGTCTTCTCGTCTACTGCCTCGCTCCGCTCCAGCCTCATCAACCACCGTGATGAGAACGGCCGCAAGTACCACGCCTTCAAGGACGGCAAATATTTGCTGCCCACAGACGATGTATGTATTGCTAGTTACTAAAATCTTATGATCAAGACTGACCACTGGTCGTCTTTGGAACCAATACTCACATGTCTCGTCATATAGCAAGAGCTTGAACGTCAAGAGTACCAGTATGCTCTGTGCCTCTACACTTTTGGCACGCTCTCGTTTGCCCCTCTGCAAAAAGCCCATCGCATCCTCGACGTTGGATGCGGGCCTGGTAAGACATCCACAATCCCGATGATATGCTATATGCACTTGACTAATCTAGTTCAATATAGGCCATTGGGTTATCGATTTTGGTAAGATATAAAATATATAAAAGATCTTTCCATCCTCCGCGATGTTCCATTCCTTGGCGTTGCACAGACAGTGAACTGACATTTTCTAATATAGCCGACTACCACCCTGAGGCTCACGTACGTACATTGGCCGGCTTATAGTTTACCGCATGCACTAACTGTCGATAGGTTGTTGGTGTTGACCTCTCTCCTGTCCAGAGATAGTAAGTTTTCTGGTCGTTTTCGTTTTGATATGTTGTTGGTATCTTATTCGTGTCTAGTCTAACTAGATAGCGCCCCTTCCAACGTGACATTTGAGATCGATGATCTCGAGGAGCAATGGACTTTCAGCTACAAGTTTGACTACGTCCACGCCATGATGATGACCGGTGCTTTCCGGGACTGGCCTTCCTTCCACAGACAGGCCTTTGAGTAAGTCTTTTTCTTTTTTATTCTTCCAAAATAAATTACTCTATGTACCACACAGACACATACAATGTATGAATGTCTGAGACAAGTGCTCATGCTCTGACACTACCACAGGTTCCTCAACCCAGGAGGATGGCTCGAGATCCAAGACATTGATTTCCCTCTTCGATGCGCTGACGGCTCTCTGCCGGCCAACAGCGCCCTCCAGAGATGGAGCGACATCATGATGGAGGCCAGTGAGAGGTCCGGCTTCCTCCTCAACACATGTGGCAAGGCTGCGGACTTTATGAGAGACGCTGGCTTTGTGGACATTGCCCGCGTCCCGTACAAGTGGCCCATTGGCCGCTGGCCGCGGAACGAAAAGATGAAGGAGCTCGGCGGCATGGTTCGTGAGAACTTTGTCGGCGGTGTCGAGACCATGAGTCTAGCCCTCTTCACCCGCTTCCTTGGCTGGAAGCTTGAGGATGTGCAGGAGTTCACCGAGCAGGTCCGCGACGACATGTGCAATCCGACCTACCACACCTACTTTGATATCTACGTCACCTACGGCCGCAAGCCGGAATAGACAGATGAAATGCTATGGTACGGTACGATGTCATCTTCACATGTCGCATAGCTATGTGATGCTGGCTTGGAATATGGGTTTGATTTTTATATAGTTTTGTTACGCTGGATAGTTAAATGTCTAAACTGTATGGCCAACTTCGGTGATACATACATCTCAGGCAACTGTCTCAAATTACACCGGTCTGACCACGCATTGTTTAAGCTCCAAGATGAAAAGGAATCTGCCGTGTGTGAGACTGCCCATTCTTGGCCATGTGGCCGTTGTATCTGGCCTCGCATCCCACAAACGCGAAAAGGAACGTCTAGGAGAACCCTGTACGCAATGGCTAAACTTGCCAAAGCCGCCTGGCCGGCATTGTGCTGGGCTTATTGAAGACAGTGCCTGTATTGTCCCAAATGTACATCATTGACGCCGATATGAGGGGCAACTGGCCTGTCGTATGACTCTACTACGAGACAGACTTCCACATGTTCCCCCATACCACATAGTAGTCGATGGCTCGCCGCCAGTAATGGGGCAAATGATATCAGCAGGTCGGCATGGAGTTGGTGCATGTGAGATAAATGTCACCCAAATCAGGTACCGTCTCTTCGTCTCTTTTATCCAAACTCTCAACCTGTGGTCTCGAGTGGTTTCTGTGCCCAGACGAAATGTATGGGGATGTATGCGTGCACTTTTTTGTCGTTTAGGGCGGCGCGAACACCGTCAAATAGGGTGTCAATCTCTAGCTTTGTGAGTGCAATATCCGGGTCATGGCCGTTGAACGGCTTGGCTTGCAATGCATCCAGCAACTCATTCAAGATCTCGCGGAAGAGGAATGCATGCTGCATACGGTTTGTATCCTTGGGCCAGAGGCCAATTGGCACGTGGTACGCTTTGCGCTGGATATGGACAAAGCCGAGGCGTTCGAGCTGGGCTGGCAAGTTAGCAGCAGCACTTAGGTCCCAGCCGGACTTGCGTTTTTGAACTTCCCCCACCAGCCGGTAGAAACGGTCAACGGCATAGTCTTCAGGCATAGTGTCGTCTTGGCACTCTATACGCGGCACAATCTCCTGGAGCTCGATCCATCCGCCGGGTTTTAGATGGCAACGAGGGTGTTAGCTATCATGTAGAAAAGAAGAGAAATTGCAGTAGACAAAACTCACTCAAAAACCTTGCTGAGGACGCGGGATAGATTTTTAAGAATGGCGACCATGAGCCGGAAGTGGGCAAGATCGTAGCCGCTGCCATGGATCCACGAGTTCTCCTCGACGTCGTCAATGACAAACTCAACATTGCCTGGCACCCACAACGGCTGGATAGGCGACAGATCGAGGCCGATGACCTTGGCACTCGGGTAGCGGTCGGCAGCGTCGATAGCCCAGTCGCCGAAGCCGGTGCCTATGTCAATGATCTTTTGCGGGTTGTCGCCAATCGGGGCAAGGTGCAGCTGACCGCCCAGCAGGTCGGCGAACAGGGCATTGCGGACAGTCTCGCGCTGGTACTCCTTCTCGTCGTTTGGCAACGGATACCGCCCGAGCTTGTATGAGTGATACCGCCTATTTGTCAGCAAATTCGGCAATAGAAACGAGGAAGGAACGAGTGTGACTACTATACACACCTTCCGTTTTCGTATACATGCTCATACACGCTCGTTGTGAGAGAGCCTACGAGAGACTCGTTGCCGGCTGTAGATGCATAGTCGGAGCCAATCGCAAAGCTGTCGGCGTCTATAGAAGATGCGCTGTCGTTGTCGGACGCAGGCTCTATAAAGTCTGACGAATCGCGAAATGCAGCCATATGCGCACGAGCTGCAACCGACAACCTGCGACCTGTGGAGGCTATTGTAATAATTGCGGTTCGGGGTTGGAGGGGAGCTCAAGGGGTAGAAGGGGTCAAAAACGGCAGGAGCCAAGGATATGGATGGGATTGGAAGGAAAGAGCGACTGTAGGTCAAAATTGTGGCGGCCGAGAATGACATAATAAGGCCCCTCCTCCTCAAGCTACAGAGTAAGTACATTTCTGTCCTTCCTGTCTTTTCTCTCTTGCTTTTCATGTACTCTGCATTTGTTTTTTGGGTTTATCCTATCATAATTAGGGAATGATGTGCAAAGCCGTGCCCTAGGGGCTGTTGGCCGCATTGTTCTATTTGGTCGAAGATCGGGGGCAGGTGCAGGCAGGCAATAGTACATCGTAGTTGTGATATAGAATAGGAAGGCGCGGGTTGCCAACGCAAAGGGTTTACAACGAGAGTTAACAACTCTTCAAGAGGCTTTGTGACATCCAGTTTCAAGGATGATTGGTCGAGACCAAAAAACGAAGCCAACAGCGCGGTACCGCGGCACTGTATTGGCCCGGTATAACGGGTCTCTGTCGATCTTGTCTGTTCTTCTGGTTCTCTTTTATTGTTTTGATTCCGCTCTTGTTTTATAGGCTTCTTCTTGTTGACCTTCTGCTTGCTGACTTCACGTCTAAGTCTTTTTTTTAGAAAAAAAATATCAAATAAATCTTGACAAAAGTAAAGAAGCGCTTGTGGAAGCAATCTCTCAAGAGCAATTCGAGACAATTAAATCAAATAACTATCAGCAAGACATTGTAATTTTGGCCCCCAGATACCGTTGGACTCACAACGCGCATAACTGCCGCCTCATAATGCTACTCTGTACGAGCGCATGTAACATCAGAATTACCGAATTAGTAGTATCGCCTTTGGAGAGGTCTCTGCCTTTGCTGAATAACAATTTACAGTCGCCACAAACGCCAGTATGGTCTGCATGAACGCCCTGTGCCAGACGAGCATACAAGTTGTGATAAATCTAATTAAATACAAAGATCACGCCCATGCGGTCAACCGAGATCGTCGCCATGTATGGGCTCTCAAGCAGGGCCGCATCCAGGATCGCATCCAAGTGGCTGCGTAAAAGCTGTTGCTGCTGCATTGCAATCACGGTTGACCTTGACGGCCGCGGTGTGCTGCTTCCACTAGCGCCTGCTGCCGCCGATGCCGTGCCTCCGTTACTTGCTGCCTTGGCCCGCGCCGTCGCACTGCTCTTTTTGCTGTCGGTGCTTCCGGCTGCACCACCAGTCGCGCCGGATCCAGGGCTGCGTGGTTGCCGCTCAATGTTGACAGTCATGGCAGTCGTCACTGCTGTTGCAGTGTATGTTGCGCGCCCGTCATCAGGGAGCTGGCCGCTGTAGATCGCGCTTGCCTCGATCCGCGAAAGATCCCAGAACCGCAGCTTCTTGTCGCTGCCGCCCGTTACAATAAAGGCGTGGCGCACATCTCGCTGGTCGTCGACTGAAGACGCACCCACAACCATAGCGCGCATTCCCTTGTCTCCGCCAGCGCCGTTGCCTCCGTTTGAAACGCCGGCCGGGTCAATGCTCGTAGCAAACCGTCCTAGCATCCCTTCGGGGCGGTCTTCGTCAACGTCCCATGGCTCGTAGGTGTACCGGATAGTGCCGTCCTTGGCCACAGAGGTAGTTGCTGTCGGCGCCGTACTGCTGGATCCACCACTGCCAATGCGATACACTTCGCGGCACAGCGTCTTGTCCAAGTCCCACACTGTCACCTCGCCCTGGCCCGTGCCGCCGGCCACACAAATCCACTTGCCGCGTCCTTTGGATGGGTGGATGGATAGACGGTAGATGGGAGCGCCACCTGGGATACCCCAGCCCTTGAGTCGCATCTTAAAGCGCAGGTCCCAGAGGTCAATTACGCCGTGAGATGTGGCTACTGCTAGCCAGTTGTGCTTGCGGTCGACCACAAAACACGTCGGCGTGCCATGATGTACCGGGTTCATCAGCACAAACACCAGCGTCATTGTGCGCAAGTCAATGCCCAGCACGCGCGATCGGTTCGTGGCGAGGACCATAACCGAATTGCCATCCTGCTTAAAGTGCTCGCACCACACTGCCCACTCGTCTCGCGGCAGCTGATACTCTCGAAGCAGCCGTGGCCGGCTATACCGCGGCATCCCCGACGTGCCGGGAACAATATCACACTCCACCTTCACCACATGCACACTGCCGTCGCTGGCACAGCTGATAAAGCAGTGTGTATTCTCAATAAAACAGAGTGCCAGCACGCGCGCATCAGCTGCGTGCCAGTGGATCTGCCGCGACCGGCGCGAGATGTTGCGCTCGAGACGTGCCGTATCCCAGATTCGGACTGAGCTATCGTCGCCGCCGGTGAGGGAAAATGCGTGGTCAGGAGACACGACGACACGGTTGATAGCTCCTGTGTGCTCGGAAAATGTAGCGACCATCTGACCGGACGGCTTCCACCCATCGTATGCACCACTGCTGCTGCTTGTGCCACTTCTGCCACTGCCAGCACCTCCTCCATTAATGCTGCCGGAATTGTTACTGGCGGCAGCCTTCTTCCTAGAAGAGATCGGCACGACCGATGGGCTAAATTCGGCAGCGTCATGCGGGTAGTTTTGTATAAACATCGCATCCAGCATCCTAAGCACATTCGGGTCGTTTCCGGTGTACGAATGGTGTCCGCGGTACCTGCTGGCAATATTGCTGAGCGCAGGGCTACCGCCCGACACGGGGCCTTCGGGATCACTACCCGTGCTATCAAAATCATCAGACGGCACAGGAGACCGGGACGGAATGTTCCCTGTGAGCGCCGAACGGCCTTCAACCTGACCAAAGGCATTAGCCTCGGTAGTCGATGTCTCTGGGCCCGATTTGATACTGTTATTGCGATGGTGGAGAAGGCTTATGGCGCTAGGCTTGTGTCGCAAGGACAGGCTGCGTTTCCCACTATCCGAGATCGAGGCTGCGTCATCCGCCAAGCTTCCGGCAACTTGTGCTGATCGGATCGAGGCAGCATCATCAGTGGGTGAGGATGCCATCTGAGCTGCATTCGACGTCGCATTCGAGAGCAGCGAAGATGGCTCTCCACTGTTTGCAGCCGTCAAGAAGCCATCACGCACAGCTGGTGAAGGCGAGCTACTCATTAGGCTGGCACCGCTTCGACTGCCCATCCGGCTCTTGTGGATATTGAGCGCGGCACGACGGCGCTTGGCAACTGGATCATCTATTGTCATGGATGCGTCGTGCAGGGCATCTTCGATAGACCGTGGTGCATTGCTTTCAAAGTCCATTGCGGCTGCAAGAGTGCCAGGGAGTGGTGGAGGCCGGTTCGGCTTGCTGAGGGGCTCCTCTTCGAACAGGACATTTTGGATTTTGATGCCCATGCTGGCGAGGGGGATAATGCTGTTTAGGTTGGGGGTAGGATTTCCATCAGTACCGGTCTCGCCACCGTGCGTGCTGGCATTGCTGGCCCGGCTGCCATATGCTTTGGCAGACGTCGGGCTGTTGGTCTCGTGAATCTTGAGTCGACTGAGGCGCCATATAAACTCACGCAGAGCCAGGAGCTTAAACTCATCCTCTGTCGACAATCCGAGATTGCGGAGACGGTTGATCCACTGCTCATCTTCTTCGTTGCGCTGAACCTTGCTCAGAAGCTGCGGTGTAGTATCTCGTGTCAGGGACCGGCCGCCAGACCCCATTGGTCCCGAAGATGACGACGATAGTGGTGGCGACGAAGACATGCCAAAGGGGAAACCGCGCAGCTTCTGAACCGGCTTCCAAAATGCACCACGGTCTGTCATCATGGCCCAGTTAAGTGCCTGTTCAAAGACTGCTCTGGAGAGTGGCTTCTGTAGATGGTCCAATAGCTGCAGCTCTGATGAGCTGATGACCAACATTCCGGGCTTCACATAGGCCGCAATCAAAGGTATAAACATGCAGCGGACCTGTGCCGGGGAGATATACTTGGTTGCCGCTGAAAGGAAGCGCGCTGCGGCCTCGCGAATCCAGATGTTTGGGTGCATAGTAAAGCGAGCGACCACTTCAACGAGGTCCCAAATCATCTTTTTGCAGAACAGCCCAACATCAGCGAGCTCAGCAAGGGCCTGAAGGACAGCCTGCACGACGTGCTCTTCAGGATCGGTCAGTGCCTGAATCATGAGAGGGAGGATGAACTCCTCGAGGCTCACGCTTCCAAGGAATGTGGCTACGCCGACAATGGTGTCAAAGAAAGCACACTTGAGCATCCAGTCACGGTCGTTGAGGTAGGTGTTGAGATGTGTGACGATGATGTCGTTAGCATCCGCAGCGCCAAAGAACAGGCAGAGGTCGGGGACAGAGGTGAGAAACGCGCGCCGGACATATGGGTCGGTATCCTCGATCAAGACCTTGGTATGCAGCTCAAACATGTCGACAAGATCACGCTGTGACATGTCGAATAGGGCGCTATCAAATACGGGCTCATCGTCTGCGACGTCAGACAGTGCAGCGGCAGCGGCAGACGACCCAGCCTCGAGATCGGCATCGTCCGCGGCACCAACCATACGGTCAACCCGGGCTGCCATTTCTAGAAACCGATTTGCTGTTGACGCGAGGGATCCCAGGCATGCGGCGTACGTCGCTCGCACAATGGGACTTGTTTCTCTAGAGCTGTTGCTGTAGTTGATGGTGTGCACTGCAGGGTTACCGCCATTAAGAAGAGCATTCTGCATGCGTGGCATAATATACTCGACAAATACATGTGCGTTGACCGGGCTCACTGTCCGCACGAGAATAAGGAGCTGCGTGATGGAGCGCACAGCGGCGACGACAACCATGTCAGCACGGTCGTTGAGGAGAGCCATAAGGTATGGCAAGACACGGTCCAGCTTGGCCTCGTCTGTGAGGCGCTCAGATAGCGCAAGCAATACTTCGCAGGCTCGTATCTTGGACGCTGACCGCGCCGTGTTGCGGATGGATGCCACGATCAAAGTCAGGAATATAAGGGCACCGTTGTCGGCAGTAGGCTGTGCACCGGCTTGCACAAAGTGTTCTTTCGTGGGGATACTGAGCCGCACAGGAAACAGGCCCAGGCCTAGTCGCAATGGCGACGGGGTCTTGTCGGTAGCCGTGATGGGCCTTGTTGTGTTTTTTGCGTTTGTTGCGTTTTTCTGATTTGCAGTCGTTTCTGCGGTGGTTTCATCCTGGAAGCCGAGGAAGTAGGAGATCTTGTCAAAGTCGTAGTACACGCGGTCGATGCGTTCGTCTGCCTCGCCCATATTCCTCGTTGCCCCTGATGCCGGGTACTGTCCCGAGGACGGGTCGGTGATGAGCTCCATGTACTGGTGTAGGAAACTGTAAAAGTATTCAGGGAAGACCTTGCCGCGGTAGAAGTCGAGGTACTCGTGCGCCGCATAACGCTTTTGGGGGTCTAGCTGAATCATGTGTGCAATCATGTCGGCCAGGTCGCGGTCGGGGATTCTGCTGAGGTGGGAGATGGCCGGGTCATACTCGCCACGCCGATATCTGAAAAGCTGGCTCAGACTGAAGATGGGCGTCTCAAGGATAAGCTCGGCAATGACACAGCCAACACTGAAGACGTCCATGGCCCATGTTATGTGATTTGGCGGTGTGCCTGGCTGAGAACTGCGGCCACGGCTGCGGCTTCCTCGGGATTTTGAGCCGGCAGCCTTTGCGTTTGTCTTGCCGCCAGCTCCCGGCCTTCGTCGGCCATTGCTATCAGCAGATGTACCCTGGCCGTCTTCATCTTCGTCGTCAACATAGCCCTCCCCTATCTCGTCTTCGTCACCGCCTTCGTCATCATCTTCTGTTGCCTCTGCTGCCGTCTCTGAGGGTACAAAGCGTTCGGGTGCCAGGTAGCACGTGCGGCGGCCAGAGGTATCAAAAAAGTAGGAGAAGTCGGCCGGGTTGTCGTCGGGTAGAAGGACGGGCTTGAAGGCGGATGAAAAGTCTGTGAGATAGAGCCAGTTCCACGAGGTGACTAGCACGTTCTCGGTTTTGATGTCGCCGTGGTAGACATCGCGCGCGTGGCAGTCGCGTAGAGCACACAACAGCTGGAAGGCAAGCCACTTCTTCTCAATATCCTCGAGAAAGGGCCGCGTGCTCATTCGGTCATAGAGTGAGTTGTACAAGAACTGGCGCACGAGGTATCCGTTCGTGTCCTTTTCGACGATGCGCTGGTAGGCGAGTGCGTTTGGGACGTCTGCGAGGATGCGTCGTTCGCGGAGCAGCTTGTCGCGGTAGACGGCGAGGCTCATGGGTTGGTACGGCTTGACGAGCACCTTGACGAGGACAACGCCGTCATGGTGGCGTGCGCGAATACTTTTCATAAACCGGGCGCTACCAATAGACTTTTCATAGACGAGGTCACTCAGCTCAGGCACATCGATGCCAGCCGACCCCGCCGAGGGTGTCGTGAGTGAGTAGCCCTGACCCATGGTGGCTAGATGGGCGCGCTTTGCCTTTGTGCGGCAGGGATTCTATCGGATTATCGCATAGGGTAGCTGCTATACAGAGTATTATGGTCTTGGTAGTTGAGAGCAGCAAGCTAGGCCTCTAGAAGGGTGTCGTTTGGGAGAATGTTGGCGAAGGTCAAGGAGGAGGACGGTCGAGATGGATCAAGGGGGGCTGGTCGTATGGCGGCTGGGTTACTGTTGCGGTTTTTTTAATGTCGTTGCATCGCTCTCCATCAGGTGGTGTGTCGATGCCTGAGTGCCCGTATCTCGGATCCGTTGTTGTGGTCAGGGCTGTGGTGTCGTCGATGCCTTGTGACCGTGAACAGCTGCTCGACCAGGCCTAGCCATCGAGCTTCACCATAGCAGCAGGCCCCACCCCTGACGTCTTGCTGTGGGGGCAATCTTGATAGACCCACAAGTTATAAGACGTCCAAGCTATTCACGTGATGATCATATGCTGACTAGTTTTGTATATTGCGGAAGCCCGTAAAGCAAGTGTCAGTTACATCACGAGAATCCGTAGAAAACAGAAAAAAAAAAGACAAATAAAGAAAAAGAGGAGCGGGTCACTTGGACTCGCAAAAATAAATAGTGCCCACTGGCAAAAAAGAATCTCCCTCGGGTGGGCTCGAACCACCAACCTTTAGATAGGCTATTAAGTTAATAACAGTCTAACGCGCTATCCAATTGCGCCACGAGGGAAAGAACAAAGGACTGGGTCTTTCCACGTGTCGATCGGCACATCTACGGGCACAAGATAGGCGTACTACTGTCGAAAGAGTCACGCAGCAATAGCTATAGGTGAGATCAATAGTGTACTGTCTCCATTGTAATACCGTTTTGCATCGTCTCACATGTCATATTCCCTCTTCTCTGGGTTGGCCTCGATCAGCCTTACAAGCCTCTGTTCGTCACTGTACATTCGTTTAAACAAGCTTCATGTCAATCATTATAAACTCCTGATTCTACTATCTACAGGCAATAGCTAG